>OY725340.1:18865488-19465488 GCA_963243735.1 Neocrepidodera transversa | reverse complement strand
ACCGTATGCTTGGTAATTTGTCGTTAAATATAATATTGTAATTATATTCAGAACGAAACAGAGATTTATTAATTTTGATCGAAATATGATGGTTGTAAATAAAATAGTATACAAACCTCGGTAGGAAGCTTAATTCCTGTGTCGAGATTATAGCTAACCTCGACGCTACGCGTCTCGGTTAACTAACTAGTCTCACGACCGTAATCAAACACTTCCCACCTCGGTGTGTAATATACTATTACTGACCGCGGGCGGCTAAAGTAGTCCACGGGCGGTAAACTGACACTTTACGCCCGCCAAACATATTACAAAGTATACTATCGGTTTGTGGTGGGGAGTAATTTTTTTTCATATTATTTTCTAATCCAGATGAACGAACCTTTTACGAATGATATTACTTTTAGGCACTTACCTACCATTTCGTTTATGTCTTTTTTGTTGAATAAATGCATTTCCCTTCAATATTTTTTATTTGTTATGTGTACGAAGAAAGACAGTTAGCTGCAACAGTTTAACTAGAAAAATAAGAAAAAAAATTATAGTAAAACTGAACAGCAGAAATTGCTTTAAATTTAAGGTTCTAAGTCAACCGCTAAGAGGCTGGAATTTTAGATTAGTCCTAAAAGGCTGATAACATATGAGAAAAATGTATACAGGGTGATCAATGGTTTCCGGTATATAGCGACCGACTTTCTACGTTGTACACCCGGTGTATACCCACATTCAAAAAAAGTAAAACCGGGTTCATGTGCAGTATCTCTAAAAATAAAGCTGATATAGCAAATCTGATGGTATTTTTGGATTCTATATAAAACGTTACTTTAATTTGTTGATAACAAATAATTATCGTGATTTAAGCTCAAATCTTTTTATTATGGGTTCGGTCAACGAATAGAATTTGAAATATAACAGAAAGTAAAATATTAACTAAAAAAAAATATTGGACGCCAGTCTAATTGAGTTTTTGATGTTATTAGAAACAATTGACAAAAAAACTATGATATATTTCAAAGTCCGTCCATTCTTTCTTTTTGTGGGTTTAAGGAAATTAAACTCAAATTAAACGTTATATTTGTTTTATTGATAGTAAGAGAGATTTTTCTTTTTTTCTCTTTTTGAAGAAAAAAACTTAGCTTGGTTCTTAAAGTTTTCCTCAAGTTTCCAGGGTGGATCCGTTGCTCGTTCCAAGAACTTGTTCAGCAAAATACTTGGAATCCAAAGACGAAACTTGTAATCCAAAGGAAAGAAAAAGGTTCTGTCCCGAAAAAAACTTGTAGTCCGAAAAGAAAAAGGTTCTGTTCAGAAAAACCAAAAAACCCTAAAAGTTCACATAACGTAAATATAAGATTAAAATCTTATAAATTACTAGATTTCGTGGTCTCTGATTTCGAAAAAAAATATAAAACAATGATAAAATTAAAACGAAATACATGAATGTTTAGATCAAAATATGAAATATAAAAATAATCAAACTGAATTAAATTTTAAAACAATCTGTAAAAACAAATTAAAAATAGATTCTCTTTTTGTAAACGATACACAGACATCAGATAATTTATATTGATATAAAAGATAAGATATGAACTTTTAAGTAAATATAAAAAAATATATACCGGCATAAAAAAAACAATTAAAAATAACAGTAAATAAAAGTTAAAGCATCGAAATAATTAATAATGATAACAGGGAGTTTTAGTTAAAATATAATATAATAAAAACTTACCCTATAAAACGAGGGGAGAAAAGTTTTAAATTTGCAGCACAGACGATATATAAGTCAATTATTTTGACTGAAGAGGCAAAGAGAGAGAGAGTTGGTAACATGGGAAAGACATTTTATAGTAATATCTAAAAGAGAGGGAGATCTAGAGAAGGGATATCAAGCGAGCTGAAATTAGATATACCGAGTAAAGGAATAATAAAAATATACGGTGGCACAAAAAACGTAACATATATAACAAAATTACATGGAAACTGTTCAAAACACCAAAATTTTAGGTCTTATTGTGTATCTAATATGAATATTATCATCTCCAATACAGAAATGCCCAGTCTCCTACCTGATATTAGACCGCAGGAAATGCGTAAGTAAATTTTTGTTACCATAAATATATCATTAATATTAATTATAAAAATAATAAAAAATGTTAAATATTTTAAATATACAGGGTGCTCCAAAAAAAGTGTTCTACTAATTGATCTAAAAAATTTAAACACCCTGTAAAGAGATGCTTTTTAGTGAATCAATAAATAGACAAAATAAACCCAGGTATCAAAAAATATTGGCAAAACATTGTTTTACAATATTTTTTTGGGTTGAAAATATTATCTGAATATTGAATTTTAATATTGGCTAGAAGTCGAAGTGTTAACATTTTGTAAAATTGGCCAAATATTGATTTAAAATAAGTCCAAATATTGAAATTCAATGTGGGGGAGATATTGAATTTCAATATTAATTTTCCATATTGGGGAACTATTTATTTACCACAACAATATTATGGGTATCAGAAAATGATATTGATTTTTTACAGTAAATTGGTCTACATATTGGCAGAATATTGGCAAAATATATCTTACATATATAAGTAGAATATTGATTATGCACATCTTGATATTGAAAATTACCATTACATTTATATTAAAAAAACATATCATTACCATATTTAATAGTAATGTTGGTCCAATATTGAAAAAACATATCATTACCATATTTAATAGTAACGTTGGTCCAATATTGAATTTATTACGTATCTTGCCAGTGATTTATTTCTTCACAATCTTTATAAAAAAAAAAACATATGTAAGCTGAAAATACTTCACTTTAATAACAAATACGAAGAGAGGTCCAATCTCTAATGGACAAATATAAAAAAGTTATCTGATACTTAGTACCAACAGTTAATTATACAATTAACGTACAGTGCTAACGCCATCTATGGGTAATATTTTTCAATATATTATAAATATTTAACATACATTTCCTACCAATATTGTTTTATTATCTAAGCATCATATTCTGACCTAATATTATTAGTATATTGAAAATGTTTTTCCAATGTTGGTTGTATCTGGAAATTCAATATGTTTTAATCATTGAACATATATTTCCTACCAATATTGTTTTATTATCTAAGCGTTACATTTTGGTCCAATATCATTAGTATATTGAAAATATTTTTCCAATGTTGATTTTATGTGGAAATTCAATATATTATAAATATTGAATAGAAATGTACAACCAATATTATTTTATTATGTAATAATCGTATTATTTTCCAATATCATTAAAAGATTGAAAATATTTGTCCAATATCGATGTTATACGGAAATTCAATATGTTATAAATGTTGAATATCAATATCTGACCAATATTCTTTAATTATTTGGGTACTATATTTTTGTAAAATATCATTAGTATATTGAAAATATTTTCCCAATATCAAATTTATATATTTTTTTAATATACTATAAATATGTTCAAACAACATTTTACTTATATTGGTTTCAGATGGAAAATATTTGCCCTATATTAAAATTTTGAGCCAATATTTTGCCAATGCCTGACCAAGATTCATTGATACCTGGGAACAGTCTTTTATTTAAACCTAAGAGTTTTGTTATAATTGGATTTATCGGCAGATATTTAATTTTTTCTACATTTTATCTAAAATATCTCGATTTTAAACAATCTGTATTTAGGTACAGGGAACCTTTATGAAACTATACAGCTTATTTTTTATGCAAAATTCGGAACTTTTTTGGAGCACCCTATATATTTAAAAATATTTTTAAAATGTAGTCCTTATTGACTTAAATAATACTACCGAAATAGAAGTTAACGAATATATGCCATTTCGCCATAAAACTCAGTGGCGGCGGTCGTGAATCACCCTGTATAATTTAATTATTTAGCTGATTGGACTATTGACCTTGCCACTGCACTTAACATAAATAATATTCAGCTATTTTTAGGTAAAAAATAGGAAAATCAAATATCCGGTCGTAGAAAAAGTTTAGTGTGCAACTTGTGTTTACACTCCTAAAAGTAAGTCTACGAGGTTGTTTCACAATATACTATTTTGGGTTTAATAGCGCTTTAATAGTTTTTACAGCCGGTATACATTTTTAGAATTTCTTATCTCAAAAGGAAAAAAGGAACCCTTATAGGAGCACTTGGTTGTCCGTCTGTCTGCCTGTCTTAAGGCCCTTTTTTGAGATTAAATCTATTCACGATCTGTAATCTATTCTATTATTATAATCTTTCCGCCTTTTTGTTTAATAAATGAACTACTATCCTTAACTTTTGGTTGTTAATATAAACAATTATTTTTTAATAATTAATATTCTTTTGATCAGTGTTTTTATAACTTTAAAGCTACCTTGTTATATTTTAAGAAATTATTTATTATCTCATGTTGTGATTGAACTATTAAATTTTGCAGGAATATTTCTTTATTATTTTTCTTATAATTCAGTTTTTATCTATAATATTTCAAATTGCTCCGAAACATTTTTTTGTTTTCTCAAAATACTTCGATAACCTTTTGAGATTTATATAGAATGGATTAAATTTTAAGTAATTTGGTATATAAACACTGATTGTTTTTTGGAATGACACAAGACGTTGTTAATATAAATTTACATTATTTCATTTTATTTTCAGTACTATTAATGACCAGTATTTGGACGTGTCCTTTGGTACCATGTAAGTATTTTTTAATAGTTTAATATAGTTCTTATATCCAAAAAGGAAATATATTTAAATTAATATATGTAATTTTAAACTTTCTTAATGTTATAGTTATTTTTAACTGATAATATAAATTATTGTTACTTATAAATATAAATCTAAAAGTTATATTTTTGTTTCAGGTATTTTAAATTAACCCTATTGACAGTTTTGGCGACATTACTACTAAAGTCGGTAGTATGTGCTCCAGGACAAGTAAGCTTCGTAGTAGCATCCACAGAATCTTCTAAAAGTGTGAAAGTAAGTAATTAAAAGTTAATTATGCAACATTTTGTAAATGTCTAGTACAATAATCCGTGCTTTACAATATCTAACCTGACCTCGCATCCTAAACAGCTTTATCAATGGCTTATGTAATTCTTGTGGGTTAACAGCCAAGAATTTAGCTTGTTACTATCAAAATGGACTTGGAAGATAATTTTTGTCGAAGAACCACTCAGTTCTTTTTCAGAACTGAGACCGCACCAATTAATGAATTAACTTTATTTCGATTCTGAAGAGCGTTTTCTATGCTCATTTATTCATATCAAACTTTTATCATTACATTTGAACTTTTACATATTTTAATCAATTTTCTTTGACCCAACATCTTTACCGATTTCACTTTGGTTTAATTGCACTAGACATGGCAGTATATGTGTTTAATTGCTGAACAACCAGCATTGTTAAAGGAATACTTGTATAGAATTTTTTGCAAACCTTAGAAAATTTACAATATTGGTGCATTTTACACGGAGAACATCTTTTATCGAGACATTATGATGAACTGATGGGTGCGGCCCGGCCGGTCGTATCTACGTAACTTAATTGGATTGGTTAAATAACAGTGATGTGTTGGAGTCGAGAGGCCGCATTTGAGCAAAATTTGTTAGATGAATAATTTTGGATATAATATTTTGAGGCAGCTATAAAAGCGAAAGAGATAATAGTTTTAACAAGAGATGAAATATGTCTGCTAATGTAATCTTGGATTATTCTAGAAGGTATGTAGTGACGTAGAAGATATGCATATCTAGACAAGTATAAATGATTTGAATTATATTTTTATGTTAACACATGAAACTAAGATTTAGAAATAAAATTGAAATATGAAGAATATTTCTGGTTAAATTGAATCAAATTTAACCAGCTTATAGATATGCATTAAATCATCTATGTCACTCCATTTACTAGCGTTTTACTGGTTCTGTTTTATAGTTGCATTCTTCTTTGGTAGTCCTGTGTAGATTTGAGCGGAATATAGAATCACAAATTGGGATCACTCTCTTCATTTATTAGGCATGCTTGTATCAATGGCATGGTTCATCTTTCAGCTTCGATATGTTTGTTAAAGTTTGTGAGGATAAAAGTGGACATAAAAATTGTCAGATATCTAGCTCTTTTGATTTTTTTGGTTACACAATTGTTAACTTGTAAAAAAGTTTCATTACGTTATTTTTGTTTCCATTTTATTTTTATTTGTTCAATTTTATCTCTAGAACAAGAAAAACATGATGTCAAACGTGTATGCCGCTGCGTTTAGAAGGTATTGTTAAAAATGATGAAAAATTAGTATTTTTAATTATTATTATTATACCTTGAAACGTACATAGAGTAATAAAAAAGTATAGTTTTGGTTAGTGGTTCCGCAAGGGCCGAACCGTGGGCCCTTACTATTTAACATATTCAATGACAATAGTGAAATAATTGATGTGGATTTTCTGCTGTATGCTGATGATCTAAAACTATTTTGTTATGTTGAGAGTCTGGTTGACTGTAAGCGACTTGCAGTAAATCTATAACAATATTCCTCTTAATCCATCAAAGTGCACTGCAATGTCTTTTACGTTGAAATTACAACCTACTGTATATTCATATACAATAAACAATTGCATTTTTCAAAGACCGAATACTCTGACAGACCTTGGTGTAACATTTAATCCTACGTTATCATTTAGTAGTCACATAGATACAATAGTTGCAGAATCCTTTAAAGTGTATGGATTCATTATTCGCAGTACATCTGATTTTAAAAAGGAAAACACTTTAAACTTATGTATGGGTCCATAGTGTGGAGTCCATTCTATCAAATACACATTAGTCGTATAGAAGGAATCCAGCGGTGATTTTTAAAGTCTCTTGAGTTTCAAGGAGGATGGCGTCTATCCACCTATAAGGACATCCCATCAGGATTTACTTAACAGGCATAAACTTTGGAGCCTTGATGTAAGACGGAAATATTACTCAATTGTTATGCTGCACAAAACTATTAGTTATAAAATAGATTTTCAATTTTTGCTGCATTATCTAAATTTTAATTTACCTCGAACTGTCTCTAGAAATGGCCGTACATTTTATCTGGACACTCCGCGAACTAACATTCTTTCCAATTCGCCTATGTACACCATGTGTGAACTAACAAGGGGCCAGCTCGATTTGTTTAACTGCATTATGAGCAGTATTAAAACTTACTACCTTAAATAGTTTTACTTTCCCGGGCCCATCAAAGGGAAAGTAAGGTGAACGAGCAAAAAAAAAATTGAGATATCGATGGAAATATCTATTTTGAGGTCCCCCAAGAAGATTGAAACCATTTCCAGCGTATGGTCTGTCTGTGTGTCTGTGTGTAATCTTCCACGATAACTGCCGAACCGTTTGACCAATCAAGCTAAAATTTGGTATGCAGGTTCGGTGTGTGCCTGGAATTCGACCATTAGTTTTTGGTTTAAATCGGTACAGTAGAAGGTCCTCAAGACTGACATTGATTAAATACACATGTAACAATTTTTTACTTTTTTTAAATTTTAAGGACAAACAATACACTTTAGTATTGTAGTACAAAATTTTGGAGCATAAAGTTCCCTATAACTTTTGTCTCAAGCTTTTTCCAGAATTTGCAATATTTGCGCCACCAGAAGTCTCGTAAAAAATGTGCATGTAGGTTTTCTCCAGTTTTTCTTGATTTTGAGGACAAACAATGCATTTTAGTGCTAAATTTTCTGATGCATAGTTGTAAAGCATCAAATTTTCTTTAACTTTTGTCTTTAACTTTTTATCGAATTCCTCATAGTTTCGCCGCTAGATGGCAAGAAAAATACACATTAAGGATTTTCCATTTTTTTAAAATTGGATGTAAATTATGCTTTTTAGTGCAAAATGTTTCAGTGCAAAGTTGTAAAGCATAAAATTCTCTACAACTATTTTATGAAAATTTTTCCCGAATTCCCAATAGTTTTCACACATGATTTTAGGAGATCATAATTGTAGCATGAGCATGCGCAGCTTATGTCATTATCAACATTGAAATGTCAATCACCATCGGCTCGCTATTTTTAATGTGTTCCACAAATTAATGTAATGCTCAGTATTTTGTAATTAAAATAATCCTATTCTCTAAGGTCGAGCCGGGAAAGTTCTGGGGTGACGCAGTCGATTTTTTTATGTTATATTTTGTTAATATTTTTTTTTCGTTCTGTTTTTTTTTTGGCGTATATTTTGTTAAGTTCTGTTAGGTTACATTTTGTTAGAGTTACTTTTTCTTATATAATTCATGTATTCTTACTCTGTAATTGGATTTTTAATCTGTAGAGTATAGTACCAAATAAATAAATAAATACATAAATATCATTATTATGTATAGAAAAGTATTAGGTTAGCATAAGAATACTACATTTAAAGTACATATTTATTTTTTAACTGGTACTAATATTAGTTTCTTGTAATTCTTGAAAGATACAAAATCAATTAAATCGAATAATAAATACTCGAAAAGTTAAATTATTTGAACAACAATACATTCAATTGTTGTACGTGGTATATCAATATTAATTATTTGGGCATATAATGAAACAATCTAGTAAAATCCCGGAAATACGCAAATAATTTAATAAAGATTTTATATGCAATTTTACAAATTCGAAACTCATTATCCCAATAATAAAATGGAAGACTATTGTTTTATTAACTTCCTTCAGAGCTCTTTAGAAAAATCAGTTATTGAGAGCATCCTGTTAGTATGTCTGTGTATTAGTCTGTATGTGAGTGTACCTGGGTGTTAGTGTGCCAGTCTGTGAGAGTTCTCACGGGCGTCCACTGGATCGATTTGTTTTAAACTTGGTATGTTGATAACGTAGGTTTGAACCTCGGTTGAGTTTAAACTTAAGCCCTTTAGGTTACAGTGGACATGAGATACGGGAGTCACATGGACTTCCAATGACAAAAGTTTTTGATGGTTGATACTTACTCATCATCAATAGTAAAGCATGTCATGAAAACATACAACACTCATCATCATTACTGCACAGTACTTTGAAGTAAGTTTACCGTCAGAGGTTTCTATTTGGTCAATATCAGATAAGGACAGTGATGCTTTCATTCTATATAAATTACTATTCTATTACTACTACTTGTACAGCTTTTTTCCTTAAATTGAGCAAAAATCCTTATAAAAGTTTATAGGCAAATGTTGCGTTTTTAAAAAATACATTTAATCGATTATACTTTTGAAGGTTAAAGTAAATTACTAAATTTTCCCTATTTCAGGTAGAAGAAGATACCAAAAATGACATACCCATAATATATGAAATGGACATTAGTTCCAATGTTTCAAATCGTTTTGCTACAACTTTGATTCATAGTAAAGTTAAAAATCCCGACAGTAGTGCTAAAGAAGCTACTTTTTCAGTTGTATTGCCCGAAAAAGCATTCATCTCTAAATTTGTTATGGAAATCGGCGGAAAAAGTTACGAAGCGTATGTAAAAGGAAAAGAAGAAGCTAAGGATATTTACGATAAGGTAAGGAATAAGAAAGACTAATACAGTAGATCAATAAATTGAAATAGAAAGAAATCTGAAGAACAATAAAAATCAGATAAAGCATATAATTTTTAAACGCTTTTAGGCTGTATCTGGCGGACAAAGTGCTGCCCACGTATCTGTTAAGAAAAAATAACCAGTACGAATTAGTTTTAAATATTCATCCTGGACAAATCGTTAAAGACTTAAACGTTCAAGTAAGTAATGACTTTTATTTTACAAACTTATTACTAGATTTATTATTTTTAAATAACTATTAATACAAAAATTTAATTTTCAGGTTAATATTAATGAAACTAGATCACTTCTGTTCGTTAAGACTCCCTCCTTAAGATCCGGTAACGAAATTAGTAAGAACGATGACAAAACCACTCCCTTATCTACGATAGAAATGAAAGAAACAAGCGCTGTGGTTAAATTCCATCCGGATGCTGATCAACAGAAAGAATTTGCTAAACATTTAGGACAAAAGGAATCTGAAGGTTTGGCTGGACAATTTATAGTACAATATGAAGTTGAAAGAGATCCTAATGGTGGAGAGGTAAATGACAATTTACACTTTCTTTTATAAACTAATTATTCCTATTTATTAGATATTTATGATTTTCTAGTTTGTTAATTTCAAAGAACTGATTGTTGCTTCTTGCAGCAAAAGGGTTGCGAACGGTACTTCTAAAGCTTAACAGAGCTAGTACTTTTTATCCATTCTATTTCTTTTAAATTATTATAATGATTTTATATGTCTATATTGTTTTATAGTTTCCGAAGTGTATAACCTTCTATTTTTTCACTTTACCGTTTTTTCCTTTTTTATTTTGTTCTGTGATCGTCCAGAACTTCTCAATAGTATTTTATTTTTTCTGTTCAAAATTATTCTTAAATAAAACAGTTTTTATGTGGTATATATGAACAGTGACGACTATCATAAGGATCAAGGGTGTTTCGCGTGTGACTGGCAAAAATTTACCAGATGGTGGATGAACATATAATAATGTGGTTTCATATCGGATATTAATGTGACCCAAATATCTTTTGTTTAATATATACAGGGTATTTACGTTTATTTTCAAAAATTTCAATTGTCAAGATTTTTACAATGGTTCCTCTAAATGTGGTATGTATATTCTAATGTGGCTAATCTACCAAATGCTGTACCATAAAGAACGAAATTTATTTTAATGCCGTCAAAAAAAAATGTTTTTAATAAATATAAAACTTCACTGTGTATATGAATTTTGTCAATTTTCTATTTGGATTTATAAACTACAATAATAACGTAAACAAATCAAGCTCTTAGGGTTTTTGGCACAGTTTTAGTAATTCTAGTTTTAATTCCTAAATTTTTAAATACTATTTATTTAATTTTGCCAAATAAAGCTGAATCTGTATTTTGGGCACTTTTAATTTTATTACTACAGTACTCTTAATAGCGGACAGCTAAGGGGAATTTTTTTTTGTCCGTTATTGGGAGGTTTCACAATTTTAATATAAAGGAAGTTCGATTAATGCCTTGCAAATTAAAGTTATCCAAAATTCCTTAAATCGTTGTACCTATAAACCTTTAAAGTATTTGATTTTTGAGACACAGTGTCTAAATTGAAAAATAAAAATATTTTTTACAGTAAATTCAAAAATTTAAAATTAATAAAAATGATCGGAATTTTTATTTATCCTTTCTGTACAAATTTTTAGCAATAAGCATTTTCACACTATATAAGAATAAAAAATTGCTCACAAAATTCATGTTCACAAGTAATCAAAATCTCTGATATTTTTGTGTAAGCGTTCACATTGTTATTTACAAAAAAGAAATTTTCTAAATCCCTTAAATTATCACATGCTTCACTAAAGCTGGAAATTTTAGGAGCTTGTTGTTCTTCACTTATTTCTTCAATATCAGATTGTTCATCACTGTTCGCCACGAAGTCCTCAACACATTTAGAAATCGGAATCTTTAGTACTTCATCTATAGAAGAATATCCATTGAAATCCAAACCCATTTCAGTTGGTATTAAAGTGGATAGGTCGGTAAAATTATTTTCAAATTCTTCTTGGGCATCGTCAGTTGTGTCTCCAGCTTTTTTAAATCCAGCCTTTGAAAAACAGTTTACTATTGTTTTTGCCGTAACTTTGCTACAAGCTGCCACTATCCATATTAAACCATTTGCAACTGTTATGCTTTTTTCTATTTTCTCCAGAGATGGCTCGGATTCCACATACATAAGTAATCTTTTGACTAAAAATCTTCGATAAATAATTTTCAAATTTTGTATAATTCCCTGATCAAGAGATTGGCTGGCACATGTGGTATTCGGCGGTAAATAAATCAGTTTAATATTTTTAAGGACTATATTCTTAGGATGGGAAGATGAATTATCTAAAAACAACGTATATTTCTCTTTTGTTTTTCAATTTTCTTGTCAAACTTATGTAACCATGAACTCGTTATGTTTTCGTTCATCCAAGATTTTTTACTAGACGTCCATTCCAAAGCTAACTTTTATTGATATGTTCTCCTTTGAAACATCTCGGATTTTTTGCTTTACCTATTACTAAAGGTTTTTCTTTTCCACCAGCAATATTAGTACAAAATAAAATTGTTAATCGGTCTTTAGCAGCTTTTCCTCCAGCACAGTTGTCATTTTTTAGAGCAAATATTTTTGTAGGTAATGCTCTATAAAATAATCCAGTTTCATCAGTATTGTAAATATCTTCTGCAGAATAATCTTTCAAGATATTATTTAATTTAATTTTCCAGTTTTCAACCTCTTATAAATTGATGTGTGCAGATTCACCACAAACAGACTTAAACGTGATATTGTGTCTCTTGCAAAATTTTTCCAACCATCCATTTGATGCTTTGAAAGTGTCAAACTTTAATTCTTTTGCAGCTTCTAGTGCCTTTTCTTTAATTAATGATCCAGACAAAGGAAACTTTTTATTTCGTACTTTGGAAAACCACTCAAGAACAATCTGATCCACAGCAAGGCCCTCAATTTGAGGGAATTTCCGTTTAACTTCGTCATTACTAGAGCCATCAACAAAAGACTTTAAAAGTTCATTTTTGTTTCTTAAAATTTCACTAACCTGTGGTTTTCCAACACCATATTTTTCTGCTAGTTTCCTAACACTTAATTTATATTTATCACTCGTATGGATAATTTCTACCTTATCCTTTAAATATAAACGTTTTCTTTTTTCGTTTGGCATGTTGTGTTAACAATAATTAAACTTCAACTAAATAGACTGACCAAATTATTTAAGAAGCAATAAAATTTGTAAATAATATCCAGTAACAAGTACATAATTTCATAAATATCTTTCCTATCATAAAGAGGATTAGTGGAAAACCCAAACCCACCCTATCTTAAGCTGGAAACAAGAAACCAGTCAATCAGAATCATTTTTATACCTGACCTTTTGCAAAAATATAAAAAGGTATCCGTACACGTAGGTAGATTACAAATTCTTAACTTTCGTTGAAATTTGGAAAGGTGTACGTACATGGAGGTAATTTTTTAAAAAATAATATCTTTTGGTAACTAACTTGTATGTCCGCGTCCGTAATATAGAGGAGAGGGTCCGCTATTGAGAGGGTCGTTTATACACAATATACACAAATGATCATGCAGCATTCCGGACATGTGTTTTTGTCCGCTATATAAAGGTGTCCAAAAATAAAGGTTTTACTGTACTATTGTCCAACATACGTCGAAAATACCAAGTGAGAAAGATAGGCAGTGAAAATTATGTCTTCGGCTATATCTATTTATTCGGACCTTTTCATCAATTGTCTTTTGCTTCATTACTTTTTTTGGTCATTTGTCCTATTATCTTTCTCCACTATGTAGCAGCAGTGCCGCTTCATTATTTATTGTCACCTCAATTCCACATCTCAAACTTACGACTCTTTTCTCTTCCGTCCATCTTGTGCACACGAAGATTGTATGTTCTGCTGAATCGTTCGGATTGTCACAATACCAGAAGTAACTGGTTTCTGAATTCATGATTTTTTTTTAGATCACTTTCGAGGACTCCGTGACCGGTAAAGATCTGTCTACTTCACACCCCTTTCTTTTTTGCCATCTGTCTACGTTTTATATGAAAGTTTTTGTCCAGTCGTCCGTATTTTCCCAGATGTTCTACCATTTTCTCATGACTAACGTTCTTGCTTCCTTTCTATATAAACTTCCTCTCTAGTATATATCTATTCTCTCTTCAAAACTTAGTTTGATATGTAGAATTTCTGTTACGGCAAGAATTGATGTATGAGAATCATTTCTGTAGGCTGATAATTATTGTCATTTTTCTAGTAGCATTTCATATTTTTTTAATTTTATCGCTACGTGCCATATTGGAGCACCGTATAAGATAGTTGATGTTGTTGCTGACATTAAGACCTTTCTTTTACTGGCTCTAGGTCCTCCTACGTTTGCCGTGATTCTTGTCAGGTTGTTTAAGATATTGTTTGCTCTGTCTTCATAATATCTATTTTCATGGTCATTCCTTTATCCACGTACAGTTCCATATATTCAAAATTTTCTTTGAGATTTATTTGTTTCCTGTCTACAGTAAGTGGTAATCCGGCGATTATTTTTCCCCTGCCAGGTTCACTGATTCTGTTTTTATCACTGCTACTTTAAATTCTATACATTATAATCTGTTTATAAAGGTTTCTATTGCATATTGTGTGTTCACTTCCGATAGATATCTGGTTTTTATCATTACGCTTAATACAAGATCCTCAGCATGTGCTATAGTTTGTAATGCTCTGCTTCTTAATATTTGATCCTAAAAGACATTCCATAAAGCAGGCCACAAAACTGAGTCTTTTACTTTCTTCAGTTCAGTTATTACTAACTTTCTTTTCTGTAGCCATGTTGATTTTTGGATATTGCATTTTTTTCTTTAAACTCGTTTTCCAGTCATTTTTTTATTTAACACATTTATGAAAGCAAATATTAAATTGATATATAATTTCCATTACTACTTTTAATTTTACTACTTCATAACATTCTGTCAATTTTTTGGCTAACTTAATAAATGGAAATAAAGAAAGACAAAACTCTGACATTACTAACATTCTTTCTCTTACTAGATAATCATACAATTTTATTCACAATCGTATATGTAATAGCTCAATTACACACTTTTTAAAGGTCACGTGAGCCGGATAAATTTCTCTGTACCTATCATATCAGTAGAAAACGATACATAGTATTATTAATTACAACAATAAAGTAACAGACTATTATAAACTATACCTATTTTATTTGTTAAAGTCAATCTTAATGTTGTGTGACCGTAATTTGCTTTTTCCTGTTTAATTTTTTTTTTAAATTAATAGTACAAAAATAAAATGTCATGTAATATCTGAATACCAAAATATTTTGATTTCAAAGAAATCTTGACTAGAGTATTTTAATAGACATGTCACATATGACACACTTATAAAAACATTAAATATATATTCATTCTAAATTTTGGATTGAAATAAAATAGTATACAAACCTTGGCGGAAATTATCATTCCTGTCTCGGGAAATAGATGACCTCGGCGCGAGCGCCTCGGTGATCTATATTCGCCCTCGACAGTAATGATGCATTTCTCGCCACGGTATGTAAACTACTATTACACAACTATTTATTCTCTATATCTGACTTTATATTATTATTATTGTAAATGTCACAAATTATTAAAATTAACCCTCTGGAATTATGTTTTTCTTGGTTTAAAACTTCTGACATCAACACTTTTGTAATTACCTCACTTTTCTTCCACTGTGCTGATTATTTTTTCTTTTTTTAACATGCTTTTATTAAAAACAAAAAATTACTTCGATCCCTATTTAAATTACTTTCAATATGCCAAGCCCTCTTACTTTATACCAATCATGTGTGCTTAATACAGAAGCTCGACATAAGGAGGTAATTTATAACTTCAGAATCTGACCGTCTGAAGCATCATATGTTTATGCTTGTATAATTGGTAAGCTTTTAATTTCAAATCTTTTTAACTCACTTGAACGTTTCTTTCATATAGGCTTGCTGATCAAAACTAATGACTCTTCACTGTTTCTTTATACTACATGACTTTGTATTTTATTATCTCATTACTCTACTAACGTTATCTGTATTATAACACCCTATTTATAAATATTTTTTGTATTTAGGTTTTGCTGAAAGATGGTTACTTCGTTCATTTCTTCGCTCCTAAGGATGTAGAACCACTTCCCAAAAATGTGTACTTCATTTTGGATACAAGCGGTAGTATGTGGGGATTAAAACTGAAAAATCTCAAAGACGCCATGACAAGCATCTTAGGAGAAATTAAACCAGATGACACTTTAAGTATAATCGAATTTAACAGTGATGCTATCGTTTATAATATCGAGAAGGAAACGTCGGTTATGGTTCAGTTTAGTAACTATGAAGAACCATATGGTGAACTGAGCGTAAGTATCAATATAAGAATTCCCTGATGATAGGTGATTACCCCTCCTATCCTGTAGAACTCTTCCTCTTCCTCATCTTTCTGCTCTCATTGCTCACAGATCTTGCTTCTGCTCTCTATTTCTTTTCAAACTTGTTTAGCCTTGTAGAAGCTTCGCACTACTTTTCATTATTCCTTATTCTTTACGACTTCGTTTCTTTACATAATATTGCTTATTTTTATTCCATCATTTAAAACAAAACCTATACATAACATTCTTTAACAAACTACTGCTTCAAATTTTCTTCATCTAATTCTTTTACAATTTTTTCAAAACCTTTTTTTATATTTCAATCAGTCAGTATCGTAGTAGAGTAAATTTTAAATCAAGAAACAATATCAATAATAATCTTAATTTTTTTTTAGCCCAAAACAAATTGTTTACCTATTATTTTTTTTTAATTTTAAACTATAATTTTGATTGACACCAACCCAATGACAAATCATTTCCTGATAAGAAATACCATCCAACCTGTCACAACAAATTTTATACTTCATATTATCAAAAAATTAATTTTATATTACTTTTAATATCATTTACTAAAATTTCTTGTATTTTATAACTAGTTAATTTTATATTATACAGGGTATAACATATTTCATGACAGTATATGTATATAAAAATTAAGTATATAAACGGTGTTTACTTGCGATACAGATCTCAAAAATATTTTTAATTTTGTGTTTTCACGGAACTCAAAGGACCCCTCACTTCTCTTATGGGAAATGACTTTCGGCCAATTTTTTTAAAGTTTTAGTATGTTGTAGATCTTGACGTTCTGATTAAATGTCTCCATGGGCCCAACTCAATCCTATGGTCAGTTTTCGAGATATTGATGGCCAAAATTCAATAATTGGGTATTTAGGTAATTTTGATTTAATTTCAATTTCTTCAATTTTTAAGAAAAATGATCAGCTTACCTTGAATTTGTTTATGGGACAATTTAGTCAAAAGATTGGATTTTAAAAAAATATACTAATTATATATACAGGGTTTATCAAAAAGTCAGTGGAGCTACTTTATTTTTAAAATGACTATAATATTGAAAACCATGAAACCTCAGTTTTGATAAATTCCTAATAACTTTAAAACAAACGGCCAGATTTCAGTGAAAAAATTATATACTTTACAGATCAGTAGTCAAAGAAAAACTGCACTATGTAGAGTTTGAAAAATTACATACGGACCCGAATGTAGGGCTTTCAAATCAGCGTTTTTCCAAAATCGCCTCAAATATGCCGCTTTAGCAATACAGATTTGCAGCTAAAATAGTAAAGCATTTACTATTAGAACTTTATGTAAAAAATATGGTGTCCGAGAAACATTGTTTTTTATGTGTTTCAAATATTAGGTAACTGCGAGCTATTGACACAGGGATATATGGATCACCCCTTTAAACTTTTTATTTATTAGCCGATTTTTATGAAAGTTTAACTGAGTATAGTAATAGTAATTTCTGATTTTCTGACGTATATATTCAAGACAGCCGACATTTTGTTTTTTAAGGGGAACACCCTGTATATTTTGATAAATTTGGATTCTACGGATCAAAATACATGCGATTTACTAGCCAAATGTCAATTTGACAGAACTTTGGTTTTTTTGAGGAAAACATTTTTTTTAAGTGTACTTTGCTAAAATGCATAACGGTAAATAAGGGGTTACATTAAAAAAATGAGGTAAAAAACCGGTAGATTTTTTTAATAAAATTATAATAAATCAGATAAACACTGGTTTTTAAAGGAAATAACATTTTTTGATTTTTTGATCCGTAGAATCAAAGTATATTAAAATATACAGGGTGTTCCATTTAAAGAACAAAATTGTTGAATATCAGAAATTACTATTACTATACTTAGTTAAACTTTCATAAAAATCGGCTAATCAATAAAAAAGTTTAAAGGGGTGATTTAGAAAAAAATCAGATTTGAAAGCCCTACATTCGGGTCTTTATGTAATTTTTCAAACTTTACATAGTGCAGTTTATCTTTGACTACTGACCGGTAAAGTATATAATTTTTTCAAGAAAATCTGGCCTTTTGTGTTAAAGTTATTAGCAATTTATCAAAACTGATGTTTCATGGTTTTCAATATTATAGTCATTTTAAAAATAAAGTAGCTCCACTGACTTTTTGATAAAACCTGTATATAAAATTGTTATATTTTTTAAAAGACCAATCTTTTAACTAAATTTTACCATAAACAAATTAAAGATAAGCTGATCAGTTTTCTTAAAAATTGAAGAAATTGAAATTAAATCGAAATTACCTAAATACCCAATTATTGAACTTTGACCATCAATATCTCGAAAACTGGTCATAGGATTGAGTTGGGCCCATGGAGACATTTAATCAGAACGTCAAGATCTACAACATATTAAAATTTTAAAAAAATTGGCCGAAAGCCATTTTCCATAAGAGAAGTGAGGGGTCCTTTTGCTACCAATTGAAATACTTTTTTTTTAATTTTTAACAATAGCTTAATTTAATAATGCAGTTGAGATATACAAATAATATCCTATCAAATATGTTTATTAAATTTTAAGGGAAAAGATATGCCTGGACCAGTTCCAGCAACCAAAGAAATAATCCAAAAAGCCAAAAAACTTATATCAAAAATGGAAGATACTGGATCTACCTACATAATTGGTGGATTAGAAGTTGGTCTTTATCTTGTTAAAAGAGAAATTGAAAAATCTTCCTCCACGGATACTAAGAGACAACCAATAATTATTTTCTTAACAGACGGACAACCCAATATTGGAATATATGATACTAACAGAATAACCGAACTTGTAAGTAATATAAATAAATGTAGTAATAATCAAAATTTAATTATACTTTATATATAGGTTACTCATTTAAACAAAGATAAAATAAATGTACCAGTTTTTTCTTTATCGTTTGGAGACGGGGCCGATAAAGGATTTTTAAGAAAACTCTCTTTAAAAAACTTGGGATTTTCAAGACACATTTACGATGATGCTGATGCTTCACTACAATTACAAGATTTTTACAAACAAATATCATCTCCCTTATTATCCAACGTTAACTTTAAATACGATTCCGAAGTAAAAGAAGTGACAAAAACTAACTATCCTATTTTTTTCGAAGGTTCTGAGATAATTGTTGCCGGATGTTATGAAGGTAAATTTAAATAATTGTCTATCAAATATAATTAATGCGATTTTATTCCAGATCCAAAGTTTCGTACTAAAGTTGATGCATTAGGTCTTAAAGGGCCGGTAATTCTACGTCCAAAAATTGAAACTCCAGTTACATCATTGGAACGTCTTTGGGCTTACTTAACAGTAAAGGAAATCTTGGAGAAAAGAGAAGCTGCTGACAATAAGACAGAACTAACTAAAAAAGCATTAGATTTAGCCCTAAAATATTCGTTTGTGACTGATGTAAGTTCTTTAGTAGTGGTGAAACCGAATGCGACTAGCTCCGTTAACACTGAAGATGCTTCAAGTAAGTATTTTATTAGTTCTTCTTCTTTTGCATAGTTTGTCTTATATACAAATAATTAATTATCAAGTTAAGTATTTAGTGAGTGTATCTTAAGTTTATTTCCAATCATAACTTCTACTTTGCTATTATTAATATAAATTTGCAGAAGCCAGTCAGTCCTTTGTGAATTATGCAGGCCATGGAAAAATGATACTCTCTGCAGGTCAGTAAACTACTTATATTATATCTTTTAAATTGAACAGGGTGTTTTTAAATTAGACGGACAAACTCCTACCGTAGATTCTTATTATAAAATATTATTGAATACAAATTTAAAAAGGTACCTAAACTACAGAGTGTTAAAATTTTTTAAAAAATATCATTATTTTTCTTATAACAATAGTTCCGACCCATGACATTTGATAGTCATTTTTTATGTAAAATTTTGTACTGAATCTTAACACGAGTCCTTTATAGGATGTTGAAGCCCGATCTACTACAAAGTAAAAGGCTATTTCTCAAAATTTAGTAAAAAATATAGAAGTTAATTGATTTAAATAAAAATGCAGAAATTCAATTTTTACTCTTCTTCATGAGCAGAATATCTTCGGAAGTTGAGGCTGTAGACCACAGACGATCTAATGTTTGTCTGAGAATAAACCGAAGGAATACTTGTGCGTACTAAAAAATACTGACAGCGTAAAAAAGAATTACCGATAAAAATATTATTAACAAAAAAAAATTATTGGCAACATGCGTAATTCACTAACTACATTTAAAGTTGAATTTGGACATAAAAAGTAGTTTGATTATTTTAATCATTTCATGACTATTTTCACACTGAAGATAATCATAAAAATCAGACAGTGCGCGTTCATGAAGTGATTCCGTCAGATTTTAAAGGATATTTAAAATCACAAGTTTATAACAAGTGGCAATATGAGTGGAACTAATCCCAATCCTAAAACAAAAATATCTGTAACTCCTAGCGAAATACTCTAAAATCTAGAAAAGATCAAACCGAGACCGTGGAAATCAAATAAGGGATAAATTGGGGCTTTCTAAACTACAAAAACTAGCCTGTATTTGTATTACAAGTGCCCCCTAATAGCACGAAGTAGTCCTATAGATATCCATAGGACGTCTTCTTTGGACATTACGGACATCCTTAGGACACTAATGTCACAACTTTGAACTGAATTCGAACGTCCAACGCGGACATCCATTGGATATCCCCCTGGGACCATAACTAGATATCACTATGGACATTCACAGATCGTTCTATTTTGGTACAGTGATTTTTTGTTATATTATTATTTACACCAGTTCAATTGTGCAGACTCGATAGGATGTTTTAAATCGCGATATACCATACTATTCGCGGCGGCTAAGAAGCACCAGCGCAAGTGTCTCCAGCTTTCAGATAAAGCTTTACTTTTAGTCCATATTATGTTGAGTGAGGACCACTCTTAGGTGTCTGCTCCGGACATATTTTTGACATTGCCTGTATTAAGTCGGCGAGGGAGTGTTTTAAGACTATATGATATGGATATGTTACATAGTCCATATTATGTCCATCACGGACACCTACTGGATATCCGGTATGGACATTGTACATAAATTGTACAAACAATGGATATATATCGTGGACGTCTTAATACTGTCCAAAACCAAACATCCAAAGGACGTACATATCAAGTCCATGGACGTTCTGAGAGTAAATGGAAATAAATTGTACCTCCCAAGGACGTTGTATGCTAATAGGGGCTATGATGAGGAGCACTACAACCGCTGCTCTGGAAACCATAGTAAAGCTCCCGCCACCTGCCACATCAGAGCGGAGGCAAGAATGGGACCATTCATATTGGAGTGCAACGGTACCTGATGTTCAAGTGACCAAGTACATACCAGTGTAATAAAAGTTATCACGAAGTCGGTACTAGAAATAAGAAGTGATGAAATGATATCAAAAAATAACTTCGTGAAACCATTCAACATTCAGTTAATATGGGAAGATAAAGACATGTCCAACTGTCGAGAGGGAACACCGGTATGGTATACCGATATATTCAAAACTGATAGTGGAACAGATGCTCGAATATATGGTGATAAATCCAGACGCAAAAAATATGGGTCACTGGAGACAACACTAATAGTGTCTATAGAGGGAAAAGGAAAACAACCCTCATTTACTCCGACAGTCAGGCAGCCCTACAAGCTGTAGCATGTAAAAAAACATCAGATCAAAACTGGTCTGGAACTAACTACAAACCCTACTTAATCTGGCAAACCAAAACAAGGTAACACTTAAATGGATTAATGGACACAAGAGGATAACAGGCAACGAGGAAGCAGACGCTCTGGCAAAAAAAGCCTCAACGACTAAACTTTCGGGCCCCGAGCCGGTATTTTTCATTCCAAAATCCTTAGTACGACTTTGGCTAACTAGGTGATCTACTAAAGAACATCAGACAAGCTGGAATCTAGTGCAGGATCGAAATACCAATCAAGCTAGAATCTCGTGACAGGTCAAAAAAAAACGGTAAATTCATTGACAAAAAACCATCATAAGCCCTGACTAACACGTTATTCAGCAGCGAAGCAGATATTAAATAAGGTATGTCACGGGACTAACAGCTAGACATTGCCACCTTAAAGAGGAGGAGGAAATAGCCTCTCACATTATACGAGAGTGTCAAGCACTTTTACGCTGGAGGTATTCAGAGAAAATCTGGCGAAGAGGATGCTAAAGCCTGATAAAGGTAACAAACCTGTTCACCTGATAACAGCGATTTAATTGGCGTCACACAATCTTGAGGCTGCTTAAGATTAGGCTGCAGTGTTAAGGCCTAAATCTCAGTCAGAAACATCGATCAAATCAATCAATCAATCAATCTTAGGATTGGTCACACTCAATATACTCACCAACTGCTAATAACCCAAAGTGATTGTCAGGTATGTGATTATTACCGTTAAACATCTCGTACTTGAGTGTTCGAAATATATATACGCAAAACCGGATGAATTGAAAAATATTCTAAACAATAATTTGTTTCCTAAAAGATATCAACCTGAATAAACTAATATAGCTGTAAAACTATATTGTAACAAAATGTACGCGCACCAATAACAATTAAAATAAAATAAAAAGCAGTAACAATTGAATTTTTGTACTTTTACTAGTATAATTTACAGTACAATTTTTTTAAAATTTTGCTAAAAATAAAGCAAAATCGTCAATAAATTTATAAATAGTGCCTAAACTTGATTGTACTGGTCGTTTCAAAAACGACAGGAGTTTAGTACAATGTACATGTTCAACATGCATATATAGCTTCGTTTATTTATATTTTCCATCGTTTTTCCAAATAGTAACAAGATACAAATTATTGAAAGATCTTCGGAACACGTAAAATTAATTTGTTTTTTTTTGTTACAATTATCCGTTATAAGTTTAGTACAATGTATATGTTCAAGCACATATAGTTTCATTTATTGATATTTTCCATCGTTTTTCCGAATAGGTAAAAATTAGAAATTTTTGGGAGATCGGTTCGGTATATGTAAAATAATTTGTTTTGTTTTTTGTTAGAATTGGGCATTTAAAAAACGCTATAAGTTTAGTACAATGTACATGTTCAAGCATATATAGCTAGATTTACTAATATTTTCCATCGTTTTTCCGAATAGAAAGAAATTCAAAATTGTTGAGAGATCGTTTCGGTATGTGTAAAATATTTGTTTTTTTTTGTTACAGGTAGAACGTTTCCTGTTTCAGCTTTACGTTCTTCAGATCCAGTCTCATCATTTCAATGTAAGTAATCATTTTTTAAATAATTTCCAAATATTTTAATCTTAGTGAGACACCAAATGCTATCTAACCGAATTATGGCTTACGAAGTTTAAGTAGAATGTTTTTTAATTCTTTTTTTTTCTTTTGTTTATCTTTGTAAATCGCTTTTTAATTCTTCTGTGACTGTAACTTTCATATCAACACACATTATTTTTTCTCTATTTTACAATATTTGAACTCTTTTCGAAAATCTTCATTTCATTCATTAAATAAAATGACAGTTGAATAAATAAATAATCTGTCTTTTAAGTTGCTTCTTGTATACAGGGTGGCGCAAATTTAAGTGAACACTATTTTTTTTATGAATGAAACTGAAAACTAAAGCGAAGCTGTACAATAGTGTGAAAGTGAAATTAAGATATCTCAAAAAGTTTGACTTAATAATTTTGTTCCGTCTAAGAGCCAGAGCAAACAAAGTAGGTTCATAATTCAATCTTCTACAGAAGGGATTTTATTGTTAGAACATGTTCAGGGCTGTCCCCTGAAAATACAGTGAAATAACGTGCTACATTTTTTAAATCAATAAATGTTTGATTTTTGTCAATAAATGTTTGATAGTTAAGCTCTTTTATGCTCATTTACACATTTTCCTTCTCATTATTAATATTATTATTTTCATTATTATTATTATTATGCGTTTTATGGGTTATTAAATGTTTTCCGTACACTACGAGCCACATATCCATTGATCATTTACAGGATGCAAGTAGCTTACAGGAAAAAGATTTACATGATTTTTTTGGAAATTGTATGCTCTACTTTTTTTAACGTAAAATCAAAGGATAACTATATATTTGGCCAAAAACTCATTGAAAAAAGTTTGGAGCGTTATAAATAAAAACCTATTTGTATTGTACAGAAAGCAAATTTAAATAAAAATTGTAACTTTTTAATTTAATGTTATTTTTATCTACAAAAAATGATCTCTACTATTTTTCTCGTACGATGCACGGTTCACGAGACTTCACAAAACGTGTATTTCAAGATGGCGGCTGACGCTCGAGCCCCACCCATCATGATAACTTGAATTTACTTTCAACTGTTATGTTTCTCGGGTATTTATTAACCGATTTCAATTTTTTTTACCGATTTATTAGCTTTTGCCCATATTTTAGTTAAATGTGAAAACATATTATATTATCACTACCATGAAACTTCTCAATTTAAGTAAACCGTTAAGTTGGTTAAATGGCAAAAAAAGATGCATATTTTCAAGACGAATTGAATGTTTTTTTACAATTTGAAATATCAGGACCAGTTTTAGAGATATTTGGGGAAAACCGGCATCTTTTAAGTTTCTTCTTGTATACAGGGTGGCGTAAATTTAAGTGAACACTATTGTAATTTCGGAAACCGTTAAGTTGGTTATATATTAAAATAGATGCATATTTTCAAGACGAATTGTATGTTTTTTTTTACAATTTAAAATATCAGGACCAGTTTTAGAGATATTGGGGGAAAACCGGCATCTTTTAAGTTTCTTCTTGTTTACAGGGTGGCGCAAATTTAAGTGAACACTATTGTAATTTCGTAAACCGTTAAGTTGGTTAAATGGCAAAAAGATGCATATTTTCAAGACTAATTGAATGTTTTTTTTCACAATTTAAAATATCAGGACCGGTTTTAAGAGTATTTGGGAAACCGGCATTGACGGTTTTCAAGTTATTTAATTTACACCTTAATTTTTAAAGATAAAAATTAATTTATAAGGTTTTTTTATTGAAGGTTAAATACCGCTTAACATAGCGAATTCAATTTTTTTAAACAACATTACTTCTTTGAATAGACACCCTCCACTATTTTTTTTTCAATATAGACGTGTACTCTATTTAATTTTTGAAATCCACAGTGTTTTCTTTATGCAAACATTTATACCTGTCGAGCGTAATTTTTAAAACAGTTTTATTCAGTATAGTTAAGTTATTATACAGGCTGTTTCTTTTATCATGTGCTAAAATTACTATATTCTAAACCATAAGAGATAGAAAACGATCAAATAGGCTAAAAGTTAACTATTTTGAAAAACATTACATTGGTCAAAAAAATCTACAGGGACTCTCGCCGTTCTCGAGTTATACAGGAAGATCTAAAAATGCTACTTTTTTGTTTTTTACGCATAGAATTTGTCAATTTTTAATTACGGTCCTGTCCAAGTTCTTTCGTAAATTCGTGTTAATTTCGTCAAAACAAATATAACAATAGGCATAGTACCTAACAATTTCGATAAAAAAGATACATTATCAGTGAAATAAAAAAAAATTATCAAAATTCTAGGGACGCTCAAAAGTTTTCTTATGCAAAATGCCTAATTTGTATAGCGAGTACCGGACGGGCCGGACCGATCCAATCCTGTTTAAATTTTATAGGATTCTTCCATGGAAAAAACTAACTAGTAAAGTGAAAACCCGAACTAGGCGTCTCGACAGATTTTTGTTCGGATCATGGAAGGTTAGAAACTGATATTTTCTTCGTTTAGGAATATGAGAATTATAAAAATTGTTTCTGATAAAAATTGATTCAGGAGAAATCAGATTTCAAATCTTCAATTTTCGTTTTGTTGTATTATCTTTTTTTCCAACTTGTTAGGGAATGTCAAAGTATGCTTATTATTATATTTGTTTTGATGAAATAAAAACGAATTTCCAAAATAACGAACGAGAGGACCGTAATTAAAATTGTTGTCACTGATGATGTTAATTATTTGAGATAAAACGTAGTTAAAATGACAAGCTTTATGAGTACGTGTTCGTAGAACATTTGAGATATAATAAAACTTTCCTTTTCCATTTTTTGATATTTCTTTTAATACAAATTTTATGCGTAAATAACCAAAAATGGCATTTTTAGTTCTCCCTGTATAACTCGAGAAGGATGAGAGTTGCTGTAGATTTTTTTGGACCAATGTAATGTTCTCCAAAATATTTCACTTTTAGCCCGTTTAATCATCTTTGTATCTCTTATGGGTTAGAATATACCAATGTTAGCACATGTTAAAAGAAATGGCCTGTATTTTGAGGTAATAAAACAACGCGCCACCTTCAGTCCTCAAATACATCCCGTTGAAAATAATAGATATTATAAGATCCAACGATCTATACTTGGACCAAATCTTTTTAATTCATATCTCAATAATGTATTTGAAGACAACTAAGATTTTCAGACGAAATTTGTGCTTTTAAATAAAGTGACACCGAAATTAGATTTAGGGAGTCCCGTTTTATTGAAGTTCCATATATGATCAACGTTCTTTTTTGTGACATTATTAAAATAAAAACTTAAATTAAACACTGCGCACTGGTTTAATTCACAATTAAGTTCTACATACTTTTAAATCTACTATCAAATACATTTTTTAGTAAATAAAGATAAAGTTGTTTTTGCTGAGCTTGTTTCATACCAGAAATAACGAGTTGTTATTTGCATCAATGATACTCTCTTATGTACCTTTTTGTTGTACTAAAATACCATAATTTAATTATGAGATGCTTATCAATCTTATAATTATCAAGCACATTTAATTGCAGTAGTATTCATAGACTAATATATTTTTATAATAAATTACAGATGATGATCTAATAGCAGCAGTACCATCTCCGTACAAGCCCAATACTACTCAACACCCAAAAATAGAAATTATTTTGCCCTGGCTTGCAACTGTTTTAAATGATAATAGAACAATTTCTCTACCAGAAGGTAAGTTTTAAATAATAAAAGCGAACCGTAGGTAAGCTTTAATTGTTGTGACTCGAATTGAAAACTTTGTCCGCGAAATTAACCTACTGCGAGTGATTCTATGACAACGAAAATTTTCCTGCAGTTAGATGACCACATAAACCGGGTTGTCCAAAGCGAAAATTTTAAAATTTGACTTAGTTTTATCTAATCCAATATTCTAAATTCTATATAGTCCCAGTTCACAGAGAACTATGTATTAGATTGTTTAGGACTTATTGTAACTATTACTTCCATAATAACAAAAAGTTTTAGAGCACACAGAGTCCAGTTCTCTTTCGCTTTCTTGTGGTACAACTACTGAAGTTAATGCGAGTGGAAACAGCTAGATTACCTACTTTGAACACACAAAGGACTTAATGGGACGCTTTGACTCCGGCCATTTCGACACGAAAAATGTATAGCTTTATTTTGTATTTTATAGATAGGTCATAGTACAAAAAAGTTTAGTTAAATAAATCGAAATATAGTTTTTGACCGTTTGTTTAAAGAGATTATTCTTAAATAAAGCATGATATTTTTAATTTATTTATTTCAACAAAATTTGTTGCTATACAATAGTATAAAACAAAATATTGTGAATATTATGAATTCCTGAAATAAATAAATAAAAAAAATTTTAAGTAGATAAATAATAAAATAAAAATGTAGTTGTGACTGTTTATTAAATACATTTTTATGCATTCATAACATAATTATGAGCTATTGCTCTTAAATAATTAATAATATTTATATTTCTATAATTAGTGACTATTGATAATATCCTCTCGTCACAATCGCGATATTTTTTTAATTTCGCTGGCGGCTGCTGACCTGAAAGCAATTGCTCGTAGTACAGATCTCTTCCTGACTGTATTTTTTTGAGCGCCTCATTTAACTTCCAGATTGTTGGATGGTCCATAGACATTTTGTTGTGCAGCTTCGGTGTGATTCTTGGTCCTATCTGTATCTTCCAAAACTCGAGTGTACACTGACCAAAGTGTAGGTGGAAATAGTGCATTTCTCCTTCCTCTCCCGTCGTTGAGGACGACCTAAGTACGAGGCCTCGACCCATTCAATTAAGTTTTAATTCATTTGAAAATTTATTGAAAAGGAGGTCGAATGCTTTATCTAAATTCTCGGGTAGAATAAATGCTAATGCTGTCATCATACGAGCTTGCAGACTAAAGTCAGGATTGCTGTTGTAGCGAGATAACAAATTTATCGATGCCAAATGTTTCTTCATGTTTTTTACCAGATGAAAAAAATATCCTAGCATCTCTACATTCGGGAAACATTCTTTTATTGCATTTATTGCACCTAATTCGAAATCGCATGAAATTTTGTCCGGGTTCACATCTGGCTGTAAAGCTTTTATCATACCAAGCATTCTGACATATGTATTTTGCTGTTTGTTTGGTAGAAGAGCATAAATAACTGGATGAACTCCTCCAAATTTCTTAGCCATTATAATGTATGTCTGGTAAAAGATTGATGGAGTTGGTTTAAAAGTCCCATCAACAAACCAATGTTTTGAGTCCTTTAATATCTGTAAAGGAAAAAATCGATATTAATTCCTATAAAAGTTTAATTAAATTTACCGGTAATTAGACGTGCTTTATAGAAAACTTTTTTAATATTAATTTTGTCAAAAATTAAGATTATGCTTCAGAGTAAAGTACCTTTATTTTTATTAATTTTTTGACAAACATTTGACCAAAAATTAGGACAAGCACTGTATTGCGGGAAAGTAAAAATGGCAATGAATGAAACAAAGTTTAGTTATTAAAATAATAATTCTGCTCGGATCCTGAGGAGAAACTCCTCCCCTCAACATTATTTGGCCCTATATACATAAACTTCATATTTTTCTGGAATAACGAGTTCTTCACGACTAACTGGGGGAGATGGTGCAAGGCTTATTTGATTTCTCGCCCTTCTAATCATTTTTTTAATGGCGGTATGGTTTGGTATTGCAGAATTTGCGCCTAATGATATACCTGCTAAGCAGTAATTTATTACTGCAGCTGTGGATTCTATCGTTTCTTCAGACCTTTGGTTCATCTTAGTTTTGACTATTGCAGACTCTACATAAGCAGCGAAACTTCCGTGGCAATGCTCATTAATTATTTTAATCACTAGGTCATCCTGTGTATGAATCCTTGCCTTGCAACGTTGTTGTTCTTCAATGGTATTATTTAGATAGAGGGTTGTCTCTCGATCCCAAACGGCCGCGTCGAAACGGACGTGTCAAAACGTACTAGACCGCACAAAAGAAGCAAATTAGTATTTTTTGTTATATTACGTTCAATTATTTTACTTTTTACGCCTTTTGTGTTAATCTAAATATTTGATATTTATTTATTTGCTGTTATAGGATTGTACGAGTTGGGAGAATGGTCATTAAATATCAATACATCTAACAAATGTCCAAAAACTCCAAAGGGCGAAGAAGGTAACTGCAAACTTATTAAGGACTGTCCTCAAGTGTTTTCTTTATTGACTGATTTTGACACATACAAGCAATTCTTCTGTCCTGTGGAAAATAAATATGCTGGTGTTTGCTGTCCGAAGACCATTTAAATTTTTTATAGTCTTCGATTATAATTGAATTTTTTTAATAAATAATTGATAAAAGATCCATTTTATTTCATTTTACATTTAAAATATGTTTAATTATTAACATTTGTGTGACACTTAATAAAAGAATAAGAAAGAGAGCTTAAAACAATAGAGATATTTAGCATTTATTCTTTTTTTTAATTTTACAGATTATTTCAATTAAACGTGATCCTTGAGCTTGTTTGATTGAACTAAACTTGTCAAAGTCATATTAAAATGAAGATAGGTATAACCTAAAATTAGGTGCTACATCAAGCTTATTATCATGATTTAAAAATTACACAGCCACAGTAAACACAACAACGTTGATTTAACGTTTTTATAACCAGAAACCATCCAATGAAAACGTTTATTTGGACGTTGAAGTCACGTAGAATTGTCGCCCAAAACAACGTTAGAAGTAAAGTGTTAATAAACGTTATTTTAACTAGACGTCAAAACCGGTAGTAAACGTTGTTAAATTGACACAAAAAAACCTTTATTTCAATATGATAATTCCTCTCGATGTAATATATTAGCCACGGGTTATCGACGTTATTTATATGTGAATTTAATTCGCTACAGGTACGTAAAAATATTAACTCAATATAACGTTAAAATTACGTCTATGAAAAATAACATTTTTATATACTACTTTCGTCCCATGAAATATGTTGGCAACGAGTTCTACACGTTATTTATAAGTAAATTTATTACGTTAGGGTTGCGTAACAATATTGCCATAATATAACTTTATCTTACTGTTAATTTTCATTTGAATACAACGTTACGAGTCTAAGATTTAATAATCCATTATAAATAAAATTTAACTTATTATTAACGTTTTAAGAACGAACTAAAAACACGTTTTTTATTAACGTTGATATAACCTTAATAGGATGAAAGGAAATCACAATTGCGTTTTTACCGACGTTTTTTTTACTTTGAAATGCCAACAAATTGCAACAAATTTGAATAAAATCCTTTATTCAACGTTACCGAAAGGTGCACAGTAAACTTCAAAAAGACTGTTAATTTTCACGTTGATATAACGTTAAATTTAGAAAAAAGATAAATTGTTTTGTTTTATCGACATTTCTTTAACGTTGCCATTTCAACCGTTATGGAACAACTATTTATCAACTGTTGAAAATTTAACGTAAAACGTTTTTTCAATGGCACCAACGTTGAATCAACGTTTTTTCAATATATGTGAGTTTACTCAGACGTCCCAAATTCGTTCAAGTTTGCGCATGACGTCAGCTGGAGTCCAAACGAAATAATTTAACATTGGATTGCATAGGTTATTGTGTCTTTCGGGTGGTTTTTATTTTTTTACGGCTATATATTTAGTAAAAAAGTATTGTAAAGTATTGTACACTAAAAAGTAATAACTACTTTAATAAAGGTATAAACTTTTTTACGATTCCGATGTGCTTATTATAAAAACTTATTAATTGCGATTGATTAACTTTAGAGTGATTTTATAAATGTTTAATCAAAAAAATAATTTTTATAATAAAGTGATTTGAAATAGCTTATATTATCAGTGGAATTTTTGGATGCATATTGTTATTGCAGGTTTATGTTACTCAGGATTTTATATACCTAGTGCTTATATAATTTATACTCAAAGAACGAATATGGCAAATGTAAATACGAGTATAACTTAGATTTACAGTCATACAAGTTGGTTTGTAAAATAAATGTTATAAAATGTTTCATAAGTTGTGCAGTGCTTTATTGTTATTATTGAATAAAATTCTAACTAATAAATTAATACTTAACTTCTTAAAGCTATTACACAATACATCTTACAGAAATTTTTTTGTATTATTTAAAATAAAGTCTAAAAATGTTAAACATGTTTATTCATATAATAACCTACTATTTTTGTAATAAAGGGCACTTCGGAAATCGAAAAAACTTTGTATTGTTCTTAGAGCGAGTATTACTTTTACACCAAACACAGCGCAATATATTTTTAATCAATTTATAGGTGAAATTAAATAAAAATGTCAAAAAAGACAATAACCTCATATAATGACACATTAAACATTTTTGATGTGCACCAGGTGACGTCACATATCCTGCGCAATGTCTAACGATATTCTTCAACTATGGCTTATTATGATATTTATTCTTGAAATACACATAAGATAAGAATGATCTTTCACCAAGCTCTGGGTTCATAAAAGGTAAATATTCGTCGATGACAGTATAAGTGTCCTCCTTTGCCTTGAATGCCCGAACAACAACTGCCAATGCACATCTTCGCAGACAACAAGTTTTACATCGCTGGAATAAATTTTAGCTTGAAGTGACAGTAATCAAGTAGAGTTTAATGCCCGGTTGCCTAGATTTTCTAAAAAGGTTAGATTTTATTGGCTTCATTACTAAATTTGCTTGCTGGCGAAAAAAGCTTCCCAAAAACTTGGAACACTGTTTCGCATCAGAAAGCTTTACTCAGCTTTTATTGCTTTACAAGGCTCAAATTCGATGATCACTGAAATACTGCTCTCACATCTAAATGCGTTTTCTGCGTTTGCTCGATTATATCCAGGAGAGTGTTATTCGCATTATTGAAGACCCAGAACTGACTAGGAATATTAAAAGTTTGGAATATCGAAGAAAGTTGGTCAATCTGTCACTTTTTTACAGATACTTCCATGTTGTTCGGACCACATTTCTCGCTTGATTCCTCCTAGAATCGTGCGTGCAAGGAACATACATCGAGCTAATACGTCCCATCCATACGATATCCAACTTTCTAGTCGGAAACAGCCTATTCAACAACTTTATCTGGAGAACTTCATCACTGTGGAATGATCTTCCTTAAAATGTGTTTCTCCCCCAGAGAGAACAATATTTAGCGAATCAAGTCCAACGTGAAACGCCATTCTCTTATTGTTTCTGACACCAATAACTATGAAGCACAGGACAAAGTCTCGATTTTACATCGGTCATTACCTAAAGCTTTAATCACATTAGAAGTATCCTTCCATTTAGGTAGCAACTTGTGACTGGAATATGTATCACTTTACCGATTTTCTTATAATTTCACTTATGATGTAAAGGATTTTTATATGAATTTCGTAACGGATGTTCAATTTAAAACTTACACTTATAACAACTTACTTACATTTAACTAACAACAAACAAAAATGAATATTTATAGCAAAGTCTAATATGAAAACATAGTAACAAATTTAGTGGGATCAAGAAAAATCTCGCGAATATTCTGATAGTCCAAGAGCTCGTGAACCCTCCAAGAAACGGTCTTTCTGTAATGCTAGAAATTCTTTTAGTGATGGTAGTAAGATACCAAGTACGTTAACCACCACCTGACAGGCATCAGCCCTGCACGTCATCAGCTCATATATTTAAAAGTGTAAATAAAATAATAAAAAAATTAATTCACTATAAAATACAAAAAGAGATTAACAGGCGATCTCGGCGAGAACAAGTCCTTGACTGGCGAGGAGAAAGATTCAGGAGCGGATATTGTAAGACAAATATTCCATATTTAGACACAAATGTTTTATAAAAATAATTTTGTTTTACGAAATTAATTCAAAAATAAATGGGGATACAATTCCTTCAGGATGTCTCAAATTTATACAGGGAAAACTAGAAATGCTATTTTTAGCTTTTTACGCATAGAATTTTTATATCAAAAAATATAAAAGGAATGTTTTATTGTATCTCAAATTTGCCTCAGTGGTATTGCCTACTTGTTTGTGTTCATGGCTACCAGGCAAGCAGGTATAAACAGGTAAGTTGATATAGGTGATTGCGCCAATCTGTTTACCAAACGAAATACAAATAAAAATAAAGATAATTTAAATATAAACACGAGAATATAGTATTTCCTGTATTAAACCGTTCAGAGCATATTATTTCCAGGGTTTAAAGTTTAAAAATCGGAGAAAGCAAAAATGCGCTAGATGCGACGTAGTTCATGATTTTTAATAAAATTTTGAGACTCTTCGTTGTATTTACTTTTCAAAGCAATAAAAATCAAGCGATTCGTTGGTTAGTTCCACATAATTCTATTTAAAGTTTTTTCTTTGCGGAAAAGCCAGCATTAACAAACAATTATTAAATGAATCGCCAAAATCAAGAACTGATTTAGGTAATATTTTTTCACAAATATCGCACATACTCGACGTAGTTACTCCGAAATGATTTCCGGCAATCTATTGCACTAAATAGGATACTCAACTTTCTCTCGCACATCTTTGCTTTTTTCGATTTTTAAAATTTAAAGCCTGGCAATGAACGGTTTTTTGCAGGCAATACTATATCATCGTGTTATAAATAAATTAGCTTTATTTTTGTATGTATTCCGATTGGGAAAGATATTGGCGAAATCACCTATACCTGTTTATACCTGCTTGCCCGGTAGCCATGAACAGAAACATATTTTTTTTCCTGAATCGGGCGTGGGAGGTCCCACCTGCACTGAGGCTCTAGGCCTATTGTGCCCCGCCAGTTTTCACATTAGTCCAGTACTCTTGACAAAGTCAAGAATAGTCCTGATGTTAGCTTTCGCCTATATCTTCGGGTTCAGGATACTGTACCTCAAAGTGCCATTCCCTTTCCCTGTTCAGGTCCCGGCAATAGCATAATACATGAAGAGGAGTTTCGTCCCCTTCCTCACATTTCCTACATAGGGAACTTTCTGATACACCTATGAGGTTTAGGTGGCTTCTAAACCCGCAGTGTCCTGTCAGGACACCTAGTGCGGTTTTGAGTTCCCGTCTTTTTAGGCATAGTAGCAGATTGTCTCTGCTCTTGGGTGGACCTTCGATAAGTGTTTTGGACTGTCTTAGTCCCGGAAGTTCCAACCAGTATTCACTGTGTTTGTCCCTTAATTGTTTTTCCAGCATTCCCTTTATATGTTGGTAGGAAATACTACATGTGGGTTGCGGTCCAGTTAAAGGTTTTTCGGCTCCTTTACCAGCCAGGCCTCTTCATTTCTTTCTATGCCCTCATGCCCAGGCACCCATTCAAGAGTAATCTTGTTGTGTTCTGCCAAGGCAGTTAGGTTTGTTTGGCAGTCCAATACTAGTTTGGACTGTATTTACACCCTTTGTATTGCTTTAATGGGTGCTTGACTATCTGTGAGTATACGGATTCTCTTATTTCTAAGATCCTCGCGCAACATCACGTTTAAACAAGCATTTATCGCAGTCATTTCCGCTTGAAAGACCGTTGCCATAGATTCCAGGTTTATAATGCAAGTTCTCCCTGAGTTCATATGATAGAATCCAGCACCTGTGCTATCTTCTGTTTTAGACCCGTCCGTATACCAGAAAGATTGATTTTTCTGTGTTCTGACCTCACTCATTCTGTCCCTCTCATGTATGGTTACTATGAAAGGATTCACAAAGTTGTGACTGACAGGCATTCTGTCCGAAGGCATAGTTAGCACCGGATTTTCTCTTAGTTTTTCTGCGATCATGGAATGATAACCTTTCCTTGAAAGTTCACATCCCATGTTGTTCATGCCCAGAATGTACGTTGCTGCCAGTGCCTCTTTTTAGACTACTAGATGTAGCGGAGTAACCCCCAGCAGAACTTCCATAGCCGCTGTTGGCGTTGTTCTAAACGCCCCTGTAATCAGAAGGCATGCTACTCTCTGTAGCTTGCCCACCTGTCTAGCTGCTTTAGCGCTGTTCGCTTTGTGCCACCATATTACGGAGGTGTAGGTCACGGCAGGTCTTACAACCCTGGTATAGAGTCAATGCGCCATTCCGGGGTTGAGTCCCCACTTAGACCCCACCATTCTCTTCAGGCCCAAAGGGCTCTTAGAGCTTTATCCGTTGCCCTATCTATATGGCTAGAAAACGTTAATTTGTTATCCAGGATAACTCCCAAATATTTAATTTCTTTTGTCAGATTTATTTGTTTTCCCCACATGGATAGTCCCTTTATGTTCAGGTTTCTTCTCCTTGTAAAGGCAACAACTGTTGTTTTCGCCGGATTCGTGGATAATCCCTCTCTTCGGCACCATCTTTCTACCATGTTGAGTGACCGTTGCATCCTATCTGATACAACGGCATCAAATTTTCAATTTATAATGATACTACGTGATCATAAAATGCTTGTGCGTAGATATTTTCTCTCTCTAGCTCTCTTAGAAGGTCATCAACCACCAGGCACCACATCAGTCGGGAGATTACTCACCCTTGAGGACACCCCTTGGTGGCAACGACTTCCCTTCTTACGCTGTGGAGTGCTGTAAATATTCCAATATATTTTGATAGTCAATACATTGGGGATGTATTCGTCTAGATATGTTTCATCTGGTTGACAGATGGGTGAAGGACGGTCTCTCTTCGTCCCAGACTATTACGTGGGAACTCAGCGCTTTAATGATATCCGACATATCATTTCCTTGACTGTGGAATTTCTTTTCGACGTTGAACTGGACAAATTTATCTATTGCGTATATTTCCGATTGAAAGATACTTGGTGATTTGCCCAAGCTTTCAATGCATGATGTACCAGGCTATATACTCCTATTCCAGTGCCCTTGCTGTCCTAGACCCATCATTATAAACTTTGTCCAACAACTAAAACGACGCTTTGTTAAAAATTAGTGAAGTGTGGAACAAAAGAATAAAGGTAAAAGTAGAGAAGTGGGGGCGCTGGAATTGCCGTTTAAGTTGTTGGATAAGCTATACCATTTAATGGCATTTCTGGCAGCTTTGTGCTGAAATCTTTCACACATTCGTACTTACTAGAACCTCTCGGAATTGCTCCATCCTGTATATATTTTGAGATCTTTCCGTTTTTATCCCATGTTATGTTAATTAAATTATTAAATTTAGCAGTAATTATTTCTTTTCAATTATTCTTCTTATTATTTCATTTTATCTATAATATTTAAAATTACTCCGAAATATTTTTCTGTTTTTTCAAAATATTTCGATAACCTTTTGAGATTTATAGAGAATGGATTAAATTTGAAGTAATTTCGTATACAAACACTGATTGTTTATTGGAATAACCCAAGACGTTTTTAATATAAGCTCAAATTATTTCATTTTATCTTTAGTACACTTAATGACCTGTGTTGGGACGTGTCCGGTACAATGTAAGTATTTCTTTTATATTTTTTATATTATGCATAAAAAAATTTAAATATACTATTACGTCTACGGTAAATTACTTTTTAGAGGAATAATTGTTTTACTGGAAAATCCAGTTATAAAACAGCTTATAAACAAAAATGTGCGGTAATGAAAATAAAAATAATAGTATTTAATCAAAAGCAATTAGGTCTAAATAAATACGACATTTAAAAACATGTTTTGAAAGTTTTACAAAAGCTTGATACAAATTGTATAATTCAGGAATAATTCAATAAAAAAAAATTTATAATACTTATGGCCAGCAAAATTACTATTTGTGTATTGATTATATTGTAAATAAAATTAATTATAATAAAGATACAAATCACAAATAAAATTTATAATAAAATAAATAATAACATATTGAATGTGACACTGATAGTCAATAGTTATTGAATTTATACAATCCTCAAAACTAGTTCATCACTTACCGATATGATTATCATGTTTAATTTAAAATAGAGAAATTATAAGAACATCTCCATATTTGTTTCATAGATATTTTTTTAATTCACGAGGCATATTCTAAACTCTTAAAAAAACCTTTAATAACTAACAAAATAAAGCGAATGATTCATTTCAATAATAAATTCTTCTTTATTATTAGAATTTTGTTGCTCATTAGAAAAATATTCATATGTTTTCGAAACTAAATTTATAATATCAAAAAAATACTAAAAGAAATGTTATGAAATTAATGTTGTTGTTGCAGATCGAATTATTGAAATAATGATTTGATAAGAAAATTCATGGAATCGATACTTTATTTATTTTAAGTATATTTAGTTTTAAAAAATAAAAAATAAATAACAAGAAACAAAGCAATATGTCAGGTTCCACTATAGTTTAAATTAAATTACAAGACAAGCAACTAGATCTAGGCTTCTAGATACAGAAACGTTCAAAATTAATGGAAATAAAATTAAAGTAAAGCTACACTTACCATTATTAGTTATTATGGAGAGAAACATTTTAATTAAACAGCAACCGTGGGAGCCATTAAGGGTATTGAAGAATGGGGGTTATAAAAACATGGTAGTACTTGAAAAATAAAAAAGGGGAGAATATAATAATACAATAAAAAACTTGAAGTAGGACTCAATGGGGTAAGCCATCCTATGTGGGGGCCATTAAAGTGAATAGGGGATTGAGCATGGTCCAACTACGCAGTGAAATTTTTTTAACAAGTTCACAAAAAACTAGCAGCAGTACGCCTACACTTTTGTCTAAGATGAATATTGACTGACAAGTGACAAAATTGAGGCATACAATATATTTAGACGCGTATTATTGGTAATAAAGTTTGAAATCGTTAGATTTTTATAAACTGTCAAATGACCTAATAGTGGCATAGTACAGCTTACCCAAGGTTAATGGCACATTAATTCAACTAAACTATCTATATTTTCGATCACAAGAGTTGTAAAGGTCTGAAATTTCTCTTAAGCCGTCTTTGATGTACTATGACGTACCAGCCTTATTCAGTCTTGTACTACTCTTCTGTAAAATCATTTAGCTTCTAAATACAGTTTTTATTCGATATTTGTTATAATTTATCTTTTAAATTAACTCAAATAATTAAAAACAAACTTTAGTTATTGTCAATAAGAGCCTTAAATATATTTTATTTATCTTTGTTCAAAAACTGTCATTAACAATTACGCATGCTTTATATCAATACTTAATTTCACATATTATTAAAATGGTGAAATTGCAAATAAATCCAAGAAACTATCCATTTATTTAACAAGTCTCTTAGAGACTTAAATCACATATATTCTTAAACTCTGCTAACCATACCCAATCAAAGAAAGATCTTTTTAAAGTTATATGTAAACTTAATATTCTATTTCCAGTTAATTTAGTGCATATATTGAATAATAACTCCCTGAGTTATCAACGACGCCCTTATAAAATTTTTGAAAGATAACGAATTACGAATATAGTCATACTTTTTCATTCTAATGTTTGAGGCAAATAGACAATCTAATGCCATCCCTTTTGTGCAATCATACTCACTTATCCATTTCTTAAATGTTGTTTTCAATTAAATGAAATAAAAATATAACGCCAAACTGAGTAACTAATTGATATTGGGGATAGAGGGATAGGGAAATCATGAGTTAGAAAAAACTATAAAATGCGAAAAAAAAAATGTTGTTACACTGTAATGGATTATATTACATCAATGAATTGACGTTCCAGGTAAGGAGAACCTGATTACTAAAAAGGATCTTTTGGTGACTCTTTTCCTAGTCAGGTTCTCCCTTCCTGGATCATCAATTTCTTGGTGTATGTACTCCATTACATTTTAACATTTTTTTTTATTACATTTTTAAACTTGTTATCATTTCCTAAGATTAAAAATTAAAATAACGCAGCGGGTTTACGTCCTATTAATATGCTATGTACAATAGAAAAAATCTTAGAAAAAGTAGTATACAATTAACTAGTCCAACACTTGGAATATGTTCAATAGAACTCAGTCAGGTTTTCGAGGAAAATACAGCTGCGAAACAGCGTTGCAATATGTTTTGAATGACTGGAAACAAAATTTTGACAGAAAGTTAATTACTGCGGAGCTCTTTTTTTAGATTTACAAAGAGCTTTTGAAACGGTAAATCGTTCCGTACTAATTCAAAACTTAAAAAGTTTCGGAATAGTTGAAAATGCTCTACATGGCTCATAAGTTATCTGGACAATAGAAGACAAAAATCAAAAGTAAAAATTATTGTATCAGAAGAATTAAAAAACGAAGTAGGTGTACCACAAGGAAGCGTGTTGGGTCCACTATTATTTCTATTTATATATTGACGACATTTGTTACGTGGCAGATGGTTGTTTAATGTATTTGTTCGCAGATGATATTTTGCTGTATTTCTCTGCTAACAATTAGAAATAATAACAATAATAAATAACACGTTAAAACAAATACATAATTAGTGCTGTTACAATTCATTAAAAGTAAATATTAATTAAACTAAGTGCATGACCATCGGGAATAATATGGAAATTAGAGTTGATAACAAAAGAATTGAAATGGTAACAAAAATTAAATATCTGGGACTCATAGTAGACCATATGTTATTTTTTAAAGAACAAGCTAATTATATTGTTAAAACAGTAGTATTTAAAATGAATTACTTGTACCGGTGTTCAAAATATCGCATTTTACTTTGTGCTACCATTTTATATCTACTTAACGAAAATGAAGCCAAAAGGTTACAGAAATTGCAAAATAGAGCAATGAAGACAATATTATCGTGTGATAAAAGATGGATGCTACAAACCTTAAAATGTTAAGAATTATTTTCTTTATTTAACACTATCAAATTAAAAATCAGTTGACCTTCTTACTTGTTTGATATAATTATAATTTCAACTACCATAACTATAACACAAGAAACAGATCTAATTTTCATACCCCACTTATAACAAGTAAACATTCCCAAAATTCAGTGATTTTCAAGAGACTTCAAGCTTTTAATGAACTACGTTTAAAAATAATGTACCTACTCATGATTTCTCTATCCCCATCCTCCCCAATGTCAATTATTTACTCACTCTGGCTTATTCAATGTTAATCTCAAATTTTGCTAATTGTTACACACGGCCGTGTGTTTCGCATAATTTAAATACAATAAATCAACTAATAATCAATTCACTCTAAATCAATACATCATAATAAACTTGCAATTCCATATTATATTTTAAGCAAAAAAACACATAATTTATCTTTTCTACTGAGCGTTCCACCATCATAGACATTACGTTGATATAAAATTAGAAACTCTCTTTAATTTTGGAAATGATATAAATACTAATAAATACATAATAATAAACAAACTATTACAAAATCGCGTGATTAAAATATTTATAATAATTTTAAATTTTCTTTACATTTGTTTGTATTTGAGAGTAATAACTCTCAAATATAATTATAATATTAAATATATATTATAATTATTACTTATACATATCTGTCTAATAGTTGCAATTTTTTTAGGTATTTTAAATTAACCATATTGGCATTTTTGGCGACATTACTACTAAAGTCGGTAGTATGTGCTCCAGGACAAGTTAGCTTTGTAGTAGCATCCACAGAAGCTCCTAAAACTACAAAAGTAAGTCATTAAAATTTAATCCTAATCCTCTATTTTGTAAATGTATATTCATAGCAGTAGCTACAGGTCTCTCCGAATCAGCTTATAGTCAATCGCATTCAAATTTGTATTAAAATGCCCATGACCTGTGAGTAACAAGTTACTCCATTTTTCTAGCATCCTATCTTGTTATGCTATGTAATTGCGTTCCTCTTAGCTAGTCCTAGATTGAGATAGCATATAGAATCAACAAGTTCCCTCACTTATACGCACTCTTCCTTTATTAGGCATTTTTGTCAATCTGCAATATGGCCTCTGTTTTCTCTGGAGTAAAACTAAATTTCTTAAAATTGGTCCATCATTTAATTTCTTTCACTACTTTATTTGTCTTTCCTGTAAGTTCGATATGGTAGGATACTAGTTGCAATCCGAAAAAAAGTCGACTGTTTAGGACCCTATCATACATAATATTCCATAATATCGGGCCAAGCATTGATCCCTGTGGTAACCCGCATACCACTTCTGTATTTTTTACTGTATTCTTTTCATCCATTAATAAGATTGTTATAAATTTTTATTTTGTTTTCTGACCCATACCAGTACCACCATGTTGTCCTTTATATATCAGATCTGATGACATTCAAAGGAAGTATAACGATGTCCTAGTGTTACTGTATATTATTTTGTTCTTGTTATGTTCAGGAACTGTGATTCCATTGTATATAATCTCCATCCTCAATTTTAAAGACTATTACTAAGGTATTTCGTGTAATGCTTTTTGGAGGGCAGTTTTGTTATCTGCTATAATTTACCATAACCGTACAGAGCAGTATAAATCCAGAAGTTAAAGCCCAAAGCTTTCCAATAGCTCTAGTTTCTTTCGTCCATCGTTGTGTACTTTGCCTTTATTACATTGATTGTTTAAAATTATTGTTTTTGTTCATCGTAGTAATGCTAGCTTGCGGATTTCCCCCTGGTTTTATATCATAAATTATTGCTCTGGTCCAATTTCTTGTTAAATATAATAAATATTTGACATGATTTATAAGTTACATTGTAACATGACTATAGTTTCTGAACTATAACATTTATATTATTCTATGATTTACAGTAATTTTCTATTCACTTCACCAGTTTTATAACGCTTTTAAAGCATTCTCTATTAAATTATAGATTATTCCTTCTTTGGATACAATTCTACGCATTAAAGAAGCCACTGTAATTGAGTATAATATTTACAGCTCTTTCTACTTTCTCCAAGAACTGTTGTTGAAAGATGGTGATAAGAGTAGAAATTAATTGTAAAAATTAATTGTAAAAATCTTCAGTATTTCTACTACTACTTGTAGGTAACTGTTTTCTTGTATTGAACAACAATACTTATGTAATTGTTTCATTTTAATCGAGTATACCTTTGAAGGTTAATGTAAATTACTAAATTTTCATTATGTATTAATTTCAGGTAGAAGAAGATACCAAAAATGACATACCCATAATATATGAAATGAACATCAGTTCCAATGTTTCGAATCGTTTTGCTACAACTTTGATTCATAGTAAAGTTAAAAATGCAGACAGTAGTGCTAAAGAAGCTACTTTTTCAGTTGTTTTGCCAGAAAAGGCGTTCATTTCTAAATTTGTTATGGAAATCGGAGAAAAAAGTTACGAAGCGTATGTAAAAGGAAAAGAAGAAGCTAAAGATATTTACGATAAGGTAAGGAAAATAATGAGTAATACAATATATCAGCAAATTAAAATAGAAAGAAACTTAAAGGAATATTCAATGTTTTCAGGCTGTATCTAGCGGACAAAGTGCGGCTCACGTATCTGTTAGCGCTAGACACTCCAACAGATTTACGGTATCCATTAACATAGAAGCATCAGCTAAAGCAGCATTCTTGTTGACCTACGAAGAACTTCTAGAAAGAAAAAATAACCAGTACGAATTAGTTTTAAATATTCATCCTGGACAAATCGTTAAGGACTTAAACGTTCAAGTAAGTTGATACTTTTATTTCATAAAATTATTAAAAAATGTTTTAATTTAATAACTATCAATACGCAAATTACCTTTCAGGTTAATATCAATGAAACTAGATCACTTGTGTTCGTCAAGACTCCCTCTTTGAGGTCAGGTAACGAAATAAGCAAGAACGATGAAAAAACTCCATCTTTATCTACAATTGAAATGAAAGAAAAAAGCGCTGTAGTTAAATTCCATCCAAACGCCGATCAACAGAAAGAATTTGCTAAACATTTAGGACAAAAGGAATCTGAAGGTTTGGCTGGACAATTTATAGTACAATATGAAGTTGAACGAGATCCTAATGGTGGCGAGGTAATTTTTTTTAATTCTATGTGTTGCTTTTTTGCACCATAATGCAAATGGTGTGTCTGGAGCTTAATAAGGCTACTACTTTTTTGGGGCAAACTTTTTCACTACTTTCTTCCACAAATATGATACTTTACATATTCTATTAAATTACAAATAGTCATGAAAATAAATATCAAACTAACGAATAATAATATGTTAATATTTTCATATATTTTAAATTTCACGTTATTGGCGTTTACATTTTCTTCATTTTTGGCTGTTATTGTTTTGCTCCTAACAAATTTAAATTATAAAAATAAATCAATAAATAAATATAAGCAATGGACACCAATAGAGTTATATTTTTAATTCCTGAATACAGCTCTGGAACTCATTGTCAATTTGAAAAAATTCCGTTATCCGTATTGTAACATAAATTTTTTGGATTTAGGTTTTGCTGCAAGATGGTTACTTCGTCCATTTCTTCGCTCCAAAAGATGTAGAACCGCTTCCCAAAAATGTGTACTTCATTTTGGATACAAGCGGTAGCATGTATGGATTAAAAATGAAAAATCTTAAAGAAGCCATGACAAGCATCTTAGGAGAAATTAAACCCGAGGACACTTTAAGTATAATCGAGTTTAACAGTGATACATTGGTTTATAATATCGAGGCGGAAACGTCGGTTACGGTTGAGTTTAGTAACTATGAAGAACCGTTTGGTGAACTAAGTGTAAGTATATAAATGTAAAGTATAAAGAGCATCTCTTAAATTGTGTCTAATATTAATTTTTACTTATTTCAAAACAGAGATTATTTCAAATTTCGAAAAATGACTGGATATAGGGGCGCATTGGAACTCTGTAGCAGAATGTACCTGATTTTTAATCCCAGGCCGGAATTCCCCACCAAAAATTTAGCTACCTGTACACTGCATTAATCCCTAGCTGGTATTACTCACCCAATAAAATTATAATTTTAAAAATCAAGAAAAAATTATAATTTGCATTAGAATTAGAACAAAATAAAACAAGGATTTATTTGGAATATTTCTATTTTTTTAATAAAATAAGAAAATGTGTATGAAACAGCTTTAACAAAATCACTTTACCGAATCCTATTTTCTTTTAATCGCCAAATTTTATTATTTATAAACCTAAAATTATTTTTTATGTCTCTTCTAATAGTTCTTTTTTCTTCATACTCAACGCTGTTGATTTTGTCTTGTTTTTCTCAAGAGCTTTCAAAAAGGCATTATACATTTGGGTGAAGTGATTTACATATTTTATTAAACTTTGAATGATATGATTCGCGATAGTTTGTTGTCCTATTCAAATCAGCTGTATTTGCTGCTCATATGTAAGGGGAAAAGAGAATCATTCTCAATGTAGGTTTATACATAATTGTAAGACTCTGTAGTCTTCAGGCATATCTGATATAAAATTAAAGCAGGGCACATCATTTACAATTTTCTTTGGTACCCATGAATATACATAGACTAAGAATTTTTTTAATACGTAGATGATTAAAAGATATACTTTTAACCTTCAGATAAGAATGGTATAGTAATCACGCTAAAAATTAGGTGGTGAGTATTTAATTTTTCTCGATTAAATGTGTCCCGAATATATTTAATATATCTTTAACACCATTCCAATATTTTCCGAAATCTCGCGATGGATTTTTTTGGTAGGTTTTTCCGATATATCATGAGTAGCCTTTCGCTTAATAGAATTGGAGATTTTCTGTCGATTTAACATTGGCGTAGATACACTATCATTATCATGATCATGGTCACTAATTCTAAAAAAAATAGTCTCCTCTTTCTCTTCTAGAGTGTAGTTACGCAGTTACAAAAATAAGACAAGCAATAAGACGGGACTATTTTCTCTTTTAATGAAATAAACAATTTGTATGAAATAACGAATCTAGGAAAAAATTCCCGGAACAAAAACCCTGGAAAGAGAATCCACAGGAAAATAAATCCCCGGAAAAAAAATCACAGGAAAAAAAATTGTCTGAAGACAAATCCCCGTTTTATTCCTGTAATAAACGTTAAATCTTAGCTGATTTTTTTTAATAATTATTATTCTTTTATTATTTCTATTAATAAGCTCCTTTAAGTATTTATTTAAATGTTTTCAGTTTTTAAAAATTGTATCCAACTATTGTTCTGTTTTTGCTACTATCCATTTATTTTTATATCTTTTTATATTCCTATTTTTTCTCTGTCTATTCCCACCTTCTTTGGTTTCATATTATTTGTCTTAACTTGTTATGTGTTCTAATAATTTAATTGCGCAGTCCAAAGATATTATGCATAAAAAAAAAAATATCCTATTAAAGACATTTATTAAATTTTAAGGCCAAAGATATGCCGGGACCAGTTCCAGCAACCAAAGAAATAATCGAAAAAGCCAAAAAACTTATATCACAAATGAAAGATACTGGATCTACTAACATGATCGGTGGATTAGAAGCTGGTCTTTATCTTGTTAAAAGAGAAATTGAAAAAACTTCCTCTGCAGACAATAAAAGACAACCGATAATTATTTTCTTAACAGACGGACAACCCAACGTTGGAATACATAATACTGATAAAATAACCGAAGTTGTAAGTAATACAAAAACTTATAATAATGACATTAACTAATTTAATTATAATTTAAGGTTACTCACTTAAATAAAGATAGAATAAATGTACCAGTATTTTCTTTATCGTTTGGAGAAGGGGCCGATAAAGCATTTTTAAGAAAACTCTCTTTAAAAAACTTGGGATTTTCAAGACACATTTACGATGCTGCTGATGCTTCTTTACAATTGCAAGATTTTTATAAACAAATATCATCTCCTTTACTAGCCGACGTTAACTTTAAATACGTTTCTGAAGTAAAAGAAGTGACAAAGAAACAATATCCTATTTTTTTCGAAGGTTCAGAAATCATTGTTGCAGGACGTTATGAAGGTAAATCTAAATGTATTCTTAACTGAGATTTATGATTAATGCTATTTTCTTATTTTATTCCAGATCCAAAGTTTGATGCTAAAGTTGATGCATTAGGTCGTAAAGGTCGAGTAATTCTACTTCCAAAAATTGAAACTCCGGTTACATCATTAGAGCGACTTTGGGCCTACTTGACAGTAAAAGAAATCTTAGAGAAACGAGAAACTGCTGATAATAAGACAGAACTAACTAAAAAAGCATTGGATTTAGCTTTAAAATATTCATTTGTTACTGATGTAAGTTCTTTAGTGGTCGTGAAACCAAATGCGACTAATTCTGTTAACACCGAAGATGCTTCAAGTAAGTATTTTAATATTTAGTACAGTATTATTTCTAACAAATTCCATATAATGATCTATCTGCTACCTTGGTCATATAAATATCAGTGTGTTAATTACAAAAGTACAATTAGAAAGTAGAAAAATTCTGGTGAACTCAGAATTTTCTCTTTCTCTCTTTTTAGGTATTGAAACTAATTAATATTATTTTGTCAATTTGACAACATCAAATGAGAATGAAATAAGATGTACTTTACGTAACAAGTCCGGAAAAAACTGTTTTCGGACGTGTTGCGTACACTATTTTTTCGGCAACCGTGTAGAAAAACAAATCAGACACATTTCTTTATTATATTGTCACATAAGAAAAGTATAAGCCACTTTTACAAGTAATAAATTATATTATTTTCCTAAATTAAACAAATTAAATAGATCAAATAAAGTAAAAATTCGATCTCGTATTGTTTATAGTTATTGTTCGTAAACTATACGAGGTCGTTCACGCATCTTGTAAAAACAATATCGATTATAGATAGTCCGGGAAGTATATACGTACTTCCCCGGACTAGGCCGGAAAAATGCTACTTTCTCAATGAAAAAGCGTCCCGGACGGTTGCCGAAAAATAAATGATTGTAATTTATTTATGTATAACTTTAAAGTAACATCTTCTAAAATTATCTATTTATCCACAATTATAACCGCAGTAATTTAATTTTTTAATCCGTCAAATGATGGACTTCGACTTCAAAATACTTGACGATGTTAGGGTACACTCAATAAGCATTGACTTTTTAAAAAAGTTTTTTTTCCTGTTATATTATTTTATGTATTGCATTTTGCTAATTAAAATTTAAAACTTAAGATATGTCCAATTAATGGAAGAAAATAAAAAATGGGCAGTTCCATTGAGAAAAAATCAAAGAAACCTTAATTAATTATGGCAAAAATTATAAAAATTTAAAATTGATTATATTTTAAATGAAACTGAAAATTTAAAAAATATTTTGTGAGTAAGAAATTAACGCCCTAACTACATTTAATTCAAGGTCTATTTCCTTATTATTTTCATTAATAATGTCATTTCAAGGTCTTTATAGGAAAATCCCTTTTTCTTTCATTTCAGCGATATTTATCAACAAATATGATCGTGTGATACATCGTTGAAACGAGATTGACAACCAGAATGCAATAGTACCATTGAAAATTACAAAGTTGATACCACTTCCGGAAAAATCGGAAATGATATTTTCTATTTAAAATGGTAGAAATGTCGATAATTAGAACTAATATAATTATCCCAAAATTTCAATCCTTTACCTTTAAAATTAACAAAGTTATTGAGTGTACCCTAAGATCGTTGTCACCCGGTATAATAAGAGAAAGAGATATTTGAGATTGCCTAATACAATACTCTAAACTACTAAAAGTAAGAGTAACATGGACAATTTTATGTTGTTCCATTAATTAGTTTTAATTGCTTGATAATCTAAATATTCTTTACACTATCTACTTTTCTAGAAAACATAAGTGAAGCATAAAGTTACAGTTCTTTGTTGGAAACTAATATATAGGTTAATAGTTAATACACTATGATTTGAGTATACATAATACAAAATTATTTTAAAAACAAAGGACCACGCACCGGATCAATGGGAAATTAGCTTTCGGTGAATTTGCTTGATTTTTTTTACGGGGTGTTTCATGGGGAAACGGTGATTCTAAATAACTCCCATATGATGGGTCTAGCGGTTTTTATAACCGAGATACAGAAGGGTGCTTTATCTATTTTGCCCCTTTCTTTAATGGCCTATAACTTACGATCCACTCGGTATATTTTTTTATATTTGGGCTCCACATTCTTCATAAGTTGTCAAATCTATTGAGACATTCATAAAAAACAAAATCCAGGTCCGACTTCATAAAAAAATGTACAAATTTGGTCATCTCCAAAACAACACCCTATATTCCTGAATTTAAAATGTTTGTTTCCATATTCAAAAAGAGCGCAAAAAACTGAATCTAAAGATGTGCCTTCGGAGTTTGCGCAGAATAGTTTACTACTTCAGTTTCATATTCAAATTGCTTAATTAGTAGATTTTTGGGAAGTCTAAAAGGAAATCGGATTGTTTACATTTTGTTTTATTTTTGACAATTCATATCATTATGAACGATTTAGTGTGTCCCCGGAATTTCAGGCATTTATATTTCAATAAGCAGGACGGGTGCGGCGTCATGAGAAATAGAACATCTTGTATATAATATGTCAGTCTGATTCAGGAGATGACAATATCGTCCATCGGAATGGATATTGGAATCCTGCAAAATATTTGTAAATGAATGAAAAACTTGCTCCCTTTGGCTCGCCCTGTTTACCGTTGCTCTGTGCTCTGTACCCTATAGTGTAATTGTATAGGCTATATGAATACTCGAAGCATAGTTGTTTCTATTTGTATAGTGTAAAAGTTATGGAGGGTATAGAAGGAGGCACATCTCAACGTTATAAAAAGTGGCCCGATTTTGGAAGCCAGTTGGTGGCGCTGTTGATCGACTGTTGATGACAGTTTAAGCGAGTTTTGACATTTCCTTTGACTTTTTTTCAAATAATAATTTTAATTTATTACGTAAACTTTTAAAAGATATGTATTTTATAAAAATTGGGTGGCTCATTAAATAAAAAACGTTATTTGAGATTATGGATCTAATCAATCTACAAACAGTATTTCAACATACGATCATCAGCGCCGCGTCGATTATTTTATGTACCATTAGTTGCGTATAAAATTTTGACCACATTTTAAACGTGTTGTCCATTAGAGATTGTCCTCCTTCTATACGCTCCATAGTAAAAGTGTCTTCGTAATGGCCATTTGAAATTTTGTAAAAGTTAACTTCAGCACCTTGTATAATCTAAATCGTTGATTTTAGAGCATTAGCGCGATGAGGACATTTGATCAGTATAGTGAGTTTTAATATTAAAAATTCGAGCAAATTCGATGAAAGCCAATTTCCTATTGATGCGGTGCGTGGTCCGTTGTAGTAATTATGTCCGTAACTATAAACTATTGTTACATTAGATAAGGACAGGTAGTATTTTATAAACGACCACTATACTCGTTTTATAGTGAATCTCAAATATCCCTTCCTTTTACAATACCTGTCGCCACTGAGGCTCCGAATACAATCTAATAACTAGCCCAGTAAATTTAGCAAACGGCCCTATGCTATTTTGGCATTTTCAAATCACTAAAGGACTATGGAAGAAACGTAAAACCGCCGGAATCCATCAACATTTCCTCGTGTAACATTGGCCATCTTGGAAAAAGCGTTATCTTTGGTCCTATTGGCCGATTTTCTTCTTTTTTTTTAGAATTATGGGGAAATCGATTTCTCACCATATTCATTAATAAACATTTTCTGTAGTTGTAATAGGAAAAAAGTTATATGCAAAAAACGAAAGCCTTTCTTATATGATTTACTAACCCTAATCATTTTATCGAAAAATGATTCGAATAAAAGTGTGTTCGGTTGCATATGACTTTTTTCCTATTGCAACTACAGTAAATGTTTCTTAATGAATATGGTAGGAAATCGTTTTCCTAGCAATCCTATAAAAAAAAAATGAGACCAATAGGACCGGAGATAGAGAGGAAAACGCGTTTTCCAAGATAGCCGATGTTACACGATGAAATTTTGGTGGATTCCGGCGGTTTAAAACTTCTACCTTGGTCCTTTAACGATTAAAAAAATAAAATAGCTTACTCTTCGTTTTGCCATTCGAGTATCTAATTTTACTGGGCTAAACAATAAAATATTCAATCAAATTTGCAGAAGCCCATCAGCGACCTGCTTGGCATTCTGGAGGTGGAGGTAATGGGGGAGTAGCCTATTCAGGTAAATAAGTTATATATCTTCGCTTATAGCTTTAACTCTGGCTATCTCAATTTTTTGTTAAATTAGATTTTTACACTTTCTTTTTTTACACCATTATTAAATCACAAAAGTACTAAAAATGTCAGAATTGCCTTTTGAAGCAACCACAAAACAGGTCTAATGCTCTCATGAAAAATGAAATAATTTAGAATGCAGTTCATGTTTTGCATCAAAGATGTACTAATATTTATAAAGTAAATATTTCCGAATTTTTACAAAATTACAACTTTATGTGCTTGTTTCAGCATTTCTAAAATATAATTTGTTTTTTTCTACATTCAGGTTACCCAGTCTATCTTAGAACTGGTGGTGGTGGTGGTGGTCTACTATCTGCCAGAAGTAGTGGTAAGTACTAATTCTAAAATATTTTCTTTTAAATATTTAAGACGGTTACTAAACTCGAATTATATATCAATATATCAATATTTTTGACTATATTGAGTTATTAAAATGACATGAGCGTTATTTCCATGAATTCTTTTACAAAAAATATTGAATATTGAAAAAATAGATATATCACATCAATTTATCAGTCTGTATTGTGATGTTAAAAAATATAGGGAATATATACTAAGATTATCAATCGTGGCTAAATTACTCTTTGGCAATTTGAAATTTATATAAGACCCATTAAATATGGGTTATTTAGCACCTCGATGATATCTATTCACCTGTAAGGTATGACCATTTACCTGAAACACCTTTGTATGTGTATGATTGTTATAAAACATAAATTTATTTTTTTTTTAGCTCACAGCAGATTCCACTCCAACCTAATATCTTCCACTTATTGTAAGTTTTAATTTAAGAACCTAATTTTAAATAAATGCAAATCTACACAAAATAAAATCAAACAAATTTAATATACAGATTAAAAACTTGCGCACTTTTTGTAGATATTGGAGTTACTAAATATTTCCAATATGTAAAACTTTTAAAATCAAAACAAATAATTATCAGGTTTTATGTTAGTTTTAGACTTCTAAACCCCAAAGTTTAGAGGGAAGTTTTATAATACAGCTCTGTCTGTCTGTCCGCATGTATAACTCAAAAACGAAAACAGATAAAGGCAAACGGTCAACGGTAATAAACTCAGCATAACTTGAATAGCTCCTAAATAGATTTTCTGATTTTTATGATTTTCGGTTTCAAAAAGTGATTTTACAAACCAGAACCGGAATTGATACTACCGGTTTCAAAAGTAGCATTCCGACGTGAAATTTAACGCTGAATCGATATTTGAAAACAGATTTGAGATATCTTTTATGGTTCATGAGATACTGCGTGTTTGGAAGTCGTTGCGTGCCTGTTAACGCGCAGGCGCTTCTGACTTTTTTTAAATAAAAATCAATAATTTATAACATGTTAAATATGTATATTATTATTAGTTGTTCCTTCTTTTGTTTTTTGTCTTACTAGGATCTTCCCGATGGTGGCCGGTGTTCCCGGACTCTCTTGGAATTCAACCTTAACCTGTCAGACTTGTCAGTTATTAACCGCAAAGCGTATACCGATTGTCATATTTGACAGGTCAAAACTAAAGATTAAAATACAATATTTTAGGAATTAAAATCCAACTGGTAAATTCCCAAATTTGGGCAGCCCCCATATTTTTTTCTCCTAATAACATACTAGCTTAAATCAATTAAAAGTTGTTCTTATAACATTATAATAGCAGTATTATTATTAAGATCAAAAAATCTTGATAGGATTCTTTTCGTATGGTCAAAGGGACATGTTGGAATAGATGGTAATGAGATTGTAGATAAGGAAGCAAAAGAGGAATGTGATCTGACAGAAATAGAAAAGATTTTTTCTTATATGTAGCGATATCATTAACATGTACAAGATTAAAGTACAAAAAGACTGGGAATCCCTCTGGAGCAAATATGCTATATCTCTAATAATCCTTATTTTGATATACCCCTAATAGCACAAAAGCTCCGATTGACGTTTTCTTGTGGTTCATTTAACGTCAGAACGTCCAAGGACTAAAATAAAACGTTTTATAAACGTTTCTGCAAGAACGTTTTTAAAAGACCCATAAAGAAACATCCAAAATATGTCGAACAAAACGTCCACACTCATAATTAAAAACAACACGTTTTTTACTCTACAGTACTCAAGACGTTTTTAAAACCTACGATAAAAAACGACAACTAAACGTTCTTTTGTTCATGTCAGAATGTTTTTTTTGTAAAGTCCCAATAGGGACGTTTTTAAAACGGTTTTTTTTTTAAATCCACCAGTAAAAACGTTCGAAAAACGTTTTGTTTAGATCCTTAAAAGTATGTTTTCAGAAAAAACCAGAAAGTTACGTTTTTGTATATCGTTTTTATAACCACTTAAAAAACGTTCAGACGTTGTGTTTTTGTGTTCGCAAAAGTATATTTTGAGAAAGTTTAAACGTTTTATTTGAGTCATTTTTAAAATAACTGTTAAATACTTTAGTCCAGTGGACAATACTAGTCCAGCGGACAATACTAGTCCAGGGGACAATACTAGTCCAGTGGACAATACTAGTCCAGTGGACAATACTAGTCCAGTGGACGGTCTAAAATACGTCCAAAAAACGTGTTTTGTCTAACCATTTAATTAGTCCGTTTTAAAGCGTTTTGAAAACGTCTTTTTTCGTCGTCTATATGACATTAGAAGTTGTGACATTTGCACTAGAGAAAACCGTCCAGTGGACAGTCTAAAATACGTCCAAAAAACGTGTTTTATCGAACCATTTATTTTGTCCGTTTTAAAGCGTTTTGAAAACGTCTTTTTTCGACGTCTATATGACGTTAGAAGTTGTGACATTTGCACTAGAGAAAACCGTCTTATAAACGTTCTCGGGTATTTTAACGAACGTTTTTAAAATGTCCCAATGTAAAACGTTTTTGTGCTATCAGGGACATCCTTTCCCTAATAACAGATTCAAAAATACCATACATTTATGACTATCATCTCAGTAGGTTCTATTCGACTACAATAACTAGATTGAAACTCAACCATGGACATTTCCAATCGAATTTTCATAAAATTGGCAATACAGACTCTCCTAATTGCGATAATACGATAGATCTTAATCATTTATTTTTTTCATGTAAGTACCATGTGGATATCTCATAAAAAATCTAATTCACTTGTGAATAGAACTAACACGAACTTTACTAAGCTTAAACAACACATATATCCTATATTGTCTAATTGACTTTTTAAAACGTGAAGTAATTATTATCTAAACTATTATCGTCAAAGACCTATTTCTAATCACTTAACATCTTGACTTAGAAAAAAAATCTGTGGTTAATAGACTAAGTCTGAAGCCAACTCACCCAAAAAATAACATCTAAGACATTGGTTTGACAGGTTCTTCAAAGAAAGTTACGGATGGGCCAGGATCTATGTAAACCTTTTCTGTCGATTAAGATTTCCTGTCATATCTTTCCTTAGAGTAATTGTCACTATAAGGAAAATGAGTTTTATATCTTTAGATTTTTCAAAATTATGCTACGTTCAGCAATGGCTCTTTCTCCATTGAGGTTAACAATCTTCAAGAACAAATAAATACAATAGATTTTTCAGTTAGACATTTTCAGCTTCCTTCTAAAAAAACACAAGCCATGCCTAGTGTCCACAATAATTTTAAAATTTATGCCCTACTCAAAGTTAAGTGTCTTACAATATTGTAAAATATTTCTTTTGCCCTATCTTAGTTTTACTTCTGTAAGTGTCTACTTAAAGTCAAATTTAAAACACAGTAATACAAACAATCAATATTGCAGCTCCCTAGTTGTATCTTTGATTACTACTATAGGCAAAGATGTTCTTTCGAATATCCATGATATGAAGATAAATGTCCAGAATATCAGAAACGCATTTTATAATAAAAGAAATTTCACAATTTCCTGATGTTAACAGGTCATGGAAGAACTGCGATCATCGTAAAAAATTACATCAAATTCGAGTACTTAGTAACTCTAGAAAACTGGTTCATTTTTCCAATAAAATACATATAGCTGAGTTATGCTTCAGTCTCTGCTTAGGCCACTTTTCGGTCTGTCACTTATGAAGTTTAGGTAGTCAAGACCTCCTTTTCTAGCACAGACTAGGGTACATTTAGAAAATGGCTTGATGCCTCGAGAAAGCTGAAGATTGCAGCTCCTAGAAATGTTTGAGATGGTTTGATGTCAGTGCTTCTGATCTTAACAACTTTGTTTATATGTTTTTATATTATAGTTTGCTGTTTTTTGCCATTACTTAAATTATGTTTGGTCTGCCCATGGTTAAGCGTACCCTATGTGGGGAATCGGAATAATTTTAATTTTAACAGTAGAACAACTACTTTTAACAGTTTTTTTTTGAGAAACGTATTTTGATTATAATTTACAGATCCCAAATCAAAACCAGTACCTGCGCCTTTGTATCCAGTACCTACTTCTACACAACCACCAAAGTTGGAAAATATTTTGCCATGGCTTCCAGCTGTTTTAAACAGCAATAGAACAATTACTTTACCAGAAGGTGAGTTTAATAGTTTTATACAGGATGGGGTAACTTTTATTACGTTTACCGATCTAGTAATAAATAATAATTTATTTAGGATTTGATGAGCTATACTTGCAACTATGATAAATCAAGATCGGAAATTTTGTTTCCTGCCACTGACGATCTCGTTTAAAGGTTGACTTTAACTATACCTTCAAAAGCCAGTTTTAGTCTTATCCCATTTCTACACACAAATTTCATATATTCAGTCTATTATTCTGTTACAGGTGTATACGAATTGGGAGAATGGTCATTACATATTCAAACAGGTGGTACATGTCCAAAAACTCCAAAGGGTGAAGAAGGCAAATGCGAACTTATTAAGGACTGTCCTCAAGTATTTTCTTTATTGACTGATTTTGACACATACAAGCAATTCTTCTGTCCTGTGGAAAATAAATATGCTGGTGTTTGCTGTCCGAAGACAAATAAAAATTAATTAGTATTCATTGTTATTTATTAATTGTTTTTTTTTTTCATAAATACTTAATAAAACTTAAAATAAATTTAATTGTTTAATTTTCTACTTAACCTTTTAGCTGCTCTAGACGTATATATAAGCGAATTAAATAACTGCTCCAGACGTATATAAACGCAGTACATTTTAATGTGCGCCAAGTAATACTAGGGTCTAGTATATTGTCAATATTACATTTTTAGCATCGGAGATGTCGACTGACAGCCATATTTTGTAAAAAAAACAGTTTACCTCTCGACTGCTCCAGACCTATATATACGCGGAGGATTCCACACCATCGCATCTGAACCGTATTAGGTTTTTTTGGCGCTAGACCGGTGACCGCAGTATGAATTCAGCAATTATTGTGTTCGTTCGTGGCTCTCCGTGCTTTATTTAGTTGTTTATTTTCGTAATGGCGCGTTATAAAAAAATTCATTATTACACTGAAGAAGAACTTGAGGACATTTTAGCAGAGAGTGACAGTGAACCGGAGGACCTTTTAGCAAATAGTGACAATGAATCGGTTGCAGATATATCTGATAATTTAGATGAATGCGTCGAAGATGAAATGGCCACACCAGAACCTTCGTATGTACCTCCTGGATCGTCAGATAGTTCCGACGATTCGGACAGTAATGATTCCGTTGAACAAAGTCCACTTAATTTTTTAAAAAGGCTTAGAGGAAACCCAAAGAAATATACGAATGATTTTAGCTGGCGTGAACAAGATCTAAGGCCGAATATACACCAATTTGATTCCAGGGATTCGGGTTGTTCTTCGGAAAGTGGCCTAGATACAAATAGCTCTGAATTAGATTGTTTTCAAACATTTTTCGGTGAAGACATTGTTCAGTATATCGCCGAGCAAAGTAACAAATACTTTGTGTTTTTAACCTCTCAAGGTATTCCTCCCAAGTCTAGGTTGCTTCGATTTCATAATACAGATTATAAAGAAATCTACTGCTTTTTTGCAATAAACTTACTAATGGCACAAATAAAGAAACACTCCATTAACGCCTATTGGACAAAAAATAGTAAGGTAGCTACACCCATATTTCACCAAATTATGACTAAGGATCGGTTTCTTCTTTTGCTACGGACGCTTCATTTTGTTGAGTTGACAATACAGAAGACGCAACCGAAGATGACAAATTATGGAAAATCCGAAAAATTGTGGATCATTTAAAAAACAAATGAAAGAAACCTTCTACCCTTTTCAAAATGTCTGTATAGATGAAAGCTTAGTCCTATTAAAGGGTAGAATTTTCTTCAAACAATATATACCATCAAAAAGACACAGATTTGGAATCAAATTCTTTTTTTTATGCGACTGTGAAACGGGTTATATATTAGATTTCATAATTTATACCGGAAAGTATACTAACCTGGACGCAATAGATGAAGAGCTTGTCAAAAAGGTGGGAATGTCTGGTAATGTTGTTCTAACTTTAATGAAACCTTATATTGGAAATGGCCATTCTTTGTTTATAGACAACTGGTATGTAAGCAGTTACACGAGCAAAAAACCAACGCATGTGGAACCGTAAAAAAGAATCGAAAAGGAATGCCAACCTTAGAAAAAGTTTTGGAACGTGGAGAGACGCAATACAAATCTACAACAAAACTTTTAGCTTTAAAATGGAAAGATAAACGTGAAGTATTCATGCTAAGTACAATGCATGATAGCGAATTTAAGTTGTCGGTACTGGAAAAATTGACAAACAGACTGGTAATGAAACCAAGAAACATTTGTGTATTCTGGACTACAACGCAAATATGGGGGCTGTGGATCATTCCGATATGATGCCAAGCAGTACCGAATGTGAAAGCCCACAGTAAAGTGGTACAAAAAAGTATTCTTTCACTTATTGGATATTTCCCTTTTAAACGCACATGCTTTATTTCTCACTGCCACGGGTACGAAAATAAGTCTGGAAGCATTTCAACTGAAGGTTGTAGATCAAATCCTGGAATAATACCATACACCTATATAGACGTCTGTAAAACAGGAAGAAGAGGTTTAGACCAAGACAATATAATGTCTAATGTGTGGAATTTAAGGTAACAGATCTTTTCCATTTTATTACAAATATGCAAAGACCACGGGTCTATTTTATAATTAATCAATCATATGGATCATCGTGCATGAGAGCGGTGTTGCCAAAACTAACAGACCAATTTAGAATTCCTTAGGACACGGTCCAGGATATACCAAGGGAGAGCTTCTCTTATGGACACCCTTTTTCTGTAATTATATCTTTTTTATATGCGCTGTTGTAAAATGTATTGTGCTATATTCGGAACTATTTATGTCTTGTTCTTACTTTCATTTAAATACTGTATGAAACATTACCTATTTAATTGTTGTCGTTTACTAGTAGAATTTAATTGTTGTTTACTAGTAAATGAATTTCTGTTTAATTGTTGTTGTTTACTATTAGCTGAACTTCTATTGCTGTTGTTTACTATTAGATAAACATTGTTTAATTATTGTAAATTTATGTGTTAACCTTTAAAGCTTGCTGATTATGTCAATTTTAATTTTATTAAGTTACATTTCATGTTCCACAATTAACCATTCGACCTATTCCCTTTTATTCCCTAGTACACTATTTACACCATTATGTTAATTATTTAAAAATTCCAAATGTTTTCAACCAATTTATGGCTTGTAAGCCGAAACTAGTTGCCGTTCCCTAATTTTGATAATTATTTGCCGTTCCCTAATTTTGATAATTATGTTTTATGTGGGAGTTTTATTTCATTTATTTCAGAAATATTTTAGCTTCGGGCTATCCGCACGAAACGGGACTTGGAGAGTACAAAAATTGTTAAAATGTACATATATTGTGATATTTTTTTAAATTATACTGGCACATTTATTCTGACAAGTGCGATTTGGAAATTAAATATATATGTTATTTAAATATCTATATTTTAATAAAAATTTTTACATAAACAAATGGTTTTATTAATATTAAACAGAATTCAAGAAAGATCAGTTGCGCAAATATTTAATAAGTTCCAATACTTATATAAAATATTATGAGCATTTACTATGTATTACTAATTTGCCACAATATATTATTCAACAATTATATAAAATCATGACAAGAATTATTTTTTTATTGTAAAAGTGGCACATATTAGCAATAATAAGAGAATGGAAGCCTACGTAATAGTACGCCTTGAGTAGATTCAACAAACATAAATACAATTAAAGGTGAAAAAAAATTAGAAAATGCAGATTTTTAAAACAACACGGTAAAGTTCAATTGAAATGAAATGAACAAGTTTTAATTCAATCCTAATTATAAAATGAAGTTTATAATTTTTATAAACGTCTAAAATAGTTGCCATACCAAAATGAGTTTTTTAATAGCAATAAGTAAAATTATATTGTGCCAAAAATAAATATTAATGTTAAAAGGGAAATTATGAAAGTAAATAATCTAACGAGATCTATCCAGACTGCAGATCCGTTTTACATTTAGAAGATTTCTCACTTTTAGTAATTTTTTTAAGGTAAATTTCACATTTAAAAGATTTCTGACCAATATGAATTTTGAAATTACTCTTAAACGACGATTTTTTTTACTCGGCAGAGATTTTTAAATGTCAGTAAATAAAAAATATATTTTCTCAAAGATTAAAAAGTATAATTTTGATTTGACAAATCAGGAAATTTAAAATTAAAAACCAACCAAAGGTAACTGTTTTCAATTGTAAATTTGAAACGAGCTCATGAAATTTAATTTTAAAAGTAGTTTTTTTTTAATTAGATATCTATAATTTTTAACATTTAAGTGAAAAACAAAACATTTTTATACTTGTAATTGTAAACATCTAAAGCTTGTAAGCCCGACTTATCATTAAATTGAAATAGCAATCGTTATCGATCTATTACTAATTTGCTATAATATATTATTCAACAATTATATAAAATAATGAAAAAAATATATTTTTTTTTAAGTAACAGTGACATATACTAGCAATAATAACAGTATGGAAGCCTACATAATAGTACGCTTAAAATTGAGTAGATTCAACAAACACAAATACAATTAAAGGTGAAAAAATTTACAAAACTCAAGATTTGACAATTTGAATTGGTTTTATAACTCAACCCGATAAAGTTCAATTGAAATAAACCCATAAATAAGTTTTAATTCAATCCTAATTATAAAATGAACATTATAATTTCTGTAAACATCTTCAATTTCTTCTGAAGCAACTTTCTTTTTGTTTATTTTAATTTTAGAATTTTCCTTTTTACCACTTTTTGGTCTAGATAAGAGTCATTTGAATTTCCTCTAATGGTTTATCTTTCTTGGCAATTTCTTTTTACACCATCAGAATTGTTCTTTTTGTCTCTTCTAGACCTAGATGTGGTCTTTTCTTCAATTTCGTCTGGTTATGTCATCAATTTCTTCACCCCCCTGAGATCACTGAGGTCATTTAAAGGACTTTTTGAATGTTTAGGAGAGCTTAGAAGTTGTTTAACTCCATATATTATAGTCAGACGATTCCTAAGACTTTTTGTTATTTTGGCGACATCAAATTTCTTAAATTAGGAACTTTTGTAAGATCATTCAATGGTTCCTTCTGTACTCTAGGAGTGAACATCAATTCCTTTACTCCTGTAACATCTCTGAGGTCGTTTACCAGTTCCTTTATAAAAAATCTAGCCAATCATTCAAAATCTGACAATCTATTTAAGGGTTTTTTGAGTTCTTTTGGTGACGTCATCAATTTCTTCACCCCCCTGAGATCACTGAGGTCATTTAAAGACCCTTTTGATTAAATAACTATTAATGTTAAAACGAAAATTATGAAAGTAAATTATCTAGCTAAACAATTTTAACGTACTCTATTGCAGTCCACTGATTTTTTTTAAAGTAAATTTCACATTTAAAAGATTTATCACCAATATGAATTTTTAATTGACATTGAGACAATTTTCACATTCAAACGATTTCTCGGCAGTGACTTTTTATTGTCTGTAAATAAAAATGTATTTGCTCAAAGAAAACATTATAAAGTATAATTTTCAATTTGACAAATCAGGATAAAATTAAAAACCAACCAAAGATATAGATTATGAATTATTTTCAATTGTAAATTTGAAACGATTTTTCCACCTTAAATGCATATATAACTTCTAAATCAAAAAAAGTAAATATTGTTAATGTATTAAAAACGAGTTCAAGAAATTTAATTTTTTAAAAGTAGTTTTTTCTTTCTTAAATTGAATATCTATAAATTTTAACATCTAAGCGAAAAAGCAAAACATTATATTTATATTTGTAACTGTAAACATTTAAAGCTTGTAAGCCTGTCTAATCATTAAATCGAAATAGCAATCATTATCGATAGAAGCACTTATTATAGAGTAGTAATCTAAAAATTCTTCTCTGGTTACCTGAAACAAAACATATTATAAATTATTTTGAATAATTAAAATAAACTAAAAAATACCTTGCCATTTCTGGTTGAATCTTTGTCGAAATGTTCTATAAATCTAGCGAAAATAGTTTCTTCTGTATCTTCACCAGAAATATAATGTGGATTTGTTTTTACATTATACACCCTTTTGATATCTTGTGCTGTTAACACACCATCTCCAGTCCTATCCATTTTTTCAAAAGCTTCATCTAGTATTTTTTTGCGACACTCATTCAATGGTGGCTAAAAAGAAATATATATTTTAGTTTTTCTAGATCCCATTTGGTTATGCTACCACTGCTTAGTCTTGTTCCGTTATATATGTAACGTTATTTCAATGGAACGAAACAAAACGTTACACAGATGAAAAATATTTCGTTACATTATTTCTTGTAAGGAAAGGAAGAAACGAAACCTAACCAGGACCCCTATTCTGTAACTCAGGAGAGTGCTCGTGCAGAGCTGGGGCGTTACTAAAAAAGGAGTAACGCGTTACTTTACCGTTACTTTGGCTAAAAACTAACGCGTTAGATAAACGTTACCGTTCATTTTTATTTTATTTATTCGTTACTTTCCAAAAGTAACGCGAACTTTTAAAGTAACGAAGTTACAATAGAGAGATTTTGAGCCCTTTAATTATTCGCTTAGCTTCCGTTAGTTATTGTGGGCATGCGCAATGGAAGTTTGCCATTCCTTTAACTTTAATAACGATAACCGATTCCGTTATTTACGGAAAATTAAAGATATGGTTATGTCTATCGTTATGCGTAACAAAGCACCGTTGCCACACGTTTCAGATTTTCGAGCATATTAGATAATTTTGAAAAAGGAGATGCATGTGCTAATTAAAATATTTAACATTAAACTATTTCAAAAAAATGTCTGTTTCTTTAACCTACGGAGTATTTGTTATATTTTTTCTTTATATCGCAATAATATTGTTCAATGTTCAAATATCATGTTTAATTTTTTTGATTGTAAAATTTAAATTGAGTATCTGAAAATTTAAATTGAGTATCTGACAACGCGCAAAAGTGATATTAGATTCTTGAGAAAAAACATAACCTAACTACTGTTAGAGTTCTGTCAGATTTGACGTTGACCTGCGAAAACATATTTTAATTGTGTATACTTTGTGGATACTTTTTAGTTATGTGAATAGTTCTGATCTTGTCCTGGTATTATTAGGAATTCGAAGAACCCTTTCCAATCTAAATATTTCCAGCCTTTCGAACCTGAAATATGGTTTCACAAACTTATCCTCTATAGCATTATGATCAAATTCTGGGATTTCCACTATCCCAATGTCAGGCACATGGAAAATATTTCTAAGTATAGCCTGCCTTATTAAATCCGCATTACGATCTCTTCTACTGATAACATTTTCCAAAAAAAAATAACTATCGCCTGTCACTTTGTGAAGTTTAAAGTTGGGGTTTAAAATGTCTTAATTTCATTGCCGTGCTTATTGTTATGGTTAGCAAAAATAACCACAACAGCGATAAAATAAGGAGATCTTTTAAAGGGCTTAAAATCTCTCTATTAACGTGTTGGCGGGTCTGTTGAGATGGGAGTTATGAAAACTTCAAATGTTGAAAGTGTTATTAGCGGTACTAAAAGGAACCAATTAAAATTACTTCAGAATCGCAATACACAAAACTTGTTGATTTACCGACATTAGAGAATTTAAACAATTATGTCGCCAAACAGTGTCTCGACCAGCGTTGCAATCATATTATAATTATAGTATTTGTACGATAAAATTTCAAAGTTAATATAGTACGCACTTTGTACTATAATTTTATATTTTTACAAATCATAACAATATATCAAAGGTTTTTGCAACATCAATCACTGACAAATTTCAAAAACAGATTTGAATAATCTGAAATAGCCCTCTAATAGTTAAGAATAAAATTGAACGGTAAATCATATAATATTTTCATTCATTCATTAATGTTATTAATCTATAATTGAAAAATACTGCATACTTTATAAAACTTAGTTAAGTAAATTAAATGTGATTCTTCGAATATGTAACGTCGAATTAAAACTAACTTATTACAAACTTAATTTAGAATTTAAAAAAAATAGTAATATAACAAGGATATTTAAGAATTTTAAACCAGTTAGGGATTTCAATGTTTTTTAAGGATTATTTCAGGATCTTTAAGAATTTTTTAAAGATTTTTAAGGATTATTTAAGGATTTTAAAGCATTTTTAAGAATTTCCAAGATTTTCTTAAAATTTTTAAGGATTTTTAATTTTTTTTTCAGAATTTTAAGGGATTTTTATGGATTTTAAGGATTTTGTAGGATTTCTGGAATTATTAAGAATTTTCAAGGACTTTTACGGATTTTTTTAAGGATATTTTATGGATTAATAAAGATTTTAAAGTATTTTTAAGGATTATTAAGGATTTTAAAGTATTTTTAAGAACTACCAAGGTTTTCTTAAGATATTTAAGGATTTTTAAAATTTTAAGGGATTTCTTTAAGCATTTTCAAGACCTTTTAAGGATTTTAAGGGATTTTTAAGAATCTAGTTAGGGATTTTAATGTTTTTTAAGTATCATTTTAGGATCTTTAAGAATTGCTTAAGATTTTTAAGTAATTTTAAGGGTTTTTAGGGAGTTGAGGATTTTTGGGATTTATAAGGATTTTCATGGAGTTATAAGGATTTTTGGAGTTTTTAAGGATTTTCAAGAACTTGTAAAGGATTTTTTAAGGATTTTAAAGTATTTTTAAGAATTTCCAAGACTTTCTTAAGATTTTTAAGGGTTTTTAAAACTTTAAGGGATTTTAAAGGTTTTTAAGAATTTTAAGAATTTTTTTAAGGATTTTTGGAATTTTTAAGGATTTTCAAGAACTTTTAAAGGATTTTTTTAAGATTTTAAAGTATTTTAAAGAGAATTTCCAAGATTTTCTTAAGATTTTTAATTTTTTTTCAGGATTTTAATTGAATTTTAATGGTTTTAAAGTATTTTTTTAAGAATTTCTAGGATTTTCTTAAGATTTCCAAGGATTTTTGAAACAGTTTTAATGATTTTAAGGATTTTTGGGATTTTTAAGGATTTTCAAGAACTTTTAAAGGGTTTTTTTAGGATTCTAGTCTTTTTAAGAATTTCCAAGGTTTTCTTAAGAACGTAAGGATTTTAAATTTTTTTTCAGAATTTTAAGGGATTTTTAAGGATTTTAAAGGTTTTTTTAAGGATTTTCAAGGACTTTTAAGAATATTTAACGATTTTTGGGAATGTATAAACTATTTTTAGGGATTGTAATGTTTTAGTTTTAGGTCTTTTTAAGTATTTTAAGGGTTTTAGGAATTTTTCAGGATTTTATAAGGATTTAAATGTATGTTTGGAATTTTTAAGATTTTCTTAAGTTTTTTCAAAATTTTAATGGATTTCAAAGTGTTTTTAAGGATTTATTATTTACCCATGGCAGAGAAAGTATAATTGATAATCCAGAAAGAGTTGATTGAACTCAGATACCTAATTGAGATAATTAGTATTTGTTATTTTTGGTGCAGTTTTATGTTATTGTTGGTGTTACATATTTCTTGTTTCTTCTTAATTGTACTATATTTTTCTTCAATTTACTATAATAATTTAAGTCCCCGTACTATAACAGCTTCCAATACAGTTGGCAACATTGGTCTCAACACTAACCTCATTAAGTACTTAGTTGTTATAGCATGTGGTACTATAAACAATCAGTATTATTTAATAAAATAAGTTTTGTCAAAGTGTAAATCTAGATATTAAAAGTTTTGTTTATCATATTTTCTTCAGACTCTTTATCATATTCATAACAATTTATGCTAATTATTTAATTTTGTTCAAAGTTTCAGTAACAACGAAAAATGCTTTTTTTCTGCTAATAAGATGTATCTGAAACTGTATTTAATGAATAATATTTGGATTTAATCATACTGGTAGTATCAAATATAATTAGATACAGTTCTCTTAAATTTTGGTGATTTAATTTATAATTTTTATTATTTAGAGTCGGGAGAAGCTCCTGGAATAGCGCATTTGTCAGAAAGAAATATATTATCAGAACCTCCAAAATTTACTTTTATAACAGCAATACACATGTCATTGCGTCAGTTTGGATTAGTTTTGCCCTCAAAGTATTCTTTACAAGCATGCAATCAAAAATGGTGCATTTAATAATACTGAATGCTTTGTAAGTTGTAACTTATTTACTGCATTTTACTCCACAAATAACAATCGCTCCACAAATAACTATTTGCTGATGTCCTATATAGCGGCGATTATTATTTACAGAAACGAAAATAAAATGTGACTCTATACTTACTCTAATCTGTACCAAGAATTCATCTACATTTAGACTTCCATCTCCGTTTGTATCAAATATCTGAAATATTTCTTTGGCCTCCTCATGATTTAATTCTAAACCAATTTCCCTGAGTTCGTGTAAAAATTCATCTTCATATATATTCCTGTTACCATCCTCATCCATTAATCTAAACCGTCTAAAAATGAAACTAGTTAAAAACGTCCTTTCATTTCAGGAGATGGAGTTTAAATAAATGCGTTTATAAAAAAAATAATGGTGTAATTATTTAAAAATCTCATTGAAGTGTTGAAATGTTAGAATGGTCAAAAAAATAGAATAACCATTGAATAAAACATATCATAAAACGGTTTCTTGAATTCTGTGGAGTACATTAAGGAATTTTTTAGATATTTATATTTTGTAATGTATTTTTGTTCTGTTGTTTTGAAAATTTGGTATGTATTTACAATTAATATTGTCTCAATGATAACACTTTTAACATGTTTGTTGATAGTAAATATAATAATATGGTATCTGTTCCTTTCTATTTGTTTTTACATAATCAAAAAGTTACATTTATTTCAATTTTTTTATTATGTGCAAATGTGAATTTAATTGAATTTTGTTTAACAGCACTGGTTTGATCCTTTAGATTTAATATATAATTACCTTCCCAGAGCCAACATTCCTGTCACACCTCTTGAAAGACAAAGCAATCTGAGACGTTCAACTGGATCACCAGCACTGTTAAAAGCTTCTAGCTCTCTTAAACTTTTCTCAGCCATTTCTGTTTCTTGACGGTGTGTTGCACTTTGAGGTCTTCCCATTCTATAAAAAAAGTATAATTGAGCAATTTGTTAATATTTTACTGTGTTGCAATAATTAAGATACTATATTTAAAAAAACCGTTGTAATTTAACCAAATTAAAATCTATTTTAAATCAATAATTCATCTAGTTTTGTTGATTTAACTGTTTATTTTTCTGTTTCATCATACAGAAGTGCTGTAGAAAAATGTATACCCTTGTGAAGTATTATTTTCAAAATATAATTCTGATTATGTTTTATGGCTGTAAGACACTATTATAAATTATACAGGGTGATTCATTGGGAAATGCGCATACTGTAATGGTAGATGAGGCACACCGAAGTGATTCAAAATAACCTATATTTAATGACATGTCTTTCTTTATAACCTAGACACAGAGTGATTTAATAATTTTGTCCCTATTTTTAATTAATCATAACTTAAGAACCACCCTATATATTTTTCTAATATTATTGGTACGTACGTTTTTTGTCCACTGTGGTGTTCATTAAAATAATAATTAAAAATCTTATTCCAGGTCAGGCCTTAAAAAAATTAATAAGTAGGTTTCGACTCGAAACAACACCCTGTATATCAACATTTTAAAATTGTATTAACATATTTGGAAAGAGCAGAAAAAGTTAAGTGACACTGAATGTGTTTATTATTTCCGCATCCAATTTTGTTACTTATTAAGCCAAATCTTGATCTTTCGATAAAAAGGTGGCACAAATTTAAAAAAAATAAATGTTCGTTAATAAATAATAATTTTCCAGCTTTAATCAATAAAATCATCAACTATTTCATATTCTATTAATTTCTGAATCTTAACCTTAATGTAAAACTTTAGGGCAGGTCCGTATTTGGGACAAAATATTATCAATGACTAACTTTCAAACGCCCTGTATATGTAAATCTGATAATAACATTTGCTCATTGCGCTGCATTTAAAAAAATAATACAATAAGAAAATGTCTATTCCGATAAAAGCATAGCTATACAGGGCGTTTGAAAGTTAGTAATTGATGATAATATTTTGTCCCAAATACAGACCTGTCCCTAAAGTTTTACATTAAGGGTAAGATTCAGAAATTAAGAGAATATGAAATAGTTGATGATTTTATTGATTAAAGCTGGAAAATTATCATTTAGGAACACATTTCATATTTTTTAAATTTGTGCCACCTTTTTATCCAAAGATCAAGATTTGACTCAAGTTAATAAGTAACAAAATTGGATGCGGAAACACCAAATACATTCAGTGTTACTTAACTCTTTCTGCTCTTTCCAAATATGTTAATACAATGTTAAAATGTTGATATACAGGGTGTTGTTTGGAGTCGAAACCTACTTATTAATGGTGGTTCTTAAGTTATGATTAATTAAAAAAAAGGGACAAAATTATTAAATCACTCTGTATCTAGGTTATAAAGAAAGACAGGTCCATTAAATATAGGTTATTTTGAATCACCTCAGTGTGCCACATCTACCCTTACAGTATGCGCATTTCCCAATGAATCGTATTAGTATACAGACTTCAGTTTCTTTAATTATGAAAGTTGTTGCTTCAATAATTATTTGTTTATAGATACTAGCTTTTGATAATGAAAAGGATATATAAAACGTTTTTAGCATAGGAAATGCTGATGCTATTTATATCTAATTGTAATAGTGATTTGATGAATAGGATAAAGAGAATCGAACTAAGCACTGTTTCTTGTGGTACTCCGTTGTGGGATCAATTCCTATAATATCTTCCTCAATAATGACACCCTGTAGATGTTTAAAGAATACTCTATGATCTGAATAATTACATACACATGTAGAACGATACAACAATTTCAGGAAAACATTTTTTATGATGTTCCCGATATTATCAATTAGGGAATCTATTGGGACCCAAATAATAAATTTGTTGTTTTCTAATACTTATGCTTCCTCTCATTTGTTTTATATACAGGGTGAGCCACCAGTAAAAGTTTCAGTCTGTAGAACCAAAACTAAACATTTACAGCAAAACATTGTCATAGTTGGAAAAAAAAATTTCAAATAATTTTTCCAAGACATAATTTTTAAGGGCCTGCAATAATTGATCTAAATGTATTACGTAGGTTTTTTGCCATGATGTGCCATGTCAAGTTGGATCATTAATTTTCAAGCACTAAATAAAGAAAAATAATTATAATATGAATGAAAATAAATAAAAATATAAAAACATCCCAGACAACAGAAAGGAAACCTCACAAATAATCTCGACAATAGTCTTATCAAGAGAGGACATATATACTACCTAAAGAGAAGAGTAGACTAATTTAAAGAGGGAAAAGGAAATCTGAGAAATCAATATGAAAAACATAGGAAAATGGCATCAGAATAGCAGAAATTAAGGTTAAAAGAAGGGAACAATTCCCTAAGATCACAACTTCAGAGAAAAAGAGGAAAAGAAGCGGAAGTCCCCTATTACTACAGAAGAAGATTTGGACACTGTAGAAGATGCATGAGCTGCATCATGTAGAAAAGAAGATGAAGATTTAAGAACTAGAGTTAATATTATCAGTACTAAGAAGCCACCACTAAACAAAAAAGAAATCAGAAACAAAAAAAAGAGTCCTACAATGACCAGAAATGTGGACAAAAATAAAACTGAAAGTCATACAAATTATAAAGATAAATATGACTCAATACAATAAAGAATAAATACAGAGACACCAGCAGGGTTATTCTACTAAATATATAGTCCGACTACAAGTTGGATTTTGGACTAGAACGTGATGTGTTGCTAACTTCAAAGCGGAGTTGTAGCTTTTTCGAATTCTATTAAGCTTCTAGCACACCTTTCAGTCTACATATGAGGGCTATACTGTAGTCTATTCTTATAACCACCAAATATGGTGCCTATTAAAAATTTTAGTATGCTAGAAGCACACATAACCTATTATTTTTATTATATCTGTAAGTATTTGGTGTTGTGGTTGTGAATAAAATTAATATGATTTTCTCATGATTCCCAAATCTTTTTATTATGTATTTTCTATTTTCTCCCTAATATTACCACGATCTACGTGTGGGGGGTGGATATATTAAATAGGTGGTAGAGCAATAAATATATATAAAATAATAAAATAGGTAACAATAAAATAACATAGCAAATGATCAAATAAATACCCAATTTATATAACTAAATATTCTTATACTAACGTACACAACATAACGAAGATTTTAAGGAGAACTGTCAATAGGGTCGGTTATTCGAAGTTATTCAAAGTAAAGTCTAAAGGCTTTTCTTGACTGACTTTTTTTCAGAAAAATACCTCGTTCATATTTATATCTAATATTGTTATTCCGCGATTCATGTCTTAGCCTTGTGCAGTTCTATTACATTTCTACATTAATAAAAACAACCGCTTTCAGTGAAGCAATAAACTAATGTACTGCACAAGGCGATATTTAAATACTAAATTTTAATAATTCTTTATGGGAATATTTTGGGAAAATATTCCCCTGCGACAATATAAAAATATTATGCACCAAATCTGGATAATCTTGTAGTTTGTTTAGCCAAATAATAGCGACAGAACACAGAAGTTAGAATTCTCCCACCCTTGCTATACTTTTTTTTTTAATATTAACAGAAAATAAATATGTTTTATAATATTAGATTAAGCTAGGGTGAGAGAGTTCTAACTTCTGTGCTGTTGTCACATTATTTATTATTTGCGCTACACAAACTACACCATTGCCCAAATCTGTTGTGTGATATTTATTTTCTGATAATTAATATTACATTATAAAAAATACACCAAATAAAGTAAATTAAATAAACTACTAAACTTTAGTAAAGAAATCAGAAACAAACTACAAAAACCTAGTAAAGAAGTGGGCCTAAAAATAATAAGTAAACACTTCTTATTTTTGTTCATAGAAAACAACGTTGCCAAATCCCACAGACTACTTTTCTAGTACTCTACTTGTAGCCGATTAAATTTATAGTCATACTCTTTCTTAGAATAGTGGAATCTGGCTGGACTATAATTTACGGTCTATATGTTTACTATACTAGGTCTATATGTTTAGTATACTAAACTTATAGCCTGTTTTATAGTTCCTTAGTAGAATAACCCTGCAGATGACTCAAAGAAAACTGGTAAATTATACAAATGGTATACCACCGAATACCAGAGAACAGACCATATAAAATAGCTTGAAATGACTACTAGAATTATTCCGAAAGAAGGGGAAAAATGACAAGCCAAAAACGTGACACAAATCTGTAGCAAATCCGGAAATAGAAATCTACTGCCAATATTTTTAGTAGAAATAGACAAAAACAACCAAGAAGAAACACAGGACCGAGAAAATGCTATAAGCGCCGCCAGGGCTCCAATCACAGACAGTCGGCTTTTCTATAGAGTAACGAAATATGTCATGAAGGAAGACATCTCATTGACAATAAATAGTTTTTCTGCAGCAGTCACGAAAATCGAACTTTACGCTATGATTTATTAAAGCGAAAATACAACTTTACACAAATTGTACCGAAAGCTTGGGATTTTTTTTATTTCGGAACGATTTTTTGTACTTTCGAGACGATTTTTAAAATGTACGTAGGCGACTTTAGGAACAAATTTGACTTGATTTATATTTTGACAATACTTGTCAAAAAAATTTATATTACTAATATTATTTTTAAAGTTTAATAAGTGGCTGTAGAAAAAATATTTTTGTTTAAGATCGACCAGAAAGTTAACACTTTCTGGATATTTTTTGCCTTATTTCGTATTATGACAACAATGTTGCGATTTTAATTGTCAAGTGACCGTTCGTTGATTTTTTATTTGTCAAACTTGTTTCGTGAGTTCAGAAATTTAATTTGAAAATATGGATTCAGTTTTTGTAGTGTCTGATATGGAAAATGAAACTCCAGAAGAAATTTTGGAAGCAGCAATTGCCAGTAAAATCAAAAGCCCGTTACGAGAAGTCATACGACGCATTTAAAATAAAAAAATAATTTTACATTAAAGTGTCAATCTTAAAAAATATATTATACGTCTCGCGGCCGAAAATTAGTGTTTTGCAGGTCTGTCCAAACCTCCAGGACTCGCCTACGGCTGGTCCTGGAATCTGTTTGCCTCGTCCTGCAAAACACTATTTTCCGGTCTTGTAACGTAAATTACCTAACACGATCCGAAAGTAATTTTACAGGACTCGCCTGGAATGTGCCAACTTGTCCTATAAAATGTCATTTTCGGAACTTGTTACGTACTATTATTATGTGTTCATTTTTCTCTAGCTCCTGTTGAATAAATTTATCTGTAATCGAATTCAGTAACGACAAACAATATGAATATGATACCTTCAATACAAGATAATATACTATAAAACAAAAATAATTTAAATTGAAACTAGATTCATTAAATTTTTTTGTAACTTTTTATGCGTTGTAATTTACCGCTATCGTTTCTGAATGCCACCCAAACTAATCAGTTAAAACCACAACAATTTATGTGAACATTTCATTAAAATCAGTTCAGTGGATTAAAAAAATGGTTGCGAAAAAGCCGGCTAGCTAAAAAATGGTTTTTTGGACTTCGTGGTCCTGAAAACGTAAAGAAAATAAAAATCTCGAAATCGGTTTTAACCCACCACAATACTTTCGCTCCATATACGCTTATCCAGAGCCAGGTGGCCCTGGTTTACCTTATGCATATAGTTCCCGCTAAATATCCAGTATATGTAGCGGCAAAGTAAAAACAAATATTCCTATTTTTCTACATACCCTTTACGCTTATATGTGTATGCCATTTTTAACCAGGAAAAAAACACTTATATTTTCTTAAATTTTTCACTAGAGGTAAACGTATCACTTCTTCAAAAACAATCCTAATATTGCGACATTCAACATTTAACAACGGGGCTTGGCTTGGCACGATCACGATAGCGTCTAGTCCGTCATTGAATGTGCCCGGTCGACATGCGCATTGCATAGACAGACATGAACGTTGCCAAGTGTAGGACAAATTAAGATAAGCACTCAGTATAATAATTATTTAAACCGAGGAGAAGCATGTTACAAATAAAAGTTTGACTAGGCGATCATAAATTTCTCAAATCAAAGCGAACCCGCAGCCGCCAATCAAGAAGCTAGTATCATTAGAAATAATTTCTGTAGCTACTCTGTCCAATTTTTCTTCTTCAAATCGACTAAATAGTAATTTTGTGTTAAAATATATAGTGTGGCTAATCTGTTTGGATGTGTCTACTGGGCCACTGCCAAGGACAATTTTAGCATTTTTTTTTAAATTGATATTTGAATATAGAAGGTCCAAATGTACTATTTATACCACATTGTTATTTTTTTAAGACAACCCTGTAAGCTAAAATCATCCTCTTATTTAAATTACGCGGGCTAGATGACGTCATACCAGAAGCTTTGCCTACGTCACATACTGTATCAATACGATAAGGAGTGTCTACTCCATCATTCATAGAAATCATTCGATATGTCATTGATAATCGAATTGTTAAATTATGAACAGTGGTTATTTGCAATAATTATTAATAATACCTAATAAAGTTCAGAAATCAGAAATTTGATAATAGTTTAAAGATCCAAAATCAGATATGAAGCAATATTCATCTGAAAAAAATGTGAAATCATAACAGATACGGATTTCTATTCGATTTTAATCGATTTTTCTGTGACCGAAATGTCATATGTACCAACATAAATTAAATCACCGAATAAACTTCCCAGATCAGTAAATACGTCACGTATTTAAATCATCATTTTTAAAAAAAGGAAGTTTATTTGGAGTGGGTTTTGTTTTGTAACGGAATAAATATGCTTAGGATTAAGTATCAGTGTATTAAAAATCCCAAAAATCTTACTTACTAAAATCGCCCATTATTTAAAAAATGAAATTACAGGCAATATAATTTAGCATATTCAAATTTATTACTATATTTATTATTCTGAAAAAAATTAAGGAAAAACTGCAATATATATTCTTGAAAATTTATTAGGTGTTCATGTAATATACTTTGTTCAGAGACCCCTGACCCCTACGTCACAAAATAATCTACTTTCAAATAAGTAGGGTATGTCGGAAATAATATTTTTAGATTTTCCTAAAAATGTATTGAATACAAATTTTCCCTTAATTTATTTTCTTTTTAAGAGACGTACTTACTTGACTTGAAGTTCCGTCAATATTCGATATACATAACCTCTAAACAAATATGTTTCGAACTGATAAATGTTTGAAAAGGTTAACATGGGAGTAGACGTGTTAACATACCGACTAATTATCGAAGGACCGATTTGCGTGTGCAGTTAAAATTAATATGAAAACGCATATTCAACTGAAATGTAAGGGCTATTTTTACACCATACTCTGCCAATATTTCTTTTTTCATAAAATGACAGACTTTGAGCCGACTAGTAATTTTGTGTTAAAATATATAGTGTGGCTAATCTGTTTGGATGTGTCTACTGGGCCAGTACCAGGTTTAAAAAGTAGTAAATTATTTGAACATAATATGCATAAAAAATATAATTATATGGGGAATATAATTTAGCATATTCTAATCTATTACTAAATATTTTTTATTCTGCTAGGAAAACTGTTGGAAATTTAAAATATCTATATTTCATTCTAACTTAAAATAGTGTATATATCAATAGACACTAGTTTTTAGGGATAACTGACAGAATATTAACAGAATTTGTGCAGATGTAGGGATTTTCTTTTTCGCCAACTTATTAGCTGGGGATTGTCAAAAAGTTAAAAGAAATATTAGAGAGTAATATTTCGAAATTGAAATTAGAAAACCACATTTTAATTTTTGTTCATCATTTTTTTACTTAATTATCCAACTTTCACTTACAATGAATTTTCATAACAGTTCGTTGATATGTACTTAAAATAATGATAAAATGCGAATAATATATTATATAAATTAAATCTGTCAACACCGTTTTCAGAGATTGGTTTTATGAGTCCTAATGTAAACTTCTCTCTTCTCTCTCTCTCTCAAACAAAGAATGCTCACCTTACGGACATTGCGGTTCGCTTTGATTAGATTTAACCAAGAAGCGTTCTATTTTTGTATGAAATAAATACAAGATTTTTTTAATAAATAACCCCGGTTTGATCTGTATAGTTGTATTTTTTTTTCATTTTTTTTTTAATGATATGATGTATTAACAAGTGTGGATTACTTTCCACCGGTTAGTTATGCCGGTCTATGCGATGCGCATGTCCCCCGGGCAGATACAATGAGGGACTAGACGTTATAGTTGGGACGATCAATATTTTCTTTAATTTACTAAAATAAAAACTTATGTATTCACTTCCAATGAAAATAAAACTCAAGGAATAGATGACTAAATGCGTTTGTTTTGGTGGTTGATTTTCTAAATAACCGTAAAAATAAAATCTACAATTTGGCACTTTGTAGATAACTTTTAGTCTCCTTGAGAAAAAAATAGTAAATAGACAGTGCAGTACCTCATCCATAATGCCGATGACGATTGTTACAAAACAGCTTCTGCCACTTCAATTTTCAATTCAATGAGATTAAAATTCAATTTATTTATTATAATTGATTCAAGATTCAAATGTAACGGCTTTAACGGTAATTAACCTACTCTGGTTGCGCGCGCTCACTAAATAACAATAACATGATGCATAAAGATTAGTTCCGAGCACTAATATAGCGTGCAAAAATTCGATTAGAGCGTAAACGGTTGTGTCAAATAAAACTCATTTGAATATAAAATATAACAGGAGGTAATGACCTGTATAATTTATCTGTAAATGGAAGGAAGGGACCTCACTGACCTCACCTCAGATTAGTAATATAAATAGATACGTAACCTTCAGGATTTGTATATCACCAACAGTGTTGCCAATTCCCGGGAAATTTCCCGATTTTCGGGAAATTATTTGTTTTTGGGAATTTATCGGGATTTTGTCAAATCGGAAAATTTTTGGGAAATTACTCTGTCGAATATTTCTTTTTTCTTAAACTGACAGACTTCAGGTTGACTAGTAATTTTGTGTTCAAATATATAGTGTGGCTAATCTGTTTGGATGTGTCTACTGGGCCAGTGCCAACTTTAAAAAGTAGTGGATTAATTAAACATATTATGGAGGGTATAGAAGGAGAGGCACATCTCAACGTTATAAAAAGTGGCCCGATTTTGGAAGCCAGTTGGTGGCGCTGTTGATCGACTGTTGATGACAGTTTTGACATTTCCTTTGATTTTTTTCAAATAATAATTTTAATTCATTACGTAAACTTTTAAAAGATATGTATTTTATAAAAATTGGGTGGCTCCATTAAATAAAAAACGTTATTTTAGATTATGGATCTAATCAATCTACAAACAGTTTTTCAACATACGATCGTCAGCGCCACACGTTGGTTATTTTAGTACCATTAGTTGCGTATAAAATGTTGACCACATTTTAAACGTGTTGTCCATTAGAGATTGCCCTCCTTCTATACGCTCCATAAAACATATAATACTCTGGCCTTTTGTTTTTGATATAATCTGCAGTTGGTCCAATAATCTTTGAATGTCGTTACATAATATGGAGAGATTTGAAGACATAACCATGATTTGGGCCTCCCGTGGTCCACTTATATGGCTCGCCGATCCTTATTTTTTCGACAACGTAATTCTCTCGGCAACCTACTGGCAAACCGGATAAGCCTATTTCGGGCAGAATACGGTTTGCCGGACGGCGGATTCGCGACTCTACACTTTCCTTCCATTTGTTCTGCCGTCACTAGACTGGGGTAGAATTCTTAATTTGTATACTCACATGCCTTTTATTGCCGTTTATTGTCGTTTACTATCGTTTATTGCCGTTCGTTGCCGTTTATTGTCGTTTATTGTCATTTATTGTTGTATATTGTCGTTTATTGTCGCATGAACCTTGAGGTACATTTTTGTTCATTAATTTAATCCTGAAATGTTTTTCTCTTATGTATATACCTACAATAGAAATATTCGGAAAAATGTATTTCTTTTAAATATGAAAAATAATAATGTAATGCTTTCGTTATAAGCTACCCTTTGTCCTGGCGGACATGCAAGTCGAGTCGGCAGCCGTATGCGGGCCGAATACGTCCGCTCCTGCTCCGTTGGCGCGTCGTCCGCTAGTCTGTGTTTGATCGGTTGATTTAATATAAATTTTAATAGATTTAGTTAAAATAATTATAATAAAAAGATGAAATTAAAAATCGGTTGAAAGATATACATATAACCTCAAAATGTATATTTGACAGAGATATATTTGTATGTGGAGGGAATTATTGGATTTCGAATATTGATTATCGATAATGTATTTGGATATTAAGCTCGAGTTCATCGAATTTACGTATTGTTATTCATTGCCTGATGTTCGCAAGTGACTATATATAAATTAATCCCCGAGAGAGAAGCATTAATACTGATGTATTATTACTTTCCCGGACCCATATCAAAGGGAATGTAAGGTGAACGAGCAAAAAAAAATCGAGATATCGATGGAAATATCCATTTTGAGGTCCCCCAAGAAGATTGAAACCATTTCCAGCGTATGGTCTGTCTGTGTGTCTGTGTGTAATCTTCCACGATAACTGCCGAACCGTTTGACCAATCAAGCTAAAATTTGGTATGAAGGGTCGGTGTGTGCCTCGAATGCGACAATTAGTTTTTGGTTTAAATTGATACAGTAGAAGGTCCTCAAGACCGACATTGATTAAATACATATGTAACAATTTTTTACTATTTTTAAATTTTAAGGACAAACAATACACTTTAGTGCAAAATGTTGTAGTACAAAATTTTAGAGCATAAAATTCCCTATAATTTTTGCTTCAAACTTTTTCCAGAATTTCCAATAGTTGCGCCACTAGAGAGCGCGTAAAAAATGTGCATGTATGTTTTCTCTAGTTTTTCTTGATTTTGAGGACAAAAAATACACTTTAGTTCAAAATGTTGTAGTACAAAGTTTTAGAGCATAAAATTCCCTACAATTTTTGTCTTAAGCTTTTTCCAGAATTTCCATTAGTTGCGCCACTAGAGGGCGCGTAAAGAATGATCATGTATGTTTTCTCTAGTTTTCTTGATTTTGAGGACAAAAAAACACTTTAGTGCAAAATGTTGTAGTACAAAGTTTTAGAGCATAAAATTCCCAACAACTTTTGTCTGAAACTTTTTCCAGAATTTCCAATAGTTGCGCCACTAGAGGGCGCGTAAAACATGTGCACGTAGGTTTTCTCTAGTTTTTCTTGATTTTGAGGACAAACAATACACTTTAGTGCAAAATGTTGTAGTACAAAGTTTTAGAGTATAAAATTACGTACAACTTCTGTCTAAAACTTTTTCTAGGATTTTCAATAGTTGCGCCACTAGAGGGCTCATAAAAAATATGCATGTAGGTTTTCTCTAGTTTTTCTTGAGTTTGAGGACAAACAATGCATTTTAGTGCAAAATTTTCTGGTTCAAAGTTGTAAATCATCAAATTTTCTTTAACTTTTTATCGAATTCCTCATAGTTTCGCCGCTAGATGGCGAGAAAAATACACATTTAGAATTTTCCATTTTTTTAAAATTGGAGGTAAATTATGCTGTGTAAAGTTTTAGTATTTGCAAGAAATTATTTACCTTTGTTATTTATTTAGCAATGAATTTTATACTTTGTTTACCTGTGGCCTTTTTACCCCAATAGCTATGATCGTGTTTTGTTTAGTTCTGTTATGACCCCACGTTATGTTTATACAGGGTGTTTCATAGGTAAACTGACATACGTTAACTGCAAATAGAGGCACTTAGGTGATTCCAAAAAACTAATATTTGAGGGGTCTAACCCGCCTCATAAGTGAGGTACAAGGGTGTTTTGTCAAAATTGCTTATTTCTTCTAACCCTCGTTTCTTCGGAACCACCCTGTATATTTATTTCATATTTAGCAAGCTTGTTTGAGTCTGTTAGTACATTACACTGACATAGTAAGCAAAATAAAAATCCAGGTCCGGCTTCAAAAAGAAATACTAAAATTATTTTCACGATGAACTGTATATCAGAATTTTAAAAATTGGATTGTATATTCGAAAAGAGCGGAAAAAGTTAAGTAGGAATTCATGGACATTTAGCAACGAATATGTACAAAATAATACTACCTAATAATTTTAAATACCGTAAATGTCTCTCTGCATTATTGGCAAATGTTGCTCATTTAGTATTGTTTGTTTTTGTATGGACAACCCTATTGAGTTACGGCCAGATCAATACCGGCAAGGCAATTCTTATGTTCAGGCTAATCAGGCTAAATACCCGTTGAACCATAATTTAGAAATATATAATGCGATTAACATAGTACGCCTCTGCGTAACAGTGATAATATGTTTTAGAAAAATATATGATATAAGTTGTTATTCAGGATGGTACAATTAACAGATAAACGTCACCCCCTGGTGAACACGCGAAAGATGGAAATCTTATAAGCTGTTTCAGTCGATACGTATTTAACCTTTGGCTATAAGAAGTTAGCGAATAGGCAGGTTCGACATTTTTGTATTTTAACTGAAATCGAGAGATTTTGTTATTTAAAAATGATCAAAAAAAATTTGAGCGCAAAAAATTAATATTTACGTCCGCTGTAATCATTTTAAAATCAACGATCGGCGAGAGGCTGGAAAACGGTACCTCTGTGCGAGACTAGACCGTGTGACGTCAGTAGCCATGAACGGTTCGTCCCTGGCCCGCCGCTGCGCTGTATTCACACACATTTTACAGGGTTACCGTTTTTATTAAATTTCCTACTAAATTAGTAGATTTTTAAAAAAGTAGTTTGAACAAACGTAAGTATGAGCTCTAGTAGCAGCGTGGAATAGTGCTGGTTAGTGGTGCCAGCAGGGCAATAGGAACGGAAATACTTTGAGGGATTTTACAGGTGGAAACAACATCGTGATCTACAACACAGAAGAACCGACGCACTTCCCTTTTAATGGGTCGACCCCAAGCACAATAGACTTGGCGGTTTCAAAAAATGTCAGTAACCTTTCAGACCTAAGAACAAGTAAGGAGCTGACGTCTGACCACGATCCAGTGTCCTTCGAGCTGACGGGATGGGAAACAGACAGACATACGCAAAAACTACATATAGTATACGACTATCAGACAGACGTACACACAGATACGACAATTATAATCGGGGAGATTGACATTTTAGAAGACGAAGCAAAAAAGTACTTAAAATGCATACAAGACAGTGCCAGGAAGACAATAAAGACTAAAAAAATAAAACACACAAACGATGACCTGCCAGACATTATCAAGACAATGATAAGGGACAAAAACAAGCAAAGGTCCACTTGGCAGAGGACAAGAAACGCACGAGACAGGGAATTAATGTTAGCCGTGGGAAGGGACATTACACAGGTAATCAAAGAACACAGGAACAGTGAGTGGTCGAGGCTGTTCTAACCCCTACCCACAATTCGATCTGAAAGGTTACGAAAAAACTTAAAAAATCATACAAATCATACGGCCCAAGTAACAGGGAATATGAAGAAGTCGAACGAAGTGTCAAAGAAATCCTGGAAAACACGAAAGTGGAGGTTCCAGAAAGCCTGCTTACAACCACACACGAGATCCAAGAAGTCATTAAAAGTCTTCCGAACAACAAGGCCCCAGGCTACGATGAAATAGATACCAGAATGCTAAAAAATCTTTCAAAGAAAATGATGGCCAAAATAAATGCAATTTTCAGGCTGCAACATTACTCAAGCAGAATGAAAGTAGCGAATATTATTCCTATACTAAAACCCAGAAAAAACCCAAAGTATACTGACAGCTACCGCCCCATTTCACTGCTAAGTATAAAGGCAAAAGTAACAGATAACATTTTATTGGACAGGCTATTAAAGGAAGAGAACAAACTAAAAATAATTCCACAGCAACAGATCGGCTTCAGACAGGGTCAATCCACTGTGGGACAACTTGTGCGAATAGTACATTATGCCAAGGAAGCATATAGAGCCAAGGAGAACACGGTGGTGGTAACCCTGGCAGACGACACTTGTTTGTACAAAAAATCACATGTATCGCAAATTACAGGCAAAGGACTGGAGATCCATATAAACAGAACTATACTGCCCTATCCAGATAGAAACAGGATAGAAATAAACCCGGAAAAACGGAAATTATGATCCTCACGAGAAAACACACCAACAATCGACTGCCATCACACTTTAGAGTGAAGGACAATGACATTGAAGAAAAGAGGGTCATAAAATATCTGGGTTTCTATCTAGACAGGAGACGCAGCTACCACGAACACATTAAAACACTAACTTGCACAGCCAGTGGTTGTATCAAGGTGCTGCCCCCGGTGTTGTCAAAAGACAGCGTGCTCACCACTGCTAACAAGTTAATGCTCTACAAGCAAACAATTCGCCCCACTATAATATATGGATGTCAAGTCTTTTGCTCCACATCCGCGGCTTAGCTCCTAAAGCTTCAAAGGGTACAAAACAAGTGTCCGAGGATGGCCCTTGGAGAAGGTCGATACACGAGAATAGCGGTACTACTCGAAAAAGCACACATAGAAACAATAACAGAACACATCACGAAAATAGCAGACGGTTTCTACGGACATAAACTAAAATCATACGGCCCAAGTAACAGGGTTGGTTACATGAAAAACTACCGCTGTTCTTTGAGTAGCTTCGAAGCTGGGTGGCACTGACATGTAACCTGGAATTTTTCATTTTGTTTTTAACCAGGGCGAAACAACCACAAGTACGAAACAACCACAAGTAAAAAGCTCAGATACTATACTTGGACATTAACTATTATACCAAAATAAGTCAACGAAAAAAGCCTCGGTAATGGTGTATAACACCAAGGGACGAGGGACTCTAACCTAGAGCAAACCTATGCTAATAAAAAATTGCATCCAGTGCCATAACATCGGCATACCCTTCCGAGACCTCCGGCACCCTAGAGAAGGCGAAAGGGGAAAAGAAAAAATGGCATAGAATGTTATACGAAATGTGATGTAATTGTAAATAGCAAATTTGTGATGTATATAGTAACAATGTAAATAAAAAGTGGTTAGTGGTACGATAAAAGTAAAAAAAAGATATGCTGTGTGCGGGATTCGGTTCCGGACCTATCGCACTACTAACCAGCACAATTCCACGCTGCTACAAGAGCTCATACTTACGTTTGCTCAAATTTATTATTTAAGCGAATCACGTGTCACGATTGGATGATACAAAATATTTTTTCTGCGATGAGAAACTCGTCTTAAATATACCATAGATAGATAGCGATAAAATATAGTTTTAAATTCAAATCTAACAAATCTACTGAATTTTACAGCGGACATAAATATTAATATTTTGCCCTCAATTTTTTTTGATGGTGTTTTAATAAAAAAATATATCGATTTCAATTTAAAAAAAATGTCAACCTGCCTATTATCAATTCTACTCAAATTCTACTAAACACCCTCATTTTTCTTAAATATCTACTAATTTAGTAGGAAATTTACTAAAAACGGTAACCCTGTAAAATGTGTGTATCGTGAATACAGCGCAGCAGCGGGCAAGGGACGAAGCGTTCATGGCTACTGACGTCACATGGTCTAGTCTCGTGCACAGGTACGTTTTCCAGCCTCTCGCCGATCCTTGATTTTAAAATGCTTACAGCGGGCGTAAATATTAATATATTGCGCTCAAATTTTTTTTGTATCGTTTTTAAATAACAAAACCTCTCGATTTAAGTTAAAATAAAAAAATAAGAAAAATGTCTAACCTGCCTATTGAAATTTGAAAATACTTATTCAGATTAATTGTTGAGAAGACAAAATAAATCCAAACGAAGTGAAAAAATTGTCGTTGACGATGAGAGATGTAAAATTGGGTAGACGCCGAAATATTGAGCGTCGGGACGAGGACGTCGCGACATAGAATGACGTCGAATATTATAAGCTTCTATTGATGGTGTTCGTAGTTTAATTTGTGAGAATATACTGGGTTTTAAAGAACTAAAACCCAACTGCTATCATAACTAGAACAAAAATACAATAACTAACCACTGAATCTATCTACGCATTACGAGAAGAAAATTAAAAAAAATAAGTTTGATAGGTATAATTACAATCTTTATTTGGCAACGTTGTAATCATTTGTAATTATTCTATTTTTTACTTCTGAGCGCGAATAATAAACGTCTAATATCAATTTACTTCTAAATGCCTAATTACATGGATGAATGGAATAAATAAGACATTGTTATACTTGATGGTTTTACACACTGATCTGTAGTTTAACTATAGAACAGTGCTTGTAGTTCATGAATCCAAAATACAGTTCATTAATAAAATATTATAATAATAAGAACAAAATTATCTTATGACGTTGTGATTATAATGAGGTCTGGTTATTAAATTTCTTTTTTTTCATCGTTATAATAGTTATTTATGATATAAAATGTTAAAAATACTTTTCTTCTCAATCGTAGATGTAATAGCTCAATTACACACTTTTTAAAGGTTGGGAAATAAGCTATTACAAACTTAACTTCCCGTCCACGGGTGGGAAGTGATATCTGTCACTTCCCGCCCGTGATCCGGATATATTTCTCTATATCTATCATATCAGCAGAAAGCAATACATAGTATTATTAGTTACAACAATAAAGTAACAGACTAATAAACTATACGTATTTAAAAACCTATTTTAATTGTTTTAATGTTAATCGTAATGTTTTGTGACTATAATTTGTCATTTTCCTTTTTTTAATTTTTTTTTTTAAATTGATAGTACAAAAATAAAATGTCATGTAATATCTAAATGCCAAAGTATTTTGATTTCAAAGAAAACTTGACTAGAGTATTTGAATACATATGTCACATAGTCACTTTTAAAATGAATAATATATATTCTTTTCAAATTGTGGATTAAAATAAAATGATTGTGAATAAAATAGTATACAAACCATGGCGGAAATTATCATTCCTGTCTCGGGCGAGCGCCTCGGTGATCTATATTTGCCCTCGACAGTAATGATGCATTTCCCGCCTCGGTATGTAATCTACTATTAACACACTTATCATACAATATTTTTTCTACAAACGGCAATAAAAATCATACAATAATTGAAAATTACATGTTTATAATCTCTTACATCCATATTTAAAATTTTAAAAGTCCTGTCAGTTTTATTAAAACGCTGATGTCTAAAAATCATGGTGTTTCCACTTATACCTGTAAAAGTTTGGGTCAAAACTGGGAGATTTCTACCGACTTGATTTTGACTGATTTTTGAGAGATTACTAAAGTTTCAGATTAAAAATTTTAGATGTCGCATACATCGCTCATAGTAAACTGTAATCACAGATCATATTTATAATCTGGTACTGAATAAAGACGATTCCTTCTGAACTAATACTAATACCACATACATAAAAAATCCGCATTGACATTGACAGAAAATAATTTATTTGATATCTCATCTGCTTTAAGTGATCTGTGACAAACTAAGCTAGGACACGGACAATTCTAAACAGCGCCATCTTACAAAATTCTGGTAAGTTCAATTGAATGCAACAGGTGGTACTCCCGAAAAAGTTCAAAACAAAATCTAATCAGTGGATACACCAGGGTTTTTAGACATCTTATGCTGGCTGTTGTGATTTGTCAAAGATGCAAGACATTTTACTTCTAACACTAGTGCATTAAAGTAGGTATTTTAAGGCCCTAATAACATTTTTAAGGCTAGTAGACAGTGTTAAAAGTTCCATTTTTAACACGTTTGTAGAAAAAAATATTTTTTCTACGGCTATAATACAAAACTGCTCTTTCTTAACTGTTCTTGATAGATCAATGAGGTTCATTGTATGTCTCCAATTTCATTTCCGTATCTGATAACACAATAATTTATTGTGTAATTATTTCAATAAATCAGGTCTTTCATGGAATGTCAATTTCAAGTAATGACAGTTCTATTTTCGTATATTTATATAGCTGGGCCGCAAATCAGAATTATCTAAGGAAAAATATGAAAAGTCCTACAAATCATTTTTCAAAACTTCTCATTTATACTAAAGTGTAATTGATATTTTAATTGTACCTAAATAGAAATTTTGAATGACGTTAAATTTGAAATTCATGTTATTTGTTAAATCATTTCGCTATTATCTATTACAGCCGTAGAAAAAGTATAGTGTTTAACTCCCATGGAATGATAATTTCCCACTCGTATGATTTGCAGCATTCGCCTGCGGCTCATGCTGCAAACTTCATACTCGTGGGAAATAACTATCATTCCTTGCTCGTTAAACAATATATACTATATTGATTCTACACTTCTACTTTTGAGATCTTTTACTTTTTATCTCAAGTTGTGCCAATCAAATTCAATTATTTTTAATTATTGTTCTTAGTACTCATTTGTTATCTTTATTTAAAATTACAAAATGTTTTTTCGTTTTTAAAAAATTCTTGGATATTAAGATTTATAAAAAAGTGATTAAATTTTAACTAATGTTGTATACTAATTGCTGTTTGGAATAACCCCAGACATGGTCAATATAAACTTGTATTATTTCATTTTAATTTCAGTATCTTAATGACCTGTAATTTGACGTGTTGTTTGTGATAATGTAAGTATTTATTAGAACAGAATTTTTATATTTTATGCTGAAGGGTTTAAACAGTATTCAGAACATTTTTTTCCATTTATATTTTGGATTCGATATCTGATATACCCGGCACTCAAGTCGAAGAAAGGCGCCACTAACAAAAGCAAACTCAAATTATTCGTACAACCAGTATTGTACTTTTTTCTTACAAAATACGCGTAAACAAACCACTGACTTTCGATTTTCCCTGATACAGTCAACCAAGAAAATAACCACCTATAGGCCTTGTCCGTTCCGCTTGGACTTTTGGACTTATTCGTTTAAATTATTTACATGTGTATGTATTGAATTTACTCGTTGTGATAAGTTTGTTAATAATTTATTTGCTTTAGTATTTAAAGCCGGGCTCAAACGACTCGTGTACTTGGCGAATAATAGTTACTTGCGTATACTTGCCATGTCGTGTGAGTGGGTTACTTGTACAATTATTTGTCACTAGTTGGTTTTCTATTTGTGGTCTGTAAAAACGGCCCGAGTCAAAGGGATCACGATTATTCGTACACTTGCCAAGTAGATACTTGTCTATACTTGTAGAGGCGCTCTGACGAAATGTACAAATAATTGGCTTTTACTACTAGTATTCATTTAGTTTTCAAGACCTAGTAGAAGCGTACAGACGTTTTGTTTGTGTTTTTTTAATAAAAATTGAAATGGAGTGGACAAATGACATTGTGTTGGGAGTTTCTTGATTTTTATGAAAATGAGCCGGTCATGTGGATGGCTAAACATAAAAATCATAAGTGTACTATAAATGAACTGAAGAAAAAAAAGAACCCCTGATTATTCGTTTGTGAAGGTTTAAGCTAAATGTTCGTGCGCGCGTACTTGTAAATTGTACACGTCGTGTGAGCGCCCTGCTTGCCATCGCAATTCGCAAAGCTCGTATTCTTTGCCAAGTACGCAAATAATTGTTTATTTGCTAAGTACACGAGTCGTTTGAGCCCGGCTTTAAGTAGACATATCGTAATAAAATAATGTCAATACCTATTAAAATGTGGTAAATATATGATATTAAAGAATTAAAAATGGGAAAAAATTTGGTTACATACCTATCTGACGTCAAAGAAATATTTTTTCGGGCCTCCTCACTGGCTCATTCCAATGAGAGGACATCTGCATAAAATGGAGCTATACAACGGAAAACTTTCCTGCAGACAATGCGGAAAAGGAACAGAAACGGCAAAACATATATTGCCATAATGCGAGGATTAGACCGCAAAAGATCAGCTATCCTAGGCTACCTCCCCAAGAACACAACATCCAACCGGTGTTGAATCTGTACAGACTAGTGCAGTGGACTGGAGTTACGGAGTGGGTGCTGTAGAACAAAATCGGAATGCACAAAAAGCCCGAGAGACTGAGATGCCACTGGAAAAGAAGGACCAACATCTGGAAAAAGGACCACGATCAAGAAAAAAATAATATATTTGCATCATATCAAGGTTTAAATTACCTTAATTTAAAATTAATAATAATAATTTATTACACCTTGTAGAAAGGTAATTATTTATTCACACACAAAAAAAATATATAATACTTATATCAAGTAGAAAATAAAATAATTAACTCTAAAAACAAAATTAAAACCAAAATTAGTTTTAAATATCCTTAGTCCTTTTTGGCGTCTCGTCTCGAACGATGTCCAAAGCGCTGGATTTTCGGATTGCCGTTCTCTTCGAAACGGCTGCTTATAAGCTGAATAGTTATGTAGGTGTGGGCGAGATGTTGACGTCACGACTACGGGTGCTGCAGCTCTGCTTCCAAAGGAGGGTTGCATACCTAGTAGTGCCGAAACTATTGCGAGCGGTTATATCCTCCCCCTCTGGTTCCGAAGTGTCCGGGAGGATGAGGAACCAGAAATAACAGTTAATCGCTCGCCTGGAGTTGAGGTGTCTTCGGAAGAGGAAATCGCTGAATCTCCTGTCTTCTTTCTTGGCCTACCACGCTTGCGAATTGGCTGTATAGGTTCAGGGGTATTTTCCTGGGAACCCATAAATGGTGTAATGTGGGAGGCGTGATATATGCCGAGTGCTTCTGTAGGTGTTCTTGAATCTGCTACTTCGTAACTGGCAGGTCCACGTTGACGAAGGATTATGTAAGGCCCATCACGTCGTGGTGCAAGCTTGGATGTAAATCCTTTGGATGCATTACTTAGAAAATGTCCAGTGATCAGGACCTTGTCGCCAACCTTATATTTGAGATGAGGGCGACGATGTTCGTTGTGAATTTGCTGATTTCGATCTTGCTTCAACTCCGTAATTTCCTTCGAGGCCTGTAGGGTAGAAGCGAGTTGTAGTAACTTGGGCGTAATTTCTTCTACGAAATTTTCGTTTCTCACAACTGTGCTTAGATCGTCGGTGATATCTTGGGGAGCACGTAATTCTCTGCCGAACGTCAAGAAGGCAGCGGTTTGTTTAGTGCTTTCACAGCGTGCAGTGTTCATAGCAAATCGTATTGCAGGTAGATGCTCAGGCCATGTACGATGATCTTGTCCAACGAGTATGCCTAGTTGGGTTTTTAGGTCTCTGTTCTTCCGTTCCACCATGTTTGTCTCAGGATGGTACAGGGGGATAAAAGTTTGTCTTATTCCAAGACAATAGGTAAGTTTTTGCATTACAGATGATATAAACTGGGTGCCGTTATCGCTGATGATACGACGGGGTAATCCAAAACGTAAAAATATTTCGTTCAGTAGGTGTTGGGCACAGTTTTCCGCGGTGGCCTCGGCGAGTGCAAATAATTCGACCCACCGACTCGCAGTATCTTCCACTATAAAAATCCATTTCTTGCCGCTGGGTGACTCAGGCAGTGGACCAAAAAGGTCAACACTTAATACTTCGAAGCGTTGATTAACTACTTGCGTTTGCATTAATCCTGCGGGTTTCCTGTTGGCTGCTTTATATCGTTGACATTCCAAACAGGAGGCTATGTGTTTGGCGATGTCTTGTCTCATTTTGCTCCAAAAATAGCGCTTAGAAATTCTTTGCGTAGTTTTGTCAACACCGTAGTGTCCTGCTGTTGGACTATCGTGATAAGCGTGGAGAATATTCTTGACTTCTTCAGTCGGCACCACTAGCCTGGCTTCCTCATCGTCTTGATCGTCGGTATAACGATATAGTACCCCTTTATGCAGCAAATAGCCTCGGTTAATCCATTTCTGATTATTCTCGTCGTTAGAAACATCTTCTAAAGATTCTATGATATCCTTTATCTCTGAGTCTTTCAATTGCTCTTCTCGGATATCTTTCTCAGTCTTACTGGGAAGATCTACTTGAATGTGGCAAATCTGACAAGTATCAGAATGATTTCTGCAAGGTGGTCTTGAGAGGAAATCAGCTACTCGGTTCATTTTCCCAGGTGAGTAGCGAACATGCAAATTATAAGATTGCAGTTGAAGAGCCCAACGAGCCAATCTTCCAGTTGGCGTTTTCAGGGTAAGCAACCACTTCAGGGGTTGATGATCGGTGATCACCACTACTTCGGACCCTTCTATGTACCCCCTAAACTTAGAAATGGCCCATACTATTGCTAAAGCCTCTCGTTCCGTTGTACTGTAATTCTTTTCGGCGCTGGTCAATAACCTACTGGCGTATTCGATGGGATGCTCATCCTCTCTCTCCCCCTGCACCAAAATCCCTCCTATGGCATAGGAACTGGCGTCTGTTTTAATAATATAAGGTTGAGAGTCGTCCGCTTGTTTTAGAACGGGACTGGTTGTAAGGCAATGTTTCAATTTTCCAAAAGCGTCTTGTTCTTCTAATCCCCATTTCCAAACTGCTTTCTTCTTTGTGAGATTGGTAAGCGGGCGTGCCATTGTAGCGAAGTTTGGTATAAATCTTCTGTACCATGAGCACGTTTGAATAAAAGATAATAGTTGTTTCAAATTGGAAGGTGGCGGTAAGCCCACAATCGATATGACCTTCTCTGCGTCCATGACTATCCCTTCCGGGGTAATCTGATGTCCCAGATATTTAATTTGTTGGCAGCTAAATTTGCATTTCGATCTATTGACTCTCAGGTTGAATATTCGAAGTTGTGCAAAAACTTCTCTCAAGTCTTGGAGGTGCTGCTTGAATGAGGGAGATCTAATTATAAGGTCGTCAAGATATACAAGGAGATAAACATTACTTAATGTTATTTTAAATCTGTCCATGAGACGCTGGAATGTGGCTGGTGCGTTACATAGCCCAAACGGCATTCGGTTGTATCTATAAACACCAAATGGAGTGATGAACCCTGTTTTATCTTTGTCGTTCTCGTGAACTGGTATCTGCCAGTAACCAGATTGTAGATCTAACGTGGTCATGTAGGGTAAACTTTTTGCAGCGTGGAGTAGGTCATCGATTCGAGGTAATGGGTACCGATCTGGTACCGTAATACTGTTGAGACGTCTGTAGTCTACACATACTCTAATGTCTTGGTCCTTTTTGGGAACTAGGACTACAGGTGATGTCCATGGCGTATTGCTCTCTTCTATAATTCCTTTTTCCAGCATATCATCTAACTTCTCTCGAAGCAGTGCTTGGCGACTAGTGCTAAGTCTATACGGGACAGCTGACCTAGGTGCATGGTCTCCAGTATCGATTCGATGAACGGCGTAAGTCGTTGGAGGGCCATCATTGCAAAAACTATCTTGGTATTGTGTGAGTAGTTCATTAAGTTCGAATCTTTGCTCTTTATTGAGCTCAGGAGCTTCGTCTGGCTGGAGCAGTATGTCGATACTAAATAGTTGAAGTTTTCTTCGTTTTCTAGGATCTATCGGCGGACTATTGCTGTAGTATATTGGCATTGCATCTTGGAATATGCTGTCAATAGTACTAGGGGAGTAACCTGTTTCATTATTTTGCAATCCAGGAATTGGTGTTCGCCGTGGTGGCGGTGTAACTTCAATCTCACAGAGTTTATACATTGAGTCCATTGGCTCTTCCGGCAATGGTGAAGCAAATATATTTAAGAACGGTGATCTCGACTCTGTTACCTCTGCTGAATTTAAGGACGTTCCAGGATCGGTGTCGCTTGGGGTCGTTGAAGGTCTGTACCTAAGTTCAGGAGTGCGCCCAGGAGATACGTTCATAAATTGGAAAAACTGTGTAGGATTGTCAGCGAAATACCAACATCTTTGGGGAATTACGAGAACCATGGCTGCCTTTTCCAAAAAATCAATCCCGAGTAAGGTTCGATTGTCTTCGGCCTTAGGTAGGATGACGAAGTCAATATAAAAGTTTTTATACTGTATGCCTACATTAACGGTGGTGGTCAGTATTTCTTGTTCTTGGCTGTGTCCGTCGGCGAGAGTAACATTAGCCAACCTTTTCTTAAATTTGACCGAGGGGATAGTCTTAAGTTGTTCGTAGAGGGATCTGCCGGCTACGCTGGTCCTGGCTGCCGTATCTATGTGAGCGATCCCCGAAATACCGTGAATATCAATTGGTATTGTGGGTACCTGAGTGGTCAGATCTAATATCATGTTCAGAGAGTAAAAATTTACAGCTTGAGTGCTGATATCTGCATTCTTTCCTGCATAAACAGGGCAGTTACTTCGGTAATAACCTGGTTTTCCACATCCATAGCAGGTTATGCTGTTTTGGTGTATGGAGTCTAATTTTGAAGTGCTTTCCTTAGCTTGGGGAGGTTTTCTGTCAGCTGTTTCCGACGCTAGTCGTTTTCGACACTCTTCCTGAGTATGTCCTCTGTAGTGACAAAAGTTGCACCTATTCTTTTTATTTCTGCTTCTTGTCAAAGATGAAACATTTTTATCTGGTTTTGTAATCTTATTAGACGCAGTTTCTGTTGGCCTAGATTCTCGTTCTACGGACTCCACTTCTCTGCCTCTCTGTAACAGCTCGGCAAAGGTGTTACAATTGTCTCGCGTTATCTTTTTGCGGATATTAATATGGAGTAGACCAAATAACATGTCGAGTTGCGTTGACTCATCGTGTCTCCCGTGTGGTAGTTGTGCCAGGAGGGCTCTCTTTTTGCAGATGAATTCATCTATTGTGGTACCAATCTGCTGGCGTTCACAAAAAATATCTAGGTAAACTTGGTATGCAGGCTTGGGTGGTGAGAAAGCTGCTTTAATCAGTGAGGTGGCTTCATTCCATGTTGTAGCCTCATTTTTTACCCCTTGCCACCAAATTAAAGCGGTGCTAGTTAATAATAGTGGCAGTCCCTTAAGGGCGTCGCCGTCTGTTATTTTTTCGACCTCCTTATATATCGTAGCTGTTGTAATAAACGTATTTACAGTAGTATCACATCTCGTTCCATCAAACCTGGCTGTGCATTTACTGAAAGAACCATTTGTTGTTGCTACCGGATCTGGCTTATTAACCGTTAGAAGTAGCCTTTGAAATTGTTCTTCAGACATCTGCATTGTGCTGATTGAGATTTTCTTGTTTTGACGCTTGCTGAGACGCCTACGACGTGGAGTAGTTGTAGTTTCCGAAATCTTGAATAACCACTGTTTCTCAGTGTAAGATCGATTTAAAATTCCGACAAACAACGCCAAAAATATTTAGCTGATATTTATCTAAAATTAAAATTGGTCTTGCCGAATCATTAATCTTCGCAAACAGTAGTAGAGCAACTCGGTTTCAGACTTCTGTATGACAAACAATGCCAAGTAATCAGCTGTTGTTTATCTAGAACTAGAATTCTAGAAACCTAAAGCTAAGCCCCACGTTGGGCGCCAGATGTAGAAAGGTAATTATTTATTCACACACAAAAAAAATATATAATACTTATATCAAGTAGAAAATAAAATAATTAACTCTAAAAACAAAATTAAAACCAAAATTAGTTTTAAATATCCTTAGTCCTTTTTGGCGTCTCGTCTCGAACGATGTCCAAAGCGCTGGATTTTCGGATTGCCGTTCTCTTCGAAACGGCTGCTTATAAGCTGAATAGTTATGTAGGTGTGGGCGAGATGTTGACGTCACGACTACGGGTGCTGCAGCTCTGCTTCCAAAGGAGGGTTGCATACCTAGTAGTGCCGAAACTATTGCGAGCGGTTATATCCTTGTATATTTTACTTACGGAGCACCACACTTCAGTTTAAGATTGGGAAATGAATGGCGATCATTTTTGACAGTTTATAAGGTTAGTACATCATGCTTTTTATTTTAATAAGGGAAAACTAAAAGCAAACTGATTTATATTTATGAACTGCAATGTTGTAAGAATGAATTCAATTTATACATATTTGATAAATACTAATTATAATTCCAGGATTGCTTTCTTTCACGTTTGTAATCGCGGTTAGGAATTCGATAAAATGATAATTCTGGACGACTGTTTGAAGTGTTCGGACAATTAGGCACATAATACGATGAACCTCTCTTGCTTTTCTTTATATTATTCAAGTTGTCACCCATTTTTAATACAATTATTTTAGTTTTATTTGAATATGCCGTATATGTCAACTACACCTCACTTAATTCCAAAAGTACCTCTACTGACTGAGCGGTGTCGCTTTCAGCGCCACGGACATGGTCTATTAAATCCATAAAAAAATAATTGAAAGCCAGTTTTGACATATAAAGACAAATCTAATATCATTAAAATCCAGGACCTCAATCAGTATATATGACGAATTATCAATGTCACAAGATTTTGTGGTTCTATATAATTTAGGAAAGAAATCTATAGGGAAAATCATTACAATTGGATTCACAAAATTGGAATATTTTAACCTGTTCTTGTAAAACTTTTTTTAACAACTGGCAATGCAAATTATTATTGTTCAATATATGTCTATAGAGTTGCAATTTTTTTCAGGTATTTTAAATTAGCCATTTTGGCAGGTTTGGCTACATTACTACTAAAGTCGGTTGTATGCGCTCCAGGACAAGCCAGCTTCGTAGTAGCATCTCCAGAAACTTCTAAAAATGTGAAAGTAAGTAATTAATAGGATAGAGGATAAAAGTCGGTTTGCGAGACACAATGTTACGTTATAATTTTAATTCAATTTTATACATTTCAGTAAACAAAATTGTTAGATATTTTTGTTTTGTATTAGCCAAATTTTTCAAAACGAAGCAGGTACTATACGAGCTGTCATAGGAAATTGTTGCAGAAAAAATTCAAGTTCAGTTCGGCTGATCTCCGGTTTCAAGAAGCGTGATGCGCATATGAAGCTGAGTATAATAAGTATAAATATATACAAAAATTATCTGCTTTTGTTTAGATACAAATTACAAATAGCCAGCGGCAGTGGCATAAAAATAAAATAAATATACCTGAGGGACCCTGTCTAGCAGGTGAAATCCACTTACACGTTTGGAATCTTTCTCTAACTCTCCGGTGTTCTGATTACTATAGGAAGCTGGTTCGTAGGTTATTTTCTTAGATTTTGATGCGAAGACTAATATTTACTGAAGAAAAGGTGCTTTACTTGTTTATTATAATTATTCATCTGAGAATAATAAGCTACGCTGAATATTTACATATACTTACGCTGAATATTTACAATCCTGCCTTATAGCAAATACTTAAAATCGTGGGTCAAGCTCACTGAATTTATAATGCGTAATTATACTTACAGATCCATGGATTTTTTTACTATTAACAACTAATTCCCACTATTAACTTAAAACTATCTTACGCTATTGCACTTAATTGGATATTAAATTTGGCAACGCAAGAAAATAACTAGGACTATACACGACTTAATCGTCAAGTTAAGAGAAAGAATATGGAATGTTTTTTAATGTTTGAAAAAGGGACTAACGTGATTGTAAATATATATTTTTCTTGGCCGTCACAGGGTAGTGGAAGCAATAAAACCCACAACAAGACAGGGACGGACTTACTTGTTGAAGTACTTTCAACAATACCAATAATATAATATTTTTGATTTGGGAATTTGGAATCTTTGGGTTTCAGCAATGTTGAAGAATATCGTCACCGCACCAACCAAAACTACACTTTTTTATCACTCTACGTACGTTTCACTAACTATGTTAGCATCATATCGCATTACAGTTTATCATAAACTCCTGATGATGCTAACATAGTTAGCGAAACATACGTAGAGTGATAAAAAAATGTAGTTTCAGTTAGTAGTGACGATATTCTTCAACAATAATATAATAGTCAAATTAGAGTAACTGTACCGTTATTTTAACATTTAACGGTATCAATATATTATTTTACTACTTGTATATAATTTTTTAATAAATCACCCACTAAATTATCATTCTTTAATAATTTCAGGACAGTGAAGGTACTAAAAATGACTTACCCCTAATATATGAAATGAACATCAATTCCAACGTTTCGAATCGTTTTGTTACAACTTTGATTCATAGTAAAGTTAAAAATGCCGAAACTAGTGCCAAAGAAGCCACTTTTTCAGTTGTTTTGCCCGAAAAGGCATTCATTTCCAAATTTGTTATGGAAATCGGAGGAAAAAGTTACGAAGCGTATGTAAAAGGAAAAGAAGAAGCCAAGGATATTTACGATAAGGTAATAAAAAAAGAAGGGATGCAATAAAAACTAAAAAGAGTAATATAATAAAATGAAAGCCAGAGTTCCTTTCTCAAGAAGTTTTAGAAATTTTATTTTTTTAGGCTGTATCTAGCGGACAAAGCGCTGCTCATGTAGCTGTTAGTGCTAGACACTCTAATAGATTTACGGTATCAATTAACATAGAAGCAGAAGCTAAAGCAGCATTCTTGTTGACCTACGAAGAACTTCTAGAAAGAAAAAATAACCAATACGAATTAGTTTTAAATATTCATCCTGGACAAATTGTTAAGGACTTAAACGTTCAAGTAAGTTGTGCCCTTTATTTCTAATACTTTTTACATGAATTGCAAATTTAATTTGATTTCAACTATCAAACGAAAATAACTTTTCAGGTTAATATTGACGAAAGTAGACCAATTGTGTTCGTGAAGACTCCTTCTTTGAGATCTGGCAACGAATTAAGCAAGAACGATGACAAAATCGATCCTTCATCTTCTATTAAAAAAATAAATGAAAAAAGTACTGTGGTTAGATTCCATCCTGATGCTGATCGACAGAGAGAATTTGCTAGACATTTGGGACAAAAGGAATCTGAAGGATTCGCAGGACAATTTATAGTACAATATGAAGTTGAACGCGATCCTAATGGTGGAGAGGTAAATTATAGTTTATAAGCGTCTGTTTCTTGTTTTATTATATTTTTCCAGTATGCTGTATAGTTTAAAAGAATAGATAATATTTTTTTACTGCTTGTCTTATGGTTTTTTGGCACCGATTAGTAGTCAGAAGCCTTAAGTATTTTTATGTCATACTAGTTCATTATTGTTATTTTATTGCTTAGTTACCAACTAGATAAAGGTGTACTTTATGCCCTTATGTCCGTATGGACTTATTAACAGTAACGATTAATTATGTGAACAAATTGCACTATTTTCTATTTTACAAATCATTCTTTAGAAAAAATTAAGTTACGAATGATGATATCTAAATGTATTTAATTCATGTGAAGTTATCAATTTTATAAATATTTTTTGGGTTTAGGTTTTGCTGCAAGATGGCTATTTCGTCCATTTCTTCGCTCCGAAAGATGTAAAACCTCTTCCCAAAAATGTATATTTCATTTTGGATACAAGCGGTAGCATGTGGGGATTAAAAATAAAAAATCTCAAGGAGGCTATGATCAGCATCTTAGAAGAAATCAAACCTGAAGATACTTTAAGCATCATCGAATTTAACAGCGATACATACGTGTATGATATAGATGCGGAAAAGTGGATTATCGTTCCGTACGTTAGTAACCATCTAGAACCGTATGCTGAACTGAAAGTAAGTATATAAAAATAGGGTATATATAAGAAATTTTATAAAAATACTAAGTATAGATTCAGGATTCATTAATTTTCTGTTTAATAATTTAGTCTGAAATATAGCTCAGCTTACAAAAAATTAATACACACACATTATTTTCCAAAAAAAGATTTTTTCATTTGTTCTAAGGGAAGTTAATAAACAAAAAGGGTCATAATTACTTTTTTTAATTTTTTTACGCCTTTGGTACTTTTTGAATTATTTTTAAGATCATATTCTCTCTAAAGCCACACTGTTATTGTTCTATTTTATGTTACTTCTACTATTTTGTTTTTAATATATATATATATATATATATATATATATATATATATATATATATATATATATATATATTGCCATTATCTTATAAACTACATTTATAAGTGAAATACCTCTGTAGTTATGATTCCCTCACTTTTTACTCCTTTTTATGTACTTGGCATATCACAGCTTATATCCACTCTCTTGGTATACATAATATTCTCCGGTGGGTTTATCTACATGCGTTTATGCCTTTAAGGCTCTACCGTCCGCTGTTTTGTTGGACTGATTTAGGGGTCTACTTACTTTATTTCTAAATATTCTTGGCATTACAAAACATGAATTTAAAAAAAAAAAATAAAAACAAAAAAACTATAAAAATACTAAAATTCCTGGTAACTTTTACGGGTTCTGAAAAATTATAATAATATTTTACATGCATACAATCCTAAAGTTAACCTTTATCTTTAATCTAAAAAAAAACAAAATTGTATTTTTTTAAAAGATAACCGAGTAATCGTGCACGAGCGGAAGGTATACGAACCAAAATTTCGTATTTATTCATGTCCGTTCAGTGCTGCCTCGCACGGACCGCGTGGAATGTTCGTTTATAAGGCGTTCCTAGATTTCAGTGACGGCTTTACAAAATAATAAGTAACAATTATATTTTGCAAGAAAGGCATAAAAAAATGTATAAGAGGTTTACAGTGGTGGGTAGCTTCGATCGCCAGAAAAATTAAAATTTGCGAGATTTAACAGGGTATGAATAAATTTAAAACAGTTTAAGTTATACTATTGTTATTATTAATGTAGAAATGTGATTGTCAACTTTTTTCATACTAATTTAGGACAAGAATATAAGAAATAAATAACAATTAAATTAAAAACGTTTTTAATGTAGCAATAACAAAACGTATAAAATATAAACATAATATTTTATTCTAAAGGATTACAATAAAAAATAAGGATGGATGGATTTGAAATACAAAATACACAGGTGATTGTCGAGCATATAGAAAATATAACAATTTACCTTTTTCGTTTCCTATTTTTGATCGCAGCAAGTATATACTCAGGGTCTTTAATTGGCATATTTCTGGCTTTCCTGGAGTCAACTAATTCTGGTAAAAGACAATTATGGTACAACGAATGAAGAAATGGCTCCATTCGACTATTCCAAAATGACTCATCTTTGAAAACGGTTTCGGTTTTTAAACCATTTGAAGTCCAGGCAGCAAAAATGCAATAGGACCTATGAGTAATATGCAACTGCCCTTGAATTTGGAAAAACCATTTGTGTTGTTTATTAATTTCGTTCTTAAACCAAAACTTTATTTTTTTCCTCTCAATAACCTCTTCGGGAGTCATATCCCTTGCCGAATAAGGACACTTTATTTCGACAATTCCTTGATCGCCAATAAGACCGCCTGGTGTAGCTGCTAGGAACAGATGTATTGCATCAATAAAAAGACCACAATCTTCAATGCTCTTACCAATAATTTTTTCAAGTGCTTCTTTGACAGTCTTCTCAAACCTTTTTCCATATTCACAAGCCGCTGAATAAAAATCTTTTGGATATTATATTGACTCGACAAGCGATCTACAACTTGTAGTAGGTCTTCGTTTACACACCACTCCAAAATTAGAACCGGTGAGACGCTTTCGCCGCTCTAGATACTGAATTTCTTATAAAATTACCTTTTCAAAAATGTGGCACACTTAATACTTTCCCTATCGAAATTTTAGGGGTTGTTCACCCCACTGCTCGAGGGTCGAAGAGTCGATGCTAAAATTAGGAAAAAAATGTGTCCCCCTCCAAACAAAAATCGAAGTGTACTAGCATTTCTTCTTTAAATCTAAGGGAACCAAGAAAAGGGGGTGGATACTTTTCATTGGACTATTAGATCGGTTCAAATTAAAGTCAGATCCAACGCACACATGAAATTTAAACCTAATAAGCATTAGTTAATTCTAGTAAAAAGAAACAAATATAATTACATTTTCTATTTCATTGTTTCGTTTAGACCAAACATGTCGTTTTCTGGTACTTAATCTCAATCGAGATTTATTCCCTCTCCGATGACTTGGTTCCATTTATTTTTCAACTTCACTTTATTTTATATTAGTAATTATGTAACACCGAACAATTTCGTGAGCGATCTCCCAATAGCAAACAAAAACATAGAAAACGCTGCTCTCAGATCAGTACACCTCTGTATATCGAGTCTGTTGACCAGTGTTGTTTACGATGAACTTTTGATTGTGCTGAAGTTGGTCACAAAATAGTGCCCAATGGTGCCATTCAACTTGATCACGTTTTCATCGCTATCGTAATAAAATAGCATATTCCATTCGATTGTAATAACTTGAATTTTTTGTTCGACCCACAGATGGCGCGATTTCAAACATTTTGTTACGTTTTTTGTGACACCCTGTATTTTTATTATTCCTTTGCTCGAAATATCTGATTTCAGCTCGCTTCATATCCCTTCTCTAGCCCTGCCTCTCTTTTAGGTATTAGTATAAAATGTCTTTCCCATGTTACCAACTCTCTCTTTGCCTCTACAGGCAAAACAATTGACTTATTTATTGTCTGTGCTGCAAATTTTAATATTTTCTTTCTTCTCCTCGTTATATAGAGGTTTTTCTTGGACAAAGTTTTTTCTTGAAAAAGAAATATTTTATAAAAAACATTGAACCCAAAAGAAATAAAACTTAGCGTTCGAACATAAATAAAAGGATATTCTACAAGGTACTACAGAAATTCTTTCACATCGTGCTGTCATCGATAAAGGTCAAAACTCATTGCAGGCCAAAAATGTCATAGAACGAAATAGTGCTCGTTTTTGTCTATTTTTTAATAGTGCGTGCTCTGGTGCCACTCCATAGATGAAAGTGTCACTTTTGGCACAATTGTGCTACATTGAACAACCCTGCTGTTGGCCACCACCACCCTGCTTAGAGTTATTCGTACACGCCCATTTAACCTACGTTTTCTTCCTCCCGCTTTCACCCGACCGCATTTCCATACTTCTCAATGCGGCATTTATTCTCGTCTTATATATTTTTTAACTAGATCTAGATCTCTCCATCGTTGATTTTTTTCTCGCTCTATCACTATAAAGATTCATTATGCTACAGTTCTAAGTATTATCTTTGTGCATAATTTTACTATATATTCTCCTGTTTTCATTGCTTCTTCTTTTATGGTTCGTTGATGTTTTTACTTCTTTTTAGAAATACGAAATTCCGGGATCAGTTCCAGCAACTAAAGAAATAATCGAAAAAGCCAAGAAACTTATATCACAAATGAAAGATACTGGATCTACGTACATGATTGGTGCATTAGAAATTGGTCTTTATCTTGTTCAAAGAGAAATTGCGAAAACATCCTCCGCAGATAATGAAAGACAACCTTTAATTATTTTCTTAACAGACGGACAACCCAATATTGGAATACAGAATACTGATCAAATAACCGAAGTTGTAAGTAATACAATAAATTATAATATTGGCATTAACTAATTTAAATATAATTTAAGTTTACTCACTTAAATAAAGATAAAATAAATGTACCTATATTTTCATTATCGTTTGGAGAAGGGGCTGATAAAGCATTTTTAAGAAAACTATCATTAAGCAACTTAGGATTTTCAAGACACATTTATGATGCTGCTGATGCTTCACTACAATTACAAGATTTTTATAAACAAATATCGTCTCCCTTACTATCCAACGTTGATTTTAAATACGAGTCTGAAGTAAAAGAAGTGACAAAGACAATATATCCGATTTATTTCGAAGGTTCTGAGATCATTGTTGCCGGACGTTATGAAAGTAAATCTAAATATTCTCTTAACTCTGATTTGCCATTAATGTGGTTTTCTTATTTTATTCCAGATCCAAAGTTTGATGGTAAAGTTAAAGCATTAGGTTGTACAGGGCCGGTAATTCTGCTACCAAAAATTGAAACTTCGGTTTCATCATTAGAAAGACTTTGGGCTTACCTAACCGTAAAGGAAATCTTGGAGAAACGAGAAACTGCTGATAATAAGACAGAACTAACTAAAAAAGCATTGGACTTAGCCTTAAAGTATTCTTTTGTTACTGATGTAAGTTCTTTAGTAATTGTGAAACCGAATGCGACCAGCTCCGTTAACACCGAAGATGCTTCTAGTAAGTATTTTAATGATTTATAAACCGCCCTTCAGAAGCTAGAAAATACTAGGTACATAAAGAGATGAAAACAGTATTGTATAGTTAGGATTTTAGAGATAGCTCTAGACCAAACCTATATGCGAAAATGTAGATATTTTAGTTGTATGCATTTGTCTTTCACCATAGATGGCTTGAAAACGTATTATTGAACACTTTTACCATAAAAACCATTTTATTTTATATTTGTCAAAAAAAAGTTAAAAAACCTTCGACCATATTTTTCTAAACCATTTTTTTGCTTCAAAATACATAATAAATGTGTGTTTGATTAGATGTAAGCACATTTTTTTAATGTTAATTTTATTGTTTTTAGACCCGTTTCCACCGGTAGACTACTCCTACTTAGGTAAGTGTTTATGCTTTAAATAACTGATTTGTAACAAACACGAATCTAACCAAATGAAAATCAAATAAATTTAATATACATTGTGATCCATTGAAATCCGACACATATTATCGGCTGATAATAAGGTAAATTGGTAAACGGGATTCACTCAATTTTTACCAAATGTCAGAAAAACGTACCTTGAAAGAGCTCAAAGAACTAAATGTTGGCATTAAGAAGAAAAAGGATTACATGAGAAACTAACATATGCCTATTTTCGTAATTATATGTACAAACTAGCACTTTTTACACGTGAAAACGATACTTTTCTTGACAGCATCAAATACGAGGTTTGGTATAGTAGTTAACAAATTCGTTCAATGAGATTATGATGAAGAAGTAGGAAGAAATGCCATTTTTCTAAAAAAAAAAACAAAAAAACTATTGAAATTAACCATGAAATTTGTAGAGCCTCGTTGGTGCTTCCTATGGATAGATAATATACAGGATATTCCATTTATAAGAAAGATTTTGAAAATTTTTATTTACCACACTTGGCAAGCTGTTTTTGCACCCTGTATATCAGAGGTCGATTTTAGATGTATCATTTAAGATAGTTACCAAAGTAGAATATTTGACGAAAATGCAGACTCAACAATTAGCTTTGCGTTTCAAAAAATATTTGTGCCTGAGAGCAGAGTTATTGCAAAAAAAAACAAAAATTTTCCCTTTTGCAAAATGAATTTTAATTAAGTAGCGTAGAGCATTGAGGGCAGAATATTGGGCCATACCCAACTGCGACGCAACTGGTAATGGGGGTCGTCAATCTCAGCTGCAAAGTTTCACTAAAAAATATTCACTTTTAAAAAAGTTACAGCGAAAAAACTTTTTTTATTTATTAACTTTAAAAACCTGTATTTCGAAAACTAAGGATTTTTGAATATTGATTCCTGGCCTAGATATTCTTTATTGTATGAAAGTATTCTATTATAAACGGTTGAATATCGGATTCTGAAACACCGTGTATATATAGAGAGATATTTGGTACCCCTTTGCTGAATAACAAACATTCGAGCATGATCATGCTCATCACTTGGGAAGCTACACAAGCAATAAGTGACAATTTGTTATAGTAAAGAAAAACAAAAAATTTACCCTTATGCTCCTTTCACATTATACCATTAAAAATCGTACGATTTTATACCGTGTGCATTGTTGGTTTCACATTGTACGATTTTTTGCCGTTAGTTGCGTTACATATCAATTCTCTCGAGACTACAGCTATGGAAAGTGTTGTGTTGAATTGTGAACAAATTATTGCCTCATTATTTATCGACGCCGCAGATTTCAAAGAAGGCTTCGCCTTTAATAGGTAACATCCAATCAAAAACGATGACCGAAAGTTTTTCAACTAACTTCTGAATATCAGTTGGATGGTTTCAGTTTTGTCCCATAATACAGGTTTGGCTTGAACAAGCGAAATTAAAACTTCACCGTCAATTTCTTCAATTTAAAAAATAAAAAACGAAAAATTACAAAAAGAAATAAAACAAAGCGTTGAGAACTTATAAGCAATGGTTAATAGTTTAATCACACTTTCAGAACATCCAAATTTTATTATTTTACTTAATAACTCTGGGATCAAATATACTAATATACAGGGTAAACCTACTTTAGATGGAATTTAGTGAACAAAATTAACACTGCAATCATTAACTTAAATACAATTAATTATTTTTCAACTGTGCATTTTCATTTTAGTTTTGAAATATTGTAAACTAAATAAATACTAGGGCTAGAACATTTTAAAAGCTAATATCTCGAAATGGGTTTAATTTATGATATTAAAATAAGTATACATATGTGTATCATAAAGACTTGAAAAAAATTCAAAAAAAGACCAATATAAAAAAATGTATACTTTTCTTCATCCAGTAGAGTGTATTTGGTGCCCTGTTTGTCTAATATCAAAATTGATAATACGCTTATGATTTACTAACTTAAAAATATAATCATAGCAAATTTCAAGTCAATACGTTAAATAATAAAGAAATTATTGCAAAAAAACTAAAAACAAATTTTAACTTCCAACATCTTGTTATTTAGTAAAATATTAATATTTGGAGGGAACAGACCCGACGAGAGGGTGTTAAAGGCGGTACAAAAAAACGGGGCCTGGACCTTATGAGGGCCAGAGCAAAGCCCAACAGGCACCTTATTATTTTATACAAATAAAAATTAACTCTATATACATATACAGTGTGTCCACTTAAGTTCGCAACATATAGATAACTTTTTTTATTATCAATTTTAGGGAAAAAAGTTATCCTTCATAAAAAGTTCTGCATGGTCTAAAACCCGGGATAAAGCCATCAGATATAATTTTTTTTTGTCATGTACAAGGTGTATCGAAAAAGGTGGATTTTTTCCTAGATTAAAGTAGGTATCTTTATTTTTGACAAAAACAAAAACTATTATTTTGAATTGAAAACTGAGTATTAAAAATTTAGCCACTTCTATCTCAGTACCCTATGATCATCAAATCTCGCTCTAAAATAAAACTAAAATGTTATTATGTAATTGTAGACAACAATTTTGAAAAAATTAAAAATTAATTCCAATTGATATGATTGCAAATATGAACGAGTTTTCAATTTATTTGACACACCTCTATACGACTAAAAAAAATTGATAACTGATGATTGCATTTTAGGTTTCAAACCATGTAGAACTTTTTATGAAGAATAACTTTGTTCCATAAAATTGATAATATGCGAACTTAGGTGGACACACTGTATATAACGATAACAAAGCGTATTTGCGATTTGCCATTGCCTGAGTCTGCACATGCACCTTTAAGCCTAGTAGTACACATTCGACATACCTAGAATGGTCAAGTATTGAATAACATATTTTTAATAAAAAAGCTATTGACAGCCTGATCTTTAAATCTCTAGAAAAAGAAAAGTGGAAACAACAATTGCAAAGGTTTTTTCATGTTATTTTATTTTTATCTGAAAGGGGACTAGCATTAAGAGAATCATCATTGGGAATATATACAAGGGCAATTTTCATGATATTTGCTAGAAAATTATGATATATTATTAGCAGAACATTTAGAAGCTTGAAAAAGTTTTGAAATAAAAAAATTGGAGAAGCAATAGCCAATACAATTTCGGAAACTCTGAAAAAATGCAATACTGGCACAAAATATTGTCGTGGATAATTATGATAATGGGAGCGGCATGAGCGAACAATATAAGGGCGTGCAGGCAAGGATTCTAGCCCTCAATCACCTTGCTTTATGGTCTTCTTGCACTTGTCATAGGCTGAATTTATGTTGCTCTCAGGCTGTAATTTTTTTTGGAGTAATTCAGAAGCTTTAGCATTAACTTATTTTAAATAAAATTCACAAATTAAAATTACATTTCTTATTTCCATAGCATTGAGATTTTTTTGTACCCTCCCTCTAACCGTATCAGAACAAACTATAAGTCATCTTTTTAGAATTATAAATCCTTTAAGATCTACAATGGCTCAGGAATGGTTGAGTGCTCTTGGTATATTAGCCATTGAGTCCAGATTAGCTAGAACATAAACTGCGACTTTTCTAAAATTCTTGAAAATTTCGCTTCTGCAAATACGAGTAGTAATCTAGTAGTAGTAGTTTGTGTTTGCAGTCAAAAATGTGTTTTGTATATTAATCTTATTTATTTATCAGCAATTTTTTTGTGCACCATTTAGGGGCCCGTGATTTTTGTGTGTAGACCAGGGTCTGTTACGGCTCTCGGCGGCCCTGCTTATGAAACACCCTGTAGATGCACACTCCAAAATAGCTCCCGTACTAATAACAAACGTATAGTGTAAAAGCGCTCATTTAGTTATGTGTACCACTGAGACAGGCGTACGATTCGGTAATCTTACGATTCCAGTGCTGTGGACGGCTGCAACACGACAAAAAATCGTTCCGTGTTAAAATCATGAAATGCAGTCTGCAGTCGACTGAAAATATTTTCCCGTACGATTTTTAATCGTACAAGCCAATTCGTATAATGTGAAAGGCGGGTTAAGCGAGGAAGTGGCGTTGTTTTATATGATATTTAATGACCTGAGAAACGATGATCGAAAGTTTTTCAACTACTTCAGTGCCAAACAAACTTCACTCCAGGTATTCCGTGTCGCGATTCTGTCTTTGTAAATATCCAAAGTTTTGTCCCGCAATACAGGATTCGCTTGAACAAGTGAAATTAAAACTTTACCGTCAACTTCTTCTATTTAAACTTAAAAATATTCACATTCCAAAATAGCTCCCGTACGATACGGTAGTTGTACGATTCTAGCGGCACTGGACGGCTCCTCAGTCGACTGAAAATATTTTCCCATACGATTTTTAATCGTACGAATAAAATCGGATAAGGTGAAAGGAGCGTTAGTGAGATTATCGTCCAAATGTTATTAAAGTAAAAAGTGGAGTAAAATACTTTTTTAATTTCAAAACCTACCCCTATTTATTTTGAATCTGCACATAGTTACAAGGTTTAGACTGATGTCTTTCCTTGATCTCACTCCAAATATCTCTGCGCTTCTACAACTTTTGATTTTCACGCCATCAGTGTACCACGCTGTCTTGCATATGCGAGAGCTTTCCTTTCTCCCATACATATCTATCACTCAAGTCGACAGAAAATGGTACTTCGGGGTCATTCTCTCAGCAGTCATCTGAAGGAATGGATTATGCTGACATTCTTCCCGTGTCCGTTAGCATACTTTCCCCAGTTTCCTGTACATTTAAGACGGTACGCTGCCAATGTCGCTTCTTTTTTAATGCTTATGTCCACGGGAGAAAGATTTAAGATATTTTCCATAGCCGCTGATGAATTAAACTTTTTATACGAATTTTTAAAAAAAAATATCCTTAACATTTCTTAATGGCCACCAATAACTAATCAGTTCTAATTTATAATCACAAGAATTTTTGGTGAAAATTTGGTTAAAATCGATTCAGTGGTTTTTTTGAAAATGGTTTTTTTGGGCTCAAAATTGATAACGAGTAGTATGAATATACGTTTATTAATTAAGTTTGTACAACAAGGCGTCTTATTTTTATAGTAATTTTATATTATTTTTTTATTTTAGGGGATAAATGGGGGCTTTTATCCCTTTGCAACTCGGTCATTGACCCATTGTGCTTACTCTTGCACGGCCTCCTAGTTCATTATACTGAATTCTAAAGCTAGGATAGAATTGATGATTCTCTGGTTGTACATAAAATGCCTCTTCTGCTTTGTACCAGTGCATCACACTCAAACATTAAGTTTTTTCTTCCATATCACACATTCTGCAGTTGGTAGTTCCATGATCTAGTCCCATTGTCTGTGAATGTGTTCGTAGTTTTCAATGACCTATTAGCAGGCCGATAACTTCTTTCAGTTATCGACCATGAGCTGTAATAGGTGATTTGTTAGTTTACGAGAATATTGTTTTTTTAACTCTTTCGTGTGTCTATTACCATGTAATGATTTCCAGTGGTTAGTATGCTGGTTAAGCATCCACTGTTTTATTTTTTGGCGAACCAGTACATATGAAATTACACATACTGGTTCGGGTCTCATGAAGGTGTCATTTGTTACCTTATTTTCGAGGTTGTCAGCTTTTTCATTGCCTTCTACCCCACTATGCCATCGCATATTGTCCAAGTTTTAGACTGATGTCTTTCCTTTGTCTCACTCCATACCTATATCCCGGCGTTTCTACCACTTTTGGTTTTTGAGCCATGTGTGTACTACATAATGCTTCCTTGCATATGCGAGGGTTCTCCTTTTTCCCATTCATGTCTATTACTCAAGTCGACAGTGGTACTTTGGGGTCATTTTATCAGCGGTCATCAGAAGGATTGAATTATTAGCCAAGCTGACAATCCTTTTGGTTACTGTTTGAATAATTTCCCCAGCCTCCTGTACGTTTAAGACGATATGCTGCCAATCTCGCATCTCCCTCGATGGGTAAGTTTAAGGGGGGAAGATTTAAGATTTTTTCCATTCCCGCTGATCAATTCAATTTCCTTCTACGAATTTTTTAAGACATTGTTCTTAACGTTTCTGACCACCAAAAACTAATCAGTCTAATTTATAATCAAAATAATTTTTGGTGAAATAGTAGTTTGTTCAACAAGTGCGCAGCGTTACTTTTCCCACATGCTCAGAAGTTTGTGGCACGAGTGCCGCAAATCTAGCGAATGGGAAAAGTGCTTTGCGTTCAAGTTGTACACAATATTTTTTCTACAACCACATTTATTAATGAAAAAAAAAAACAGTAACTTGTCAAAAAAAGTTGACAGGTCATAGCTGTGTTTGACATTTCCGTGGGTAAAAGTGCCATAATGTCAACGCTATCAAAGAAATTAAGAAAAGGCCTGCTTTGCTTATAAATATTTGTTTATAAAAGCGTTTATTGAAAATGGTTTTTTGGGCTCAAAATTGATAACGAGTAGTATGAATACACACTCATTAATTAAGCTTGTACTACAATAAGACGTCTTATTTTTATAATTTAGATTCTACGCGAAATTAATATTATCAAACATAATTTTCAAAAACTTTCAATAGCAGCCATAGAAAAGAATTACATTTTTTAATAATAAATTATAGATTTAAGAATAGCATCAGGACCACCACCACCTCAGTACCAGCCTATACCCCTTGTACCCACTACTACACCTCAGCGACCAAAGTTGGAAAATACCTTTCCTTGGCTCGCAGCTGTTTTAAATGCTAATAGAGCAATTACTTTACCAGAAGGTAAGTTTAATAGTTGTTTAAAGTTAAATATCATATATTTATACATATAATTTTACATTTATACATATAATTTTAGATAATAATTAAAAATTATTTTGACCAAGCTGGTATTACATACAAATTTCATATTTCTGTATTTTCCTGTATTTTATGTTTATTATCTTCTATTGCAGGTGTATATGAATTGGGCGATTGGTCATTGCATATTCAGGCCGGAGATAGATGTCCAAAAACTCCAAATGGCGAAGAAGGTAAATGCGAACTTATTAAGGACTGTCCCCAAGTATTTGCCTTATTGACTGATTTTGACGCATACAAGCAATTCTTCTGTCCTGTACAAAATAAATATGCCGGCGTTTGCTGTCCGAAGACTAAAAATTAATTATTAAAAATTAGTAATTATTATCAGTATTTTTTTAAATAAATATTTGGTACTACTTAATGTGAATTTTTTTATTTTTTTTTAATAAATAAATCGTTTTCTAAAACACCTTAGTTGATAATTATAATTATAATAAAAGCCATAAATTAAATTATGGGTTTTTAATGAGCGTCGAGGTATACGTGGACGGACTGATGCAATTTGGGCACCAAGCTACCTCACTTTACGTGCATGTTTTTGTATATCATCGCAATTTTACGATTAGTGTCAAAAATTGACCCATTTTGTAGTTCTTTTTTCATTTTTTTCTCAAAAAATATATCATCTGGTTTAAATGGGCTTTTGGGCCTTTGAAGTTTTTTTGCAAACAAATTACCAAACACAAAATTTTATCGAATTTTGCTTAAAATATGCATAAAAAGTTAATATCAGTTCATATTTACGTCAAATTGCTAATTTTTAAATGACAATTAAGTTTTTAATTAAATGAAAATATATATGCTTTAGTTTTTGGTCATTTTGACAGAGTTGTCCAAACAAACTTTGTCAATATTTGGTAAAGTCAATAACCCGATGCTAGTTAAAAATTGTTCTCGGATCCCTTAAGGGGTAAATTATTTTTTTGAAAAACATATTGTTTACCTATATGTAGTAGGTTAATGGGACTTTAGTTTTTGGTCATTTTGACCGAGTTGACCAAACAAACTTTTCTCAATATTTGGTATGGAGGTACTTGGACTTAAGGTCGATATAAAAAAATAGTGGCTCGGGATATAGGTAAACAGTATGTTTTAAAAAAACATAAGTTACCCCTTAAGGGATCCGAGAACAATTTTTAACTAGCATCGGATTATTAACCTTAAGTCCAAGTACCTCTATACCAAATATTGAGAAAAGTTTGTTTGGACAACTCGGTCAAAATGACCAAAAACTAAAGTCCCATTAACCTAGTACATATAGGTAAACAGTATATTTTTCAAAAAAAAAAATTTACCCCTTAAGGGATCCGAGAACAATTTTTAACTAGCATCGGGTTATTGACCTTAAGTCCAAGTACCTCCATACCAAATATTGAGAAAAGTTTGTTTGGACAACTCTGTCAAAATGACCAAAAACTAAAGCATATATATATTTTCATTTAATTCAAAACTTAATTGTGATTTAAAAATTAGCAATTTGACATAAATATGAACTGATATTAACTTTTTATGCATATTTTAAGCAAAAGTCGATGGTAATTTTTTTGCAAAAAAATATCAATGGCCCAGGAAGCGATAATGTCCTTTAAAAAAGTAAAAAAACATCATCAATTTTTTAACTACAATCCGAGAAATTAGATTTTTGCCGTACCTTGTTTTACTAACAATCGTTTTAAGGCTAAACCCCTCCTTAACTTTAAACGTTCTTTTACAACTTTATAAATTATTAGAATTTAATTATAATTAATATAATAGTATCAATAAATAAAAATTATGAAAAATTAAATGTTTCTAATTGATAAATGAACTTTTTTTTAAAATAGAAATACTTATATGATCAAAAATTTCAACAAATTAAATTATCGCCAATTATTCAAAATTAAAAATTAACTAAAATAAAATAATATATTATTCTGACTATACGGGATGGTCAATAATATTCCAATATATTTGCGGACCTAAACAAATCGCCTTGGAAGTTTTTTCGACTTACAAAAACGTTTAAAAAATATCACTTTCTAACTTTTTCTAAAAACATGCTTCTAAACAAAATGTTTGTTGAACGGCTTAAAAACGACTCAAATAAAACCTTTTAAAATGTTCGTCTCTATTGTGACTTTATTCTGATATGGACGTTAAAAAACATTTACAAGACGTTTTTTATCGTATTGTAGGGTAAAAACCTTTTTGTTTTTAATTTATTAGTTCGAGCGTTTTGTCGACATATTTTGTACGTTCTTGCACAAACGTTTATACAGAAACATTACCAGATTTTAGAAGTTTTCTAATAAAATCAAATAAACGTATTACGTGTTTATTTACGTATATGTAAAAACCTGAATATTGTTCATGAATTGAATAAATACCATTTTTTTTTATAATAATAAACCACTTGCATTACGCTAGCTATTTATATTTATATATACACTGAACCAAAAATGTACGTAAATTCAATAAAAAATTCATCGTGCCAATTAATTATTTAATCAATTTTTAATCAATTTTGGTCCAACGTACGTCATTGGGACAATTAATATGTACGGATTATTGAATAATGAATGAATTGATTGACCAATCAAGTTCATTGGTATCCGTTTCCGCTAAATGCTAAATCTAAAAAAATTACGTCAGCAATTACCTGCACGTACACATCTATAAAAGACTAAAAATCCCTATTCGGGGGGCGTTGAGCTACGGGCATCCCTTTATCGATACTCATTTGTTCAAATTATCAATGTACAAATTACATTGGCTCAACGAACGGGGTAATTAATTAAACTTATTCATTGGTACAATGAACACATGTATTGACTGATGTAAGGTACATTGTTTCAAGTTGTTCTTTGAAATAATATATTCTGGTATTGTCCAATAAAACTATTCATTAGTATTATGTATATTTCAAATTTAGGAGTTATTGTCACAATGAAATAAATTATTGAATTGTCACAACGTATAAGTTCATTGGCACAATCAAAAAATTAATTGATACAATTAATAAGGTTTATTGAAAGTAAGAAATACAAGTTCATAATATCAATGAATCTGTTAATCGGTTAATAAAAAACGTTTTCAAAATTTTCATAATATTTATTAAAAAGTATGTAAATGATATAATGAACCATATTTTTTTCACTGTGAAGATGACGTTTAAAAATTATTTTTTAATAAAAAAAAATGACTGAAAAATTAGGATGCGATTTTGTATCACAAAAAATAGTTATTGTAAATACAATATTGTTCAAGCAGGAAAATGCAAATATGAATAAGTCAATTTTTTCCTTAAAACTGTTAATTTTTTTCTTATAAATATCCCTATTCATATGACTCCTAAGCGAATCAACTTAAAATGCTTGATCACACGATAAAAATAGAGATCGTCTGTTAGACATCAATCAGACGTCTCTCTACGACGTCATTTTAAAGTCTTCAGGACGTCATAAAGACGTCACCGCATTCGTCTAGACCAAGAAGGACGTCGTAAAGACGTTATTTTGCTGCCTGCGATGTCATAAACCCTATTTCAGTAAACATATAAAAAAGTATGTCAATGATATAATGAACCATATTTTTTCCAGTGTACGCGAAGAGAATGAATTTTCTAATGACGTGATTCTGAGGTATGGATTTATTACATTTCTGTTTTTTTTTCTAGTTAAAAATATTTATTGATTCTACACCTACTTTTGATATATTTTCATTTTTATCTCAAGTTGTGCAAATTAAATTCAATTATTTTTAATTAATGTTCTTAGTATCCATTTGTTTTAAATATATATTTAAAATTACAACAAAATATTTTTTGTTTTTTTTTTTTTAAATTCTGTGATAACCTTTGAGATTTATAGAAAAGTGATTATATTTTAACTAATTTTGTATACAAACACTAATTGATGTTTGGAATAACCCAAGACCTGGTCAATATAAACTCGTATTATTTCATTTTAATTTCAGTATCTTAATGACCTGTGATTGGACGTGTTGTTTGTGACAATGTAAGTATTTATTACAACAGATTTTTTGATATTTAATGCTGAAGGGTCTAGACAGTATTCAGAACATTTTTTTTTATTTTTCATTCCATATTTGATGAGCAATAATTAAAAATTAACAAACACTTTCTACTTAAAATTCTTGGCGGAGTAGGTAAAAAACACCAGGCTGTTGGTTGGTAAAAAAGTCCATATTTATATACTGTTTACTTTGTACTGTACTTGCATGACGAGAAATCAAAATATGTAAAATTATTCTCCGATTCTCTTTGGATTTTTATCAAGGCTTTCCTTGTTGATATTTTTTTGAACAGCTTGAATACTAATTTAAAATATCGCGACCTCAAAATTAATAGATTTAAAATTTTTGTAAGTTATTTTATAAAATTTAAAAATATTCAAAAGAGTTACAATATTCGAAAAAATAATGAAGGAAAGACTATGTACTTACCTTGAAAAATATGAAATATTATCTCCTCGGCAATATGGCTTCAGGAAGGGTTGCTCAACGCAAGATGCCATTTTAAACTTAACAACAAAGCTATACTCAGCACTTGATAATAATAAAATGGGAATAAGCGTTTTTATTGACCTATCTAAAGCGTTCGACACCGTTAGTCATAAATTACTAATCGAATCCTTAGAAAACATAGGTATGAGGGGTATTGCACTTCAATTATTTCAAACTTACCTTAGCAATCGTATTCAGTATGTCAAAATAGACTGCCACCGTAGTGAATTTCGAGAAATCAAGTATGGCGTTCCCCAGGGATCTGTTTTAGGACCGATATTATTTAATATTTATGTCAACAATCTCTTTTCTCTCCCTAGCACAGGCGACATAATTGCCTATGCGGATGATACGTGCATTTTTTATGAAGGCAATAACTGGGCATCTGTAAAAGAAAAGGGAAAGATCTACTCATGATATTTAATTGGTTCAAATCCGGATTACTTACAGTTAACCACTCAAAAACCTATTTTTTACCTACATTTGTTGATGCAAGAACAGCACCAGATATTGGGACTCTCAAATTTCTCAAACATTTCAATTTAAGTATCTCGGGATTATCATAGACAGTCATTTAAAATGAGACAAACATATAAAACATTTAGTAAAAAAGATACAATTTCTAGTTCTAGAACCAAATCTTTTAAAAACAATATATACGGCTTTAGTACAATCCCATCTCATATATGGGATCTTAGCCTGGGGTAACGTAAGCAAAACCACCTTACGAACTCTGGAAATTGTACAAAAAAAAAATCTTAAAAACAATGTTTAAAAAACCGAGTACTTAGCCATCAGATCAGCTGTTTCATGATACTTCGGTCATGGACATTCGCCAACTATTCTTTTACCATACTGTCATTTACCATCAAAAGAATAACAATATTTTAAACATAAATGATCATACTTAAGACACTAGAAATAAGGCTAAGACCTATATAGCCCCTAGAATGAAAAAATGTATTGGGCAAAAATGCAACACTTACCTTGGCCCTAAAATGTATAATTTACTACCTAAACAATTACAACGAATAAATAATATGTTTTCCTTTAAAAGAGAATTAAAAAGCTTTATTTGATTCTGACCCACATATTTTAGAATAATTTTTAAGAAGTTAATTAGCGTTTAAATTTTAAATTTTGAATTCGAAGTTTTTAACTTTGAGTTTTGAATTTGGAGTTTGAGTTTTAAAATTTTAATTCATATGGTTTTCCATTTTCTCACGCACAGGCTATGCCTATAGTGAGTACCTATTCATAGTTTATTTCATGTAATAAATTTTTTAACTTTTATTATTATCGGAATAAACTATTATTTTATTTTTATTTTTTTTATTCATAGATTTTCTCTTTAAACTGGAAAAATGCCGATTTCTTATATTCTCGATAATTAGCTAAAACAATAAAAAAATCCTATAAACATAAAAAAATATTGATAAGCATTAAAAACATTACATAAAAGAATGTACCAAGTTTCAAACAAAAACAATTTCATTTATCAAAAATTATTTTTTCGACTCTTATCGTTAATACTTTTAACTACAAATAAAATGATTAAACTTGGAACTCTGACAAAAAAAATTATAAACGAAGATAAAAATAATTAAAAACCGAAGAAAATTGTACGATATATATTTTGATTCGTAGAATTGAAATATTTAAAAATATATACCGTATTTTATTTAATAAATTAAATTTCAAATCATTTCCGCTCTAGAGTACTAAAAATGATCCGCATCACTCTGTATCACCCAATATACAGGGTAATCAACTTCTGTGGAAAGTCCGATATATTGGTAAGCATAAAAGGTATAAAAAAGTTAATAACAAAAATTACAACCACATTTAAAAATTACCAGCTGACCCGACAGACGTTGTCCAAGGGAAACGGGATTCATTTTAAGTAATATAGATTAAGTTTGTGTTTTTTTAATGAAAGTATTTTATTCTAAATTTGAATTTCGATCAGATTTCCCATTTCGGTGAGATAATGTTTTTTGTTATATACGACTTTAGTTTTCTTGGTTATTGATGTTTTGACCGCCCGGTAGTTACTAATTCAGACGACCAAACCAACCTTTATAACGTTTATATCCTAGAAAATCAAGCTAAGATCCGAATCACCTGGACATCTGCCAACTGACCTATTCTAGCTTTCTTCGAAACACTGGTCAAAATTCAAATTCGTATATTACGGTCTCACTACAAAAAACTGGAGCGAAAAACTTGCGTTAAATGGTACCTATATTAAAATCGATCCTTTCTTAAAAACTACGCTTAAAGAAATCTATGATTTTCCTTGATACAGTTCATCAACAAAGAAAATAACCACCTATTAAATCTATAAAAAAATAATTGTATGCCATTCTTGACATGTCAAGACAAATCTAATGTTATTAAAATCGGGTCCCTGTTGATATTTCGAAAACAAGAATTTCGAATTTTTTATTTGGAAGTATCATATTTTGAATGGTAATAGTTTCGAAATCTTTTTGTTCGAATGACGTTATGTTCGAATTTTTTTTGTTCGAACTCTCTAATTTCGAACACATTTTAATCGAAAAGCTACATTTCGAATTTTTTATTTCGAACGATTTTTTTTTCGAAAATTTACATTTCGAATTACTTAAATGTCGAAAAAAGCTAATTTTCGAATAATTTTTTTCTCAAAACAGCAATAAAATGTTTTGTTTTAATTTTTTTATACTTTTTTAATTGAAACACATTATTTTAAGAGTACTTTTAACGCTTTCCAAAATCTAGGTTATTATTATTACCTACTTTTTGATTAATGATATTATTTTATATATTTATTTTCAACTAAAATAAGAAATAAACGTTAAACGATATAAACTACAACTCATCCGGTATTTCTCCATTGGAAGGAAATCTTTCCTGCAATGTATTGCATATTTCCCCTAATTTACTACTTAATGATTATGATTTCTTATGGTAGGTTGTTTCGCCCATCTGACTTTTCAAAATTTTGGCTTCGGTCATGTTTTGCTCTTTCCTAATTCCATTTATAAAATTCCATACATTTGGTTTACTTGCCGAAATTTATGCGTATAAACCTTTGTGCCCCCCTTCAACTATGTTATTGGTAATGTAATTGCCTTTTAATGATTCCGGATAATAATTCCACATAGATATTGGAAACATTGATTCTTTTCTTGTGCTCCAATGCACAGAACCCACCTAAGTATTTTCCAAATACTATATGAATTCTTTTAGTTGTTTTGGCAAAAGATGTTCTCTCAAAATAATACTATATCATCTTAGAACACTGTTTGGAGGAATAAATGCCAAGGCTTTTAATAAATTTACAGAATATTTAAATCCTAGGTTACTATCAATTTGTTTTTATGTCCCAAAGACTGTAGTTTTCTGTATAGACATTAAGAGTAAAGTAAAAAAAAATAATTTTTGATTCTGAATAAAAGCTTTTCGAATATAAAAAATTGAAAAAAATAATTTCGACAATATTCTTTGAAATAAACAACATTCGAAATAAAAAATTAGTATTTTACGTATTCGAAATATATTTTTCGAAGTCAAATAAGAATTTTCGAAATAAAATACTTCGAAAAAAAAAAATTCGAAATTCTTGTTTTCGAAATATCAACAGGGATCCAATAAAATCCAGGACATGAATCAGTCAGTCTATATGACGAATTATCAATGGCAAGTTTTTTTGGTTCTATACAATTTAGGAAAGAAATATAAAGTAAATTATAAATGGAAAATCACTACAATTGGGTTTTCACAAAATTGGAATATTTTAAATTGTTCCTTTAAAACTTTTTATAACAACTGGCAATACAAATTCTATCTATAAAATTGCAATTTTTTTTTAGGTATTTTAAATTAGCCATTTTGGCAGGTTTGGCGACATTACTACTAAAGTCTGTTGTATGCGCTCCAGGACAAGCTAGCTTCGTAGTAGCTTCTCCAGAATCTTCTAAAAATGTGAAAGTAAGTAATTAATAGGTTAGAGAATAAAAGTCGGTTTCTGAGACATAAAATTACGTTATAATTTTAATTCAATTTTATACATTTCAGTAAACAAAATTGTTAGCTATTTTTGTTTTGTATTAACAAATTTTTTCGAAACGAAGCAGGTACTACGGGCTGTCATGGGAAATTGTTCCAGAAAAAATTCAAGTTCAGTTCGTCTGATCTCCGGCTTCAAGAAACGTGATGCGACTCACAAGAAGTTGATTTAAAAAAATATCTTTTAAATCACGAATCAGTTTGAGTTTTTCATTCTCAATTAGGTCAAAATCAATTCATGTAATCATTTTGTTCAAGCCCAAGTAACAAGCTGATGTCTAATGACGTCTTTTATAGGTCAATTTTCATAAGATGTCTCTATTCGTCATTTAGGAGTACGTTTATGTTCTTCATTCAAAATGACGGCTAAATTTCGCCATTGAAGATGACGTATAAAAATTACTTTTTAATAAAAAAAAATGGTTGAAAAATTATTGTGCGATTTTGTATCACAAAAAATAGTTATTGTAAATACATAATTGACCAAGCAGGAAAATGCAAATATGAATAAGTCAATTTTTTTCCTTGAAACTCTTAATTTTCTTCATATAAATATCCCTATTCATATAACTCCTAAGCCAATTAACTTAAAACATTGACTATGCTAACCATCTTTCGTATCGACCAGAGACCGTCTGTTAGACGTCACTCTACAAGGTCTTTTAGATATCTCTTTATAACGTCTTTCAGACGTCTCGCTACAGCGTCCTTCAGACGTCTCTCTACGACGTCATTTTGGCTGTGACATTTGTATGTCATTTTAAAGTCGTCAGGACGTCATAAAGGCGTCACCGCATTCGTCATTTAGACAAAAAATGACTCAGGAGGATGTCGTAAAGACGTTATTTTGCTGCTTGGGAGATATCAAAAACTCTATTTTCGTAAAAATATAAAAAAAGTATCTGCTTTTGTTTAGATTAAAATGAACTAAATAATAATGGTCTAATTAATTGATAATACAACGTTAAGAGAGATTCATTATTAACCATAGTGAGATTATTTTTTTGTTTTCTAAACTTCTTAAAGAATTTCATAACATTCAGTATATGTTTGCCAAAAACGTATCTATGGAAGGGCCAATTAATATATGCATTTCCAGGGAAGGTTATTATAAATATATTTATTTTATTAAATTTTATGATGGTCTATTGAATTATTTGTTAGATATTACAGCTAATTTTTGAAATAATAACTACTTAATTTATTACCCTAAAAGTGATCCAGTTTTGAAGTGAAACGTAAAAATCAAAATTAGTGTATATCACATTATTAATATCCAATAGAGTAACTGAGCTATTATTTAAATATGTAACAGTATCAATATATTATTTTACTACCTATATAACTTTTTAATAAATTACCTACTAAATCATCATTCTTTAAAATTTTAGGACGATGAAGGTACTAAAAATGAAGTACCCGTAATATATGAAATGAACATCAATTCCAACGTTTCGAATCGTTTTGCTACAACTTTGATTCATAGTAAAGTTAGAAATGCTGAAACTAGTGCCAAAGAAGCCACTTTTTCAGTTGTTTTGCCCGAAAAGGCATTCATTTCCAAATTTGTTATGGAAATCGGAGGAAAAAGTTACGAAGCGTATGTAAAAGGAAAAGAAGAAGCCAAGGATATTTACGATAAGGTAATAAAAAAAGAAGGGATGCAATAAAAACTAAAAAGAGCAATATAATAAAATGAAAGCCAGAGTTCCTTTCTCAAGAAGTTTTAGAAATTTTCATTTTTTTTAGGCTGTATCTACCGGACAAAGCGCTGCTCATGTAGCTGTTAGTGCTAGACACTCTAATAGATTTACGGTATCAATTAACATAGAAGCAGAAGCTAAAGCAGCATTCTTGTTGACCTACGAAGAACTTCTGGAAAGAAAAAATAACCAATACGAATTAGTTTTAAATATTCATCCTGGACAAATTGTTAAGAACTTAAACGTTCAAGTAAGTTGTGCCCTTTATTTCTAATACTTTTTACATGAATTGTAAATTTAATTTGATTTCACCTATCAAAGGAAAATAACTTTTCAGGTTAATATTGACGAAAGTAGACCAATTGTGTTCGTAAAGACTCCTTCTTTGAGATCTGGCAACGAATTAAGTAAGAACGATGACAAAATCGATCCTTCATCTTCTATTAAAAAAATAAATGAAAAAAGTACTGTGGTTAGATTCCATCCTGATGTTGAACAACAGAGAGAATTTGCTAGACATTTGGGACAAAAGGAATCTGAAGGATTCGCAGGACAATTTATAGTACAATATGAAGTTGAACGCGATCCTAATGGTGGAGAGGTAAATTATAGTTTCATTTACTATATTCAAAATTTTCCAGTATCCTGTATTCTTTAAAAGAACATATAATATTTTTTACTGCTGTTCTTATGGTTTATTCGGCACCGATTGATAGTAAGAAGCCTTAAGTATTTTTATGTCATACTAGTTCATTATTGTTTTTTTTATTGCTTAGTTACCAACTATATAAAGGTGTACTTTATGCCCTTATATCCTTTTGGAGTTGTTAACAGTAACGATTAATTATGTGAACAAATTGCACTATTTTCTATTTTACAAATCATTCTTTAGAAAAAATTTAGTTGCGAATGATGATCTGTAAATGTATTTAATTCATGTGAAGTTATCTATCTTATAAATATATTTTTGGTTTAGGTTTTGCTGAAAGATGGCTATTTCGTCCATTTCTTCGCTCCGAAAGATGTACAACCTCTTCCTAAAAATGTATACTTCATTTTGGATACAAGTGGCAGCATGTGGGGATTAAAAATAAAAAATCTCAAAGAGGCTATGATCAGCATCTTAGGAGAAATCAAACCTGAAGATACTTTAAGCATCATCGAGTTTAACAGCGATACATACGTGTATAATATAGAGGCAGAAACGTCGATTATCGTTCCGTACGTTAGTAACTATCTAGAACCATATGCTGAATTGAAAGTAAGTATATAAAAATAGAGTACATACCAGGTGTCTAAGATTTTTTCATGAAAAAAATTGTACTTATTTCAGACTTATATGTCTTTGGAAGGTGTTCTATCAAATTTAACTTCTGTCAAACTGCCCCTGAGAAACCACCCCCAAATTTAATTATTCAGATGACACCCTATACATTTTTATTTTGACTTGTGAAGTGTGATCAATTCTAACTTCAACGATGTACAACACTTGATATTTTCACAGACTTTAAACTGACAGAATAAGAAAATTTCAACAAAATCCATAATAAAGAATTTATTGAAAACAAAATTGCTCAAAATGTCTACCATTATTATTCATACATGCTTCAAAGCACCTTATCAGTTCCCTGGTACAAGATTTCCTAATCATTTCTTCCGTTACTGTGTTGCAATCTTCTGTCGTAAGTCGTTCAAGTCGATTGGTCTAGTTTCATATACTACTTTTTTCAAATAACCCCACAAGAAAAAATATAATGGTGTCAGATCTGGCGAACGTGCAAGCCACCGAATAGGACCTCCGTTTCCTATCCATCGATCTGGAAAATTTTGATCCGGGTATTCAGTTACAATGTGGTGATTATGAGGTGGAGCACCATCTTGTTGCCACCACATGAGTTGTCTTTCTTGTTGAGGAATATCATGCAGCAATCCCTGAAATTCATTTTGCTCAATCAATGGGTTTTTATAAAAATAAGGACCTATCAAACGCACACCAAATATTGACACCCCATATGGTTTGGAAAATGATTTCTCTCATCCATGTATATTTTGAAAGGATGATAACTATGTGTTTTTATGATTCTGTGCACAGACGATTTACTTATTCCAATTTCGTCAGTTAGTGCTCGAGTAGAAATGTGCGGGTGAGCCTCCATGCTTGCCAGTAAATTAATACTAATTTCCTCAGTTCGTGCTGGTGCAGCAGGTTAGACATGCTTACTTTTCCTTAGAAATATACCTGTTTTCTCAACATAAGAAAATGTGTTATTGGAACGCTGCTGGTATAATCCTACGGCAGCACGAGAATTTTTCTGACACTCACCAAAAATTACCAACATATTAATATACTCATTTGGAGTAAACGTAAAAGGCATTTTCTTGATTGAAGGTATGAAATTTCATAAATATATTAATTATAGATTGAGGCCTCATTAATTTTTTGTTTAATAATTGAGTCTGAAATGGAGCTCAGCTTACAAAAAATTGATACAGATACATTTTTCCAAAAAAAAGAGATATGTTTGATCAGAAATCATATTCTCCCTAAAGCCACACTGATATTGTTCAATTTTATGTCACTTTTACTATTTTGTTTTTAATATATTACCATTATCTTATAAACTACATTTACCTTTGTAGTTATGACACTCTTGTTTCCTTTTATGTACTTGGCACATCACAGCTTATATCCGAACTCTCTTGATGGTATTTTTTCTATGTATATACTGTAGTGATGTACTATTAAATAAACCTCAATTCTGGGGCTGGTTCTATGAAAAAAAATAGTAAACATTACAAAATAAAAATCGGTCAAAATTAAAAATTTTATTCGAACTAATAAGTCAAAAATACTTGGTAAAAAGATTTAAAGAAGTGAAAAGAAAAATAACCTGGCGCATGTGTATTCGACGAAAAAAAAATTATGAATATCACAATCCGCAAATATACTTATAAATATTAACAAATTTTGAAATACAACGAACAAATTTGTTAATATCAGCGTAACCGACAAAGATAGAAAAAAATTATAAGATAAAAAATGCGTTTTTTAATATGACTAATACGATTGCACAGATAAAAATAATAAAATATCGAATATCACAATTCGCATAAATACAAAGGTACGGAACCCAAAAAATGGGGGAATGGTAATGAAAAAATCATATTTTTTAATATAGTGGTATTTGTTGGTAAAATATACGTAACAATAAATATTATCACCAAATTTCAAGTTCATAGGTCAATGGAAAGTTAAAAAATACTTCGGAACAAAATTTTGTAAAAAATGCTGACTTTGTAGGCTTCTCATGCCTACGATTTGCAATATTTTTTAAAACAAAAAATATGCTTTTTATCTACTCAATGAGCTCTATTCAACGATACCTCACTTGATGGGGTTGGCCAATTTTTTTTTCAGCGCCCCCCTTTAGCTCCATGGGAGCCCCCCTTAAAAACATTTAAAAATATTTTTTTTAATTTATATGGCTTTGGATCAACAAGATGCATATACTATGAAAATTTGAAGACTCTAGCTCCAATGGTTTAGCTGCTGGACCGGTGTGACAGACGGACGGACGGACGGACACGCGAGTGAGAGCAATAGGGTTCCGTTTCGACCCTTTGGGATACCGAACCCTAAAAAACCAAAAAACCAAAAAACCAAAATTAAAAAATAAATTTTAGTTCTTGTCGACTTTCTCTTCTCGTACAATTTCACCTTCAAATCTTGTATCACTCTTTCTTCTTCAAAACAGCTTTTATTTATTTACTCAACCTTTATACTATCTTCCATCTTCAAAATTCTTTCCAAATTGCTTCTTTTGACAGTATTCTATTTTAAATTATCTCCATCATATTAATCATGTTTACCATTTCCAAAAAAAAAAATCTTCTTTTAGACTTTTGAAATTTAAATTTTTAAACTTTTAATTTTAAATTTAACAATAATTTTTTTTATTGGTATAGTATACATTTGTTCTTATTAGCAACTTTTGATAAATTCTTGTGACATTTCTTTAAAAGATTTATAACATCTGCTTATTATTTTTTCTTTCATCTGTTTTTCCCCCAAAAAAAATTTTTTCGTACTCGATTAAAAAAAAAAATTCCAATCACTTTTGCCCATCCAGCCATTTACTTATTATTTAAATTTTCGTTTAATATAAATTACAAAGTTTTGTTTTCATAATAATAATAATAATAATAATGATGTAGAAGAAATAAGAATAAGATTCTTTATGTCATATTAGTTCAATATTATGTTTTTATTGCTTAGTTACCAACTACATAAAGGTGTGCTTTATGACCGTGCGGGCCACAAAGTGACTTTATAGCCCGCGATTTTTTAAAATATTCATATTGTGTACCCAATATTGAACTATTTGACATCAAAGTTTGTATGCACCGCGGGTATAAGCAGATGATTATGCCCTCGGGCGACTTACAAACCCTCGGGCCAGAGGCTCTCGGGTTTGTAAGAACGTCACCCTCAGGTCATAAAGATCTATTTATACCCTTGGTACATAAATAACTATTATATTCCACAATTGTTGATTTCGAATATCCTTCCAAATTGTATATACCAATTACCTAAAATCAATAATTTCTTTAAAATATCAAATTTTTTTTTAACAATTAAATTATATTTATAAATTTAAAAAACTAATATAAAGTATTTCATTACCTTTATATGCCTTTATTGACTATCTACTTAATTTTTCATTTCTAAAATATATCTATACTGTTACCTTACATTTTTTACTAGATTTAGATCCCTTCATCTTTGATTTTTTTCTCTCTCTGACTATCACTTTAAAGGACTCATCATATTACAGTTTTAATTATTTCCCATTTGTGCATAATTTTACTATATATTCTCCTGTTTTCATTGGATCTTCTTTTTTGGTTCGTTGATGTTTTTACTTCTTTTTAGAAACACGAAATGCCGGGATCAGTTCCAGCAACCAAAGAAATAATCGAAAAAGCCAAAAAACTTGTATCACAAATGAAAGATAATGGATCTACCTACATGATTGGTGCATTAGAAATTGGTCTTTATCTTGTTCAAAGAGAAATTGCAAAAGCATCCTCCGCAGATAATAAAAGACAACCTTTAATTATTTTCTTAACAGATGGAGAACCCAATATTGGAATACAGAATACTGATCAAATAACCGAAGTTGTAAGTAATACAATAAATTATAATATTGACACTAACTAATTTAAATATAATTTAAGGTTACTCACTTAAATAAAGATAAAATAAATGTACCAATATTTTCTTTATCGTTTGGAGAAGGGGCTGATAAGGCATTTTTAAGAAAACTCTCTTTAAGTAACTTAGGATTTTCAAGACACATTTATGATGCTGCTGATGCTTCACTACAATTACAAGATTTTTATAAACAAATATCGTCTCCCTTACTATCCAACGTTGATTTTAAATACGATTCTGAAGTAAAAGAAGTGACAAAGACAATCTATCCTATTTATTTCGAAGGTTCTGAGATCATTGTTGCCGGACGTTATGAAAGTAAATCTAAATATTCTTTTAACTCTAATTTGTCATTAATCTGATTTTTTTATTTTATTCCAGATCCAAAGTTTGATGGCAAAGTTGAAGCATTAGGTTGTACAGGGCCGGTAATTCTGCTACCAAAAATTGAAACTCCAGTTTCATCATTAGAACGACTTTGGGCTTACTTAACGGTAAAGGAAATATTGGAGAAACGAGAAGCTGCTACTAATAAGACAGAACTAACTCAAAAAGCATTGGATTTAGCCTTAAAATATTCTTTTGTTACTGATGTAAGTTCTTTAGTAGTAGTGAAACCCAATGCCACCAGCTCCGTTAATACAGAAGATGCTTCTAGTAAGTATTTTAATGATTTATAAACAGTCATTCATATGTTAAAAAACAATACATATCATTTCAAATAAATAAGAGTTGCACGTGTCCATTTAGTAAAATAAGTTAAAAAAAAAACGATGTAAATTTGTAAAAAGGCACCTTTTAGAAAATATACCCTACACCTACAAGGTGCTATGCTTTTTCCTGCGTCAGTAAAATATTTGTATTTTTATTATGAACATCCTATACTTATTTTATTTAACTCTATGTCTTAACCAATATTATATTCAAGAATAGAACGTTCTTTAAATGTTTTATTTGAGTCCTTTTCGTTTTTAAATTCTTAGTAGTATTTTTTCGGACAAAAAATGAAAAGGTTAAGTTTTTTTAACGTTTTGGTAAGTTGGTTTTAGAACCACTCTAAAAAACGTTCAAAAGTCATTTTATTTAGTTCTGCAAAAATATGTTTCCTTAAAAAGTCATAAAAGGAACGATTTTAAAACGTTATCTATCATTTTTCTATACGTAAAAATATTTGGAAGATAGAGTTAGTTTTTGATGACCATAAGAATGGCGTAAAATTTCCGTTTACGACGTCTACATGATCTAAAATATTTGCACTATAGAAAAACTTTCTCGAGTACGTTTTTAAATCGTCCCGATGGTTTGTGGTACAGTTTTTAAGACGTTTTTTAATCGTTTCTCTGCTATTACGAAAATGCACACTCTATCTAATCATCTAATAATAAATATTAAATTCAATTTGTAGAAACCCCACAGCCATCGTTTCAATATGCAGCTGGTGGAAACATGCTTAGAGTCTCTTCAGGTAGATATAAAATTTATATAGGTATTTTTAGATTTGTGAATATACAAGTTTTGTTTGTTGGTATCAATGATTTTTGGAATTTGCTTTGTAACAAATCTACTAAAGTTTTGACATTTCTTTATTAGAAATTCAAAAAATCTTAGTTGGCAACAATGTTACAGAATTTTTCTGTCGGACTCTTGTTTAGGGCTCATTTATCAATGTACTGTTAGATCTGCCTGCTACGTAGCCAACAGGTAGACTTAACGAGGACAGTCAAAAGGTCTGCTATCTTTGAGGCGTTTTTTATTAAGCTGTTGAATGTCAGCTACGTAACTTCTAGCTGTTACTAAATTTTGGTAGCTTGGCTGTTTTGACTATTTCCGCAAATATTTTGAATTGGACAATTTAATTTACGCGGTATAAATTCAACAATCCAGCGTCCATTTTTGTTGTCTGTCGTTTGAGAAGTTTTTTTTCGTTATGGAATCTTTGGAAGATAAGAAAAAAGCACTGTTATTAATGATTGTAAAAAAAGTTATTGAAAATAATAAAACAGAGATGTTACAACAATTTGTTTCTTCAGCCTCAATCTAATTAAAAAATCGACTTCATCATAATCTTGCAAAAAATTAGTTCGTTACCCTGCTCCATAATAATAAATCACACAAATATAAAATTAAAAAAAGATTACAAAAATTATTGTACATTATATTTTTCCAGGCAACAAAACAACAATAGTAGTTTCTACGACCAGTGAGCAAAGCGTCACTTTTCCCACGAGCTCAGAAAGTGGCATGAGCCGTAGCGAGTGGGAAAAGTGCATTGCGTACAAGTTGTACACAATATTTTTTCTACAACCACATTTATTAATGAAAGAAAAACAGTACCTTGTCAAAAAAAGTTCACCGGTCATAGCTGTGTTTGGCATTTCCGCGGGGAAAATGTGCCGTAGCGTATACTTTTCTCACTCTAAATTATTACTTTTCTAACGGATATCAAAGATATTAAGACCTGCTTTGCGTATAAAAATTTGTGTACAAAAGCGTCTTTTGCATAGTGGTTGCGCGTCAATCAATTTAGCTGGCAGTCAACTCAACTAGCAAATAGGAGGTTTCAAGTCTCGGTCAGCTAAAGTCCAAGATAACTTTCGCGGGAGTTACCGTATTCGACCATCAACTCAGGTAGCCAGCTATAATGATGTCGAACTCGACCACGAGGTTCCGGTGAGGGGATTATCCTCTTTTCTAGGAATACTTTATTTAAGCAATTCAATACATATTTCTACATCAATAATAATTTAAGATATTAACACAGCAAGGGAAAGAAGTATATATGGGATTCATAGACCTTGAAAAGGCGTTTGATAAAGTACGAAGAGAGAAGCTATGGAAAATATTAGAAGAAAGGGGAGTTAACTCTAAAATAATAAGAATAATTAAGAACATGTACGAAAACAACATAAATTGTGTAATATATAAAAATAAAATATCAGAATCATTTTCAACATAAGAAGGATTAACCTACAACCGACAATATTTGCTTGTTCCATTATTTCCATAGATGCCCGATGAATAGCGAGTTCAAAATCAACGATGATTTCTATCGGATAAAAATTCAACTGTAATTCCTTATATTTTTGAACAATAGTTTCATATATTTCCAAACACTGCAGGTACAAAGTATCCGTTCTTGAAACCGTGTAAAGTAAACTTAAGAAACATAAATTGGTAAAAGTAGAAAAAATTATAATGTCCTTGTCATCATTTAGACTCAATAGAAAAGGCTCACCTTTATTTATGATTAAATTCAGATTTTTTATCGCTCTTATCAGCTCTGTTCTGTTTTTCGGAAGGTTTGGTAGAGTTCTTCGTCTGGCTTCACATAGATTTCGCCGAATTCGTTCTATATCATGAACATTGATGTTTCTGTCGCCTTTTTCCAGTTCACTGCAGATCATCTTGTTAGGTTTTTCAGCAAAACCATCGTCAGCGGCTTTCCGTTTAAGTGTATTACTAATAATTTGCCTCGAAATGGTAGCATCTACTCAATGTGAATTTTCGCTATAATTTTTGTTTCCTCTGTCGCCATTGTATACACTTTTGTAGGACATTCACGTTTCCAACACCGCCATCTAATCTTGCCGGTCTTATTAATATGCACTTTAGAAAACTTGAAATCATTTAAAATAAGTAAATTTTGTCCTCGTTCACTCACAATTAAATAGGCACTTTTCATGGTGTTATCGTAAAAAGTACTGAATTAAACTGAACATTTTCAAAAGTGCTTCACTACATTAAAACATATTCGATACCTACCTAATAATCCTGCGCATTAATCTTATTACGGGTAATAAACTGCTGGTCGAATATGACCGTCCCCTAATCCCTAGAAGTGATATTTACCTGAAATTTTGAGTGTCGTGGTCGAGTTCGGTGGCAGCCACTTTCGTTTACGGGTAACAGTGCACTTTAACTGACAGCTAGGAGACAGTTGAGATTCAAGTTGTGTTAACAGTACATTGATAAACGGGCCCTACATGTGCCGTTCTGCTTGTTAAAATATAGTATATTATATTACTAGGAGCAGAGAGCAGAAGACGCTTATTATTTGTTGAGCTCAGAAGTTTACTGCTGAGGCAGTGTAATCTGAGTGAAACACAAATAATGAAGCCTTCTTCTCCGAGTAATATATATTATTTTTTCTTCAATCGTAAAGATAATTCAAGTTATATATAGGAAAAAATAGAAGACATCTTCAAAACTCATTGTTGTACTACAATAGGATATTTCTATGGCCTGTATTGCCAAAAGTAATATGTTTATTATTATATGCTTAAAGAAAAATATGTTTTTCTTGAGTTTTCATTATTGTATTAGTACAACAATAATAAGAAAAGATATAGGAAGTCTTTATTACTGACGTTGTAATGGAGTAGGTAGGAACCATGATTTGTCTCGGCTATAGAGCCGTGGCAGTATCCTTCTGATCTCAACAATTAAGCGTCTTCTACTCCTAGTAATATACTATTATTATTATATGCTTGAAAAAAAATATTTTTTTGAATACAAACATAGTGCTGGCACTAATAATTGAAAGGAATTTTACCATTTTTTCTATTTATAGGTCAGGTATTCGATTCCGTTCCAATTTCACTACAGGGTAAGTAATATTTGTCTTTTTCCAAAAAATTATAATTAGGTGAATAAGTATATTTTCCAAATTCTGTTACAGTTTGATTATGTACAGGGTTATTGGTTAAAAAAAAGGATTATATAAAAGATGTAAAAGTATAATTTAACAAAATATACTTTGCACATTGCTAGCGTCCATGCCTTACGGAGTATAAAATTATTTATTTTATTTTCAATATATATTATGTATATTATGTCAGATTCGGATAGTGCTTTTTTTGTCATAACCACAATATATACTATAGGTCTAGCTTTTATACTTTCAAAAATAATTTACAGTAAATATCTATAGATTTTAACTTAACTTTTAGCACAAAAATTAGTTAGCCAATTAAAATTAACTGTTTAACTGTGTCGGCTTTTACTTGATGAAAATCCATTATTAAATTTGAATAAATAAAACAACGTTTTAAGATTTCCACAAAAATAATAACAAAAGTTATTAATTTAATAGTGACTAGTTTCGTTACATAGTAACTTCATCAGACTAGTATTATTTACAAGAAAATCAAGAAATTTATACTAAAACAACTAAGAATAAAATTACCTCTCTAAAATTATGAGGGCTTAACCAAAAGCTATTAACAAACGTTCAAGCAATTAAAAACTAAAGAGAATTTAAAATAATTTAAAAAATACTTTAAAAGAATATTTGTCGAACGGATTAAGGTATTAAAAGAGATTTAAAAGTGGCGAATTGTTAAGGTCAAGTTGGTCATTTAATAATAAGTCCGTATGTTTGAGTTTATTGATTTCTAATGTTTTTAAGTAATTTAAATATTCTTTTAAAGTATTTTTTAAATTATTTTAAATTCTCTTTAGTTTTTAATTGCTTGAACGTTTGTTAATAGCTTTTGGATAAAGCCCTCATAATTTTAGAGAGGTAATTTTATTCTTAGTTGTTTTAGTATAAATTTCTTGATTTTCTTGTAAATAATATTAGTCTGATGAAGTTACTATGTAACGAAACTAGTCACTATTAAATTAATAACTTTTGTTATTATTTTTGTGGAAATCTTAAAACGTTGTTTTATTTATTAAAAAAAAAAAAAAAATTAAACCAATTTAAAAATCAGGTCGCAAATCTATTACATAAATAAATAAAGATTTTTCCACATGACAATAAAATTGTATAGGATTCGTCAAAGAAAAAAACTATATATACAAGACACAGAAAAGAAAAAAAAAAGAAAAAATATAGTTAACATGAAAATAATAAAATATGAGTAGGACAGCGGCACTCTTTAAACATTTAATTAGTAAAGTTCACACAGGTCATAAAAACAGTATTCTAGTAAAAAATCTTTTAGTTTTCTTAAAAATATATAATAATTTACTTTCCTTTACTTCAAGGGGTAGTTTATTGAACAATTTGGGAATTACATAAAGTTAGCACAACAATTACAGCACAATGTACTCAGACCTTTTTCATAATTTTGTGCGTATTATTGAAAGCTAGCACAACTTTTTGTTAATTATGATGCGATTTTTTTAAAATTACCATTATAATTTTGTACGTTTTATGTGCAAACTATGTGTGAAATTAAAAATTATTTTTGTCAAAAAGTTTTTATATTATGTTATTTTAAACAAGCTCTTAGTAGAATTAATCGCTTTACCAGAATAGAAAAAATCTGATGTGGCCAGCACATGACCTCTCGCCATTTTTGAATCAAAAATTTACACGGTGGCACAAAAAAGTATGGAAAAAATTTACTTTTTTGTAAATCTGGCAACAATGGCAAATTTTTTGAAAATTTTAATGATACGAAAATAAACTATAGTATATACAAAATATATGTGTAAAACCTAATTACCATTTTGTTTAGTAATGGCGTCATCACTCATAGCAACTGTCACTTCCGGTTGTCCGATTGACACCAAAATCGTATTCTAGGGACCCCAAAACGTGTTTATCGATTGAAAACTCACTACCCAATTTTTAGCATGATTCCTATACCTCTCTTATCTGAAGGGCGAGAGGTAAAAAGCTATAAAAACAACAAAAAAAGTAGACAATGGACCAAATATTAACATATCTGAACAAATTTATCCATTTTAATTTTGAAAACATACTTACTGTCCTTATACAGTGTGTCCAATTAAGTCTGAACCATATGGGAAACTTTTTTATTCTTAGTTTTATGAAAAAAGTTATTCTTTATAAAAATTTGTGCATGGTCTACAATCTGAAATGCAACCAATACATTTTTTTTACCCCTATACGAGCGGCGTCAAAAAATATAAATTTTACCCAAGATTAAAGTACCCTTATTTTAAAAATATAGAAAAATGTTATTTAGAACCAATATGTACTAACAAATATGTAATCACAGCCTCCTATCTCAAAACAATATTTTTTCTAGTTTTTTCTTGAAATAAAGTTCAATGAGATACATATTGTGTCCTCTTAATGTTTATGTTAATTTTATATCATAACTAGTTTAATTTGTCAGTACCATGTCAACAATTTTTAATTTAATATTACTCAATGTTATCCCTTAACCAAAATTTATCTTATCGATTGCTCCATCACGACCCAGAGCAAAATATTACCGCACCGCTTAACCTAAGCGACGAAGATTATGAACATGCCTTCTCACGGTGATGAAGCTCTTCCCTAGGCCCTTCATTATAAATCGGATTATCGTTATTTGATGAAAATATTCATTATAATATATCAAAAATCAGTAAAGAAACCACTATTCCAAAAATTAAAAGCAAAACCTAAATTTGCACAACTGCTGATTGACAAGTAGGGACTGTTCTTTCGACTTTTGACAAGTGAACATGTCCTTGTAATCAAAATGGTAAAACTGAAACATGATTTGAAGATCATGATCCAAAATAATTGGCGAAAGAAAACGTTTATTGTTATCAATGCGCGAACTTTGTCATTTTTTGACGTTTGTAGAAAAAACAATTTTTCTGAAATCGCTCTAGAATGGCTACTTTCTCGGAGCAAATTCAGACACCAAAATATTCTAATCAAGTATTTTAGCTTGTTGCTTAGCAACGAATTTTCCCGGACCAAAAAGAGTCCGGGAAAATCTTTGCCGGCTCAGGCAGTCAAAATGTTTTTATACATTTTAGACAGTAAATAAATACTCGTAAACAACAAACTCACATTAAGAACATTTATTACGTAAATTATTAAACTTATGGAACATTAAAATTAAATTTTTTACATTCTAAACGTAGCTTATTCATTAAGTATATTTTATCTGGTGCTTGAGTAATAAATGTTTCAATTTGTACACCTGACAAACTTTTGACTTCTTTGGCTTATAGTTGTCAATTTGACGTTTCTGGAAAGCACGTATTTTAAATATAAAATAAGCAGTGAATCTGTGACTTTTGTGACAACAATAATCGAACAGTGGTTCTCAAGGAACCGATTTCATAGGCAATAAGATGGTAATCAAAAATTATTATTATAAAAATTCTTTAAGTTATGATAATGTTAATTGCGATTTCAGAAAAAACAGTATGTTTACCTCGTAGTAAAAGCACATTCACAGACTTCAATGCTTGTTGGCCTCGGCTTATGTCGTCCGGGAATGTATTGCTTTTACTACTAGGTACACAATATACACTATTTATTATATATTTGCCAAAAAAAGTTAAAAACCCATTGACTTGACATTTTTTTGCTTCAAAATACCTAGTTAATAAATAGATGTAAGCACATTTTTTTAATGTGAATTTTATTGTTTTTAGATCCACTTCCAGCCGTATATCCGGGTATAGATGACACCGTAGGTAAGTGTTTATGTTCTAAAAAACTGATTTATAGTAAACGCGAATCTAACCACATGAATATCAAATAAATTTAATATACAGCGTGATTCAATGAAATCCCACACATGTTATTGGCTAATAATAAGGTACTGATAAGAGGGCTTTACTCAATTTTTACAAAATGTCATAAAACATCCCTTAAAAGAAATTAAAGAACTAAATGGTGGCATTAAGAAAAAAAAATGATTATCCGAGGAACTAATATATGGCTGTATAATTGTGTGTACAAACTAGCGAGAAACCACTTTGTGTCAATATATAGGTAGAAGCAGTTGATGTGTTTATTAGTCTTAATCTAGAGATAGTGAATACTAGTACGGAGATTGTGGTGTTACTTGTATACAACCTCTTGGACGGCTTTCGCAAGACACCACGAATTGGAGACGATGTTGACCAACAACAAATCGCAGTTGCCAGGCGTATCGCAAATGACTTACGTTCAAAAAGATCATTGAATTTGTTTTAATTGCAATCAGTCTTTAAATGCTGAGATCAAGATGATTAAAGAAAACCAGCATTTATTATTGAACGTCTTAAATCGAAAGGGGGAGCGTGCATGTTTTATCTGTAATACTTCTGATGGTGTTGTAAAAGTTATTTTTGAAGCGAGACTCAACGTTTTTGTGCATCGCAATATATATTGTAATGATTTATTTATTTATAATTATATACGGGTAATACCCATTTAAAGTTTTTACAATGATTAAGAATAAGTTATAAATAGAATATATACATTAGCAGCAGTATTTACGCATAATGCAATTTGCTTTTAAGAGAGTATAGCGATATATTAAAGAAATCGACAGTGTCTTTGTTTCCGTTGTTCATTAAACGGCACATTGGGGAGAATCTAACATAATTAGTTCTATGAAATGGTATAGCGAATAAATCTGTGTTTCTTAAATTACGGGTTGGTACTCGAAAAGAAATCATGGATAGTAATTCAGGACATTTGATTAAATTATTAAGTATCTTATATAAGAACAGTATATTCGTTGAATATCTTCGTTTATCCAATTCTTGAATTTGTATATGTTGTCTCATTTGTGTAGCCGTATTATAAGACTTATCTACACATTAGGGTTTAGAAGCCTAAAGCAAATTTTGGGAAAAGTGAAAGTGCATTTTTTTGAGAGAAAAGAGTGGAAATTTTCATAATCAAGAGTGCAGAATTTGAAAAGAAAATTAGTGAAAAAAGGGTCATTTTTAAGAGAAAAGGGGGTAAATTTTTGAGAGACAAAAGAGAAAAAAGTAGTAAAAAGAATGGAAAAAGTACTAAAAAAGTGCAAATTTTGTACAAAAAAGTGAAAAAGTCCATTTTGAGAGGAAAGAGGGGAAATTTTCAAGATAAAAGAGGGAAAATTTACTTCAAAAAGGTGCAAAATTTGAAAAGAAAATTAGTGAAAATGTATCATTAAGAAAAACTTAGGAGAAAAGGGGGACAATTTGTGAGAGAAAAAAGGGAAAAGTACTAAAAGAGTGCAAATTTTGCGAAAAATGTGAAAGTGCATTTTCTTGAGAGAAAAGAGTGGAAATTTTCACATTAAAATGGGAAATTTAAGTTAAAAAAGTCAGAAGCGCCTGCGCGTTAGCAGGCACATAACGACTTCTAAAGATGCATTATCACATGAACCATAAAATATATTTCAAATCTGTTTTTAAATATCGATTCAGCGTTAAATTTGACGTCGGAATGCTTCCGGTTCTGATTTGTAAAACCAGTTTTGAAACCGGAAGTCATAAAAATCTGAAAATCTATTTGGTAGCTAATCAAGATATGCTTAGTTTATTACCGTTGACCGTTTGTATCTTTCTGTTTTCGATTTTGAGTTATAAATGCGGACAAACGGATAGACAGTTATATTAGAGCTGTATTATAAGACTTCTACTTTAGGATTTAGAAGTCTAGAAGTCTTAGAAGAGGAGTTCATTATAATATGTAAGTACCAGGAAATGTGCGTTGTTGCGAACACCATCTTGATCATGATGACTTTATTTTGAGGCCTCTAATTACTGGTTTTACATTCATACTAGACGCTGTGCCATAGTAGAACAGATAATTTTAGAACTCCTAAGAAATTTCGCTTTATTCGGCATACGACTCACGAATGTAGGCTTGTTGACTGACGAAGAATTCTGCTTATATCCGCTGATCAAGATGCAACAGCGGCCGGTGAGTTTCTAAGACGGATCAGCCGCAAAGACTTGATGGCTTGTCTGTACAAAATGAGACAAGGTGTTTCTGAATAGTTTCTCAAGGTTATTTATCATTATAATACAAGACGAGCTCTCAGTATGGCAATTAATAATGTCCTTAGGAAGATTCGTACAAGAAATTATTGGCGTTCAAGCAATTGAGAGGCAAGACGTTATCGCTCTACATGCATTGGGTGTATTCTCATCTGCAATGGTACATACTTCTACATCCATAAAGCAGTAATTTTCAAGTTCATCGACAATCATACTGCCTTTATAAAGGACGACATTTATTGAAACCAATGCTGATTGTGGGAATATATATTATCCATTTTGGGTTCATATTTTTCAGATGCGAGACATAATGATGCAACTATTCCTGGGGCTGAATTCGACAGAGATCGGAATGCACTGAGATATTTGGTTCCAGAATGGCAATCAATATCTTTATAGTGGATGGATAAAGAGAGATATGTAATACCATTATTCAAAACATAGGGTAACTCACATAAAATTCCTACATTTTGCAGTGTGGCGAAAGTCAGTTTGATACGGAAATAGCAAACACAAAATCACTAAAATAAGATGGATTGTGGAAACATGGAATGTACACGTGAAATCGATCTTCAAGCATCTGGGCAACACATTTAATAACAAAATCATCAAAAATAATTAGTTTACATATTATAACAAATCAGCTTCTCGCAGGAAGAATCCAAAAATTTAAAAAATATATTGTGTTCCATTAAAAAAAACATAACTTTGGTATGCTATGACTTTATAAACATCCTGTATATGAGACTTGTATTCAAAAAAGTTTATTATTAATAAGTCAATTTACGCAATTATATTTACTAGTCTTCGTACGAACTGCTTGTACGTATATTTTTTCTTGATTCGTATTCGATTACCAGTATCGTAGTTTCCTTGAATTTTTCAACATATACTTATTAAATGTCATTATATATCAGTAACGTTTCTTATTAAAAGTTAGATGTTCCTACTTGAAAGCCTTTCTAAAGAAAATGCCTGGAAAAACAGTAACTAAGAAAAGTACTACGATAACACAACTTTTAACGCCTGGTCAGTCGCATATAATGTATGCAAAAGAAAGACTATGATGTCGTGTTATATTGGGGTACAACTCACTCGCAACAGTGAGCAACCCCGCCACTTATCAGAGCTGGGGCATTACTAAAAAAAAGTAACGCGTTACTTTACCGTTACTGGATAAATTTCACTCGAATATTATCCAGAATTCACAAAATAAACTTATATTTCCTTTAAATTCAATAAGATTCATTTTAATTTATACTTTTGGCCGGTGCTGTATATTTTACCATTCCATAATCTAAAAATAGATTGTTATTCGGTATTGTTTGTACAAAATAATTCACCCTATCGCCATCTCCCTCTAAGCGATATAATATTTCTAAGAGCGACAAGCGCAGAAATACCCGTGATCGCAGGACAGGTCGGTTTTCTTATCGGAAAGAAGAAAACCGTTACAAATCCCCTCTTACAAATCTTCTAAAACTATAAATAGGGAAACAGTCCAATAGTTCAGTGAGTCTCATCATATCTAGCAGTGTTCAGTCGACATATCATGTCTCGACGTTTTAAAAATCGGTTGACCACACCCTAAAAATTAATAGTCTAATAATTTTCTGAGAGTCTAAAAATGTACATAAATTGTAAATATGTTTTGTAGTAGTGAGAGCAGTTGCTCTAATAATAATAATAATGTAATAAAAAATGTAATAATTAATAATTTTGGTTTTCTAATAAATGGGTGAGTAAATAGCCCTTACAGTTCACTTAAATAATTTGATTTATTTTGTGGTAACATACTAATTCCTTATACTCTGTATTAAGGTGGTCCTTCGAAAATTTAGACAGCGTTAACACGCTGTCTGCCGTAGTAAATTATTCCAAACTCATATCGATTCTTAATCATATTTGTTCAGATACTTTTGCTAAAAAGTAACGCGTTAGATAAACGTTACCGTTACTTTTTAAAAATCTCGTTACTCTCCAAAAGCAACGCGTTACTTTTAAAGTAATAACGCGATACTTTTTTATATATTGTTCTTGTTCCATGTCTTCTCATTCTTTTATTGTCCATCTCACCATTTATCGCCGTCATTATTGCACATATAAACAAAGTTTTCAAATAAATGTTTTATGATTAAGCTTGATTTTTTTAAAATGCTATCCAGAACACAGTGGCGCGCGAAATCGACGGGTTACAAAAAATAATAAAAACATTATTTCACATCAAACAGCAAAAACAAAAGAGATAAACCCTAGTTTTAAAGTAACGCAATTACCGTTACTTTTCGCCCACTTTAAAAAGTAACGAAATTACTACATTTAGTAACGCGTTACTGAAAAGTAGCGCTTTAGTTTCGTTACTCCCAGCTCTGCCGCTTATATCACACTTCTGTCTACTTATTTCGTATGAATGTGTGACATAAAGCTCAAGAACGATGAAAAGGACCATGCCTAGATTTTTTTGAAAATGGGTTTTTTTGGGCTCAAAATTGACAACGAGTAGTATAAATACGCACAAATTCATTAGGCTTGTACGCCAATAAGACGTCTTATTTTTAATTAATAATATTATCAAACATATTTTTTTAACTTTCCATAGCAGCCATAGTATTATATTTTTATTAATAATAAATTACAGATTTAAGAATTGGAGAAGATCCACCAAAAACAACAGCTCACTACGATCCCAAAACCATTTGTGTCACAGTTGTACCGCCACCACCACCACCAAAGTTGGAAAATATCTTGCACTGGCTTCCAGCTGTTTTAAATGTTAATAGAACAATTACTCTACCAGAAGGTAAGTTCAATAGGTGTTTGAAGATAATAAATATCATATATTAGTCCAAGACCAAGGGATTTTCTTCTGCAATCTTCTACAGATCAAATTTTATTGTTGGAACATGTTCCGGGGTATCGCCTGAAAGTATAAATTCAAGTTGGCGGGAAGGTTAAATACATCTGGAGAACCGTGCATGGTACGAGAAAAATAGTAAAAACCATTTTTGTAGATAAAAACATTCTCTACAAATTTTGTTTAAAAATAAACTAGATTATCCATTCCCAAATGTGGTGAAGTATATCAAAAGGAAATAAAAACTCATAATCAATACCACATGAAATTTAATTAAAAGTAATTCCAATTAAATTGAATTTATTAGTGTCGCAACATGTTTCGGCACTCAGGCTATCATCAGGCGCTAAAAATTACAGGTTACATAAGTATGAAAATTAAAAAACAAAATTATAGAATGTTTGAACAAAAATTTAAATGTAGAATAAGAATATTTTAACACATTTATGTTATATAATAATTTAGAATTTCGTTTGACGTGGTAGAAAAACGGAGGAAAACACAAGAAAAGTGATTAAATAGTTAAAAAATGTTATAAAAAAATTTTTGTTTTAACTAAATTGAAAAAGGCACTAGTGATGCACGTAAGAGCACTTAATTATATGATTGCGATAAAACAGTCGAATCAAAATTAAGTTACAATCATATTTTGACTATTTCGATCTACCATACACAATGAAATGGTAGACCCGGAGACAGAAAAATGTAAATGACAAATTATTTTTGAATTTCATTGTGTATGGTAGATCGATATAAAAAATAATTTTCACTTAATTTTTATTATTGTATCTTTACGATGCACTTCGACTGTTTTATCAAAATTATATAATTAAATGCTCTTACGTGCATAATGAGTGCCTTTTTCAATTTAGTTATAACAAAAATATTTATAACATTTTTTAACTGTTTAATCAATTTTTTTGGGGTTTCCTCCTTTTTTCTCCCACGTGAAACGAAATTCTAAATTATTATATAACATGATGTGTTAAAATATTCTTATTGTCACAAATTCTAAATAATAAAATATTTCCAAGCTCCATATTTTAATATCCTATTTAATTTTAATAACAAATGTGGGACTTTAAAATTAACAATTTTTATTTAGTATTTCAAAGTTTCATTTCCATACTTCCTGTAAGTAATATTAATTCCTGTTAGTTTAGCCGATTTTAAAATGTATTAAAGGTAGAAAATCGCAGATTAATTAACTCGAAAATTATGCAGACCTTTGCAAATAAGTTGTAAAGGCATTATATAAAGAGTAATATTACTCTTTATACAATGGTAAAGGTGACGATTCTGACACAAAACATTCATTTAAGAAAGCCCTGAGCGACAGCGAAGAGGTAAGCTAAGACTTAAGACTTCCGTAGAAAAAGGCGTTTTAAAAAATAAGTTTTAATGAGATAGATATAATACAAAATAAATATTAGAAGATTAAAAAAGAATTTGTGAACGTGCCCCAGCGATTCGGTCGAACAATGTGGTAAGAATAAACCTTTTTTTTTAATAATTTTTTGGGTATTTCATTAATTAACTTCATTATTTTTTTTTGTTAATCAAATTTTCTGGGCTTGGAGTATAAGTACAATATAAAAGTTTGTCGGACAATTCTGTAAGATTGTAAATATTGTCAGATGAAAATCTGAGCTACAAAACCACAAAAATCCTAAACTGACCACCACGACGTGACATTTACATTTAAATTTTTGTTCAAATATGGTAAGTTTTCTATAATTTTCTTTTTGAACTTTTATACGCATGTAACCTGTAATATTTAGCCCCTGATGATGGCCTGAGTACCGAAACATGTTGTGATACTGATAATTTCAATTTAATTCTAATTACCTTTAATTAAATTTCATGTGGTATTGACTGAGTTATTATCTCCTTTTGTTTAAAACTTTTTTCTGTATAATGCATAGATTTTTATTTATAACACTCCAAACTCAGAGTTACGCAGTGAAAGAACATATACCACGATTTTTAAACCTTTTTCCCGTAAAATTTATAGTTTCAGAGCTATAGCTTTGTAAAACTTGTACCTTGTAAATAATAATAATAAACATTTCATAACGCATCAAATGCATAATAATAATGATAATAATAATAATAATGGTAATAATGAGAAGTAACAGTTGTAGAAGGGAATAAAAGAGCTCAATTAATGTAAATTAATGTTTAAAAATAAAAAACGAAAACAAACATTTATTAATTTAAAAAACGTGGCACGTTATTTCACTATGCAAGTCTGACTTTGGAGCGCTATAAATAAAAACCTATGAATTATACAAAAAAGTTTGAAATAAAAGTTGTACATCTACAAAAATGATTTCTGCTGTTTTTCTCGTACGATGCAGGGTTCACGAGATATTTCACAAAACGTCTTTTTCAAGAGAGCGACTGACGCCCCCCTCCCCGTCCTTGAATTTACCTGAATTTACTTTCAGGAGACACTCCTGAAAATGTCCTAACAATAAAATTTGATCTGTACACAGAGAAATACGTGCTCAAATTAAGCATTTTCGGGCTTGTTTTTGAGCCACGCACGGCATAATCTTTATAAGCACGCGTGCTAAAATATCGTCTCGAAATGAGTGATAAAATTAAGCACAAAAAATATTAACTTAAGTAAGTACATTCTTATTTAATGCTTAAAATAAAAATCTTGCAAGTTTGATTTAAGTATTCAAATTCTTATTTCAAGATTTTGCACGATTTTAATACAAGAATGTAATGCTTAATTTGAGTTTATTATATTGCATCAATAACAAGAATGATAAGTGATTGATTTAAGTTTGGACATTCTTGTTTTTAGAACGATGGCTGTCTTATATAAGCACGATCATACTTGAACCAAGCATGTCTATTCTGGATTTAAGTATGCAGTGTGCTTAATGATAGTATACTATTTCTTATTTTTAGAATTAATTCATACTTAATTCAAGTCTGTGGATTCTGTATTTAAGCATGAAGCATGATTTAATTTGGGGTGCTCAAATAAAGCACGTTTATTCTTGTTTCAAGTATTCATAATATTTAATAATTCGCTACGAAAATATTCGAACTCTTTAATTTCGAACATATTCTTTTAATTCCAGACAACACACTAATTTTCATAAATTTTAATATTTTGTTTTTACAGAATGGGATTATGGGAATATTCATTATCGTAATAATATTCATTATTGTCTCTTCCACAATTTATTAAAATATGTAAATTATTGTGTTATCTGGAATTAAAAGAATATGTTCGAATTAAAAAGTTTGTTTCCATAGTGAAGGAATAAATAAATTCAGCAAGACATTGTAAGGTAGGACTTATAAAAAAAGTGTAATCGAGAAATAAAAATCATTTATTAAACAAAAAAGTAAACAAAACAATAATTTTCTAAACTGTCAGAAAAACCTATTTTTATATCACAATGCATACATACATACAGTATGTCCTTAAAGAGTGGATTACATTCATTATTTCCTAAACTAAACATATTTTCAAAAAACCTGAAACACGTCGATTTTTATTTTTAAAATCACATACGGGGACGAAATAGGTATCCTAAAATTTTAATAGTTTAACACTTGAAATGGAATAGAATGATTTAAAAAATGTATCAAATATTATTGTTTTCCTAGGCTTACTTTTATTTCTGTTGGAAATCTTTCCACTATCCCGTTTGTTAATTTGTCCACTTGGGATAGTGATAGTTTGATGCATTTATTAACGTTTTGATCTACAATTAGATCCACTAGTTCTTTTCTGATACATTCAGTGAAAATTAAATCCCTACTGTAATTTTCTGATATTTTTCTTCCTTTTTCTGTGGTTTTTAAAATACCCTCCAGAGGCTGTAACTAAAACAAAATCGAAATTTTATAAATGTGTAAATCAAATTATGTGCGTGTGTGTGCTTGGGGGAGGGGGAGGGGCAAGAGTAACAGTATATTTGGGTAAAATAAATGTAAAATTGTAATACATCAAAAAATTAATACCACAAATATGTTCTCAGTATCGCACAATTTAGTGGTGCTGCTGCTGGTACTGCTATAATTAGATAAAGCAGAGTCAACTCTTTCCGTTTTAATAGTGTATGTACTGTATCACTATCTGTATTTATACTAACTTAAAACATAAAAACAATACAAAATACACCAACTAGCACTGGAAAGTGGAGTAGAGATAAATGAATCCTCTTTGTTATTTCTTATTGTTTCTAGTCCTGGAGTCAGAATATGTTGTAAGAGGGGTTTAAAAAGTGAGATAGTACTAGGAACACGTGCTTAAAATCAAGAAATTCAATTCTCAATTTAAACACGTAATGCCTCAATTTAAGAAAGCCGCATGCTTATTTCAAGTTTGGGTCATACTTACAAAATTCTTAAAGGAAAGACCGTTATCCATACTTAAAATAAGAAGTTTCATTCTAAATTTAAGCATGTTTTATTTCTCAGTTTGAGAATATCGCATGCTTAGTTTGAGAAGAGGCGTACTTAACAAATGCTTAAGAGAAAGACGTTTATCCATACTTAATATAAGAAGTTTCGTTCTCAATTTAAGAATGTTAATTCTTAGTTGAAGTACGTTAAGACATGCTCAATTCTTCATTCTTAATTCAAGAACGTTTATTGCTTAAATCAGTGACCGTGACAAGCGTGCTTAAAGTTTAGATTTGCCGTACTTAATTTAACATGTTAATATTTTTAAGTTAAGCACCCTTCATGTTTAATTTAAGAATGCGTGCTACAAAAATTCTTATTTTTCAAATTAAGAATGTTTGTGCTTATTTATAGCTTTTTATCCAAAAATTGAGCATGACAATGTTAATTTAAGAATGCCAGGATTCGAATAAAGAATTTTTTTTTTCAATTAAGAGTTAGAGTCGTGCTTCATTTTAAATGCACATTGTTGACTACCTCAGACAAATTTCTCTGTGTGTAGAGTACATTATGACCCTGTTTTTTCTGCTCTAGCTCTTGGGCTACATTTACTTACATTTAAAATGATTTTGACCAAGCTATACTATTGTGAAAACACTACATACAAAATTTATATTTCTATATTTGATATTTATTAATCTTCTGTTACAGGTGTATACGAATTGGGTGAATTGTCATTAAATATTCAGGCCGGAGATAAATGTCCAAAAACTCCAAAAGGCGAAGAAGGTAAATGTGTACTTATTAAGGACTGTCCTCAAGTATTTTCGTTATTGACTGATTTTGACACATACAAGCAATTCTTCTGTCCTGTACAAAATAAATATGCCGGCGTTTGCTGCCCGAAGACTACAAATTAATTAAATATTAATACTTATTATCAGTTTTTTGTTAAATAAATATTTGATACCACTTGAGGTCAATTTTATTGTTTTTCAATAAATAAATCGTTTCCTAAAACACCTTAGTTGATGATTATAATAATAATAAAGTGAGCGATAAATTAAATTATCGGTTCATAATGCGTCTATAGATACACGTGTATATCACAACGAATTTAATTTGCAAAGTTTCGCGCACAAATTTAATATGAGAAAATGTATACAAACAAGTATATAATAATTAATATTATTAATAAACAAGTGAGAACAGCAATATCTTTGGCTGTAGAAAGTCATCTACGTTACGGGATATGTGTCTGGGGCAGTGCTCTAAAAACTCATATATATCCACTGGAAATCATTCAACGACAGTTTCTAAAATTGATTTATAAAAAAGATAGAATGTATAGCTCGGATGCATTATTCGCAGAAACCAAAATCTTAGACATTAGACAATTATATTTTATAAACTGTTGTTCAATATATCACTCTAAAACAAAATCTCAGGCTAAATTACCATCACATCAATATTGTACTCGCAACAAAAATCTATATGTTGCCCCAAAAATGGTTAAAAGTTGCTCTCAAAGATCATTTGATTATCTTGGAGTTAAAATTTATAATGCCTTACCAGCAACCTTTAAATCCATTTATAACATAAATTTGCTAAAAAAAAAAATTAAACAATTTATATTGGAAAAACCTAGAAATTTTTGCAACATCATTATGGAAGGTGTATAAATCAATACTTAAGGAAAAATAAGTAATGGTTGATTGCTTTATATATATGTATTTTATATTCAATTATATTTATAGTTATATTGTAATTGTTTTGTAGATAGTTTAGTCATTGAAACAAGTGTTCAGTCGCTTATCAATTTCTCTATTTATTTACATCTATGTATTTATATGTTTTTTTATGTAATGTTGTATTTGCAGCTGTAAATAAATATTATTATTATTATTATTATTATTATTATTTCGAGTTTTCGAAAATTTAAAGATACGAAATTAAATTTCTATATAGGTTTATACCTTAGACCGTTTACTATTAGCGTTGTCTGAATTAGCTACCGCTGGGCCATTGATGTCTGTTATTTTTAGTCTTAAGTACCTCAACGGCTCTAATTTTTCGAATTAGCTACCGCTATGGCATTGATGTCTGTTATTTTGAGTCTTTAACGGCTCTAATTTTGATTTAACCATCGCCCGGGTATTTATGTCTCTATTTTAAGTGGTAGTTCCTCAACAGTTCTAAATTTTTGAATAATATACCGTTGAGTGATAGCTCATTTATGATAACTTAACCTCTTTCATACTATAATCATTTATGTAATACTCCTATATCGCCAGCTTGAGAGAGAAGTGTGTCGCCGATAGTAGAGTGTAGACGATCGTTTCTCTCTCACGCAGTCTCGGATAAGTCATAGGCGTCACAGCTGTACGGAATTTTTTTATTGTTATTTTTATATATTTAACAGAAGATATATTGTAATAAAAATGTATAAATAAAGAAAGTTATGATAGCATTTATCATTTGTAGAATAATGTTCAAAAATAAAAATCGCCTACGCTTGCTTAACTTTACTTTTTCTCTACGTTCCTATTTCCCCACGAGACACGACGCTAATGCAATTCACGATGCAGCTATATACTCAAAATGTATATGACGCATGCGCGTTGGCACCCGATTCCGATCTTGCATCTTCTTCTGTCGGAACGCTTTGTTTCTACAGGCAAAGATAGGACGCTGGCGATATAGGAGTATTACCTACAGTGTGTCCGTAAAGTATGGAACAAATTCATTTTTAGCTCAACAGGCCATTTTAAGAAATAATCCTGAAACACGTCGATTTTTGATTTTAATTTACCGTATTTTAAAATAATAATCTAATATACAGGGTGAATTACTTTCGAGTAATGAAGTCCGTCATTTTTTTTAATGGAACACCCCCATTTTGTTTCAATTTTCGGATTACTCTAGCTGAGCTGATTCCAAAAATGTATCACATGTTGATTCCAATTGGTACAGGATGGACAAAAATACATATTTCATAATGGAATAGTGCCCCCATGGTAATGTATCACTTGTCCCAGGAATTATATATATATAAAAAAAGAAAAAAAAAAAAAAGAAAAAAAAAAAAAAAAAAAGAAAAAAAAAAAAAAAAAAAAGAAAAAAAAAAAAAAAAGAAAAAAAAAAAAAAGAAAAAAAAAAAAAAAAAAAAAAAAAAAAAAAAAAAAGATCATTATGCCAATCCACGTGGACCAAATTTTAATTTAAACATTTTAAACTTTTTAAATAATAATATTTTAATATGTAAATTGACGTTTATTGTGTATAAAACACTATTTTAACTAACTGTGTAATAGTTGAATGTGCATATCTATGTATCACATAACACACAACAAAGGTTACAACCTCAACAAAGATTCTCCCTGATGATGGAAAAAAGTAATAAAATTTCCGAAAGCTTGGACCATTTTTAAAGAGTTTTCTTACAACCTTTTGCTGCATACCCAACTATTTACTAGTTTCTATATATATATATATATATATCGTTTATCATCATGAGGACTAAGTGCAACTTTCTGTTGGACGATAGAATGAACCGTGTGTTTAGAGGATCTAATTAAATTCTGAGGTACAGTTTTCTGCTCCCAAGACTCCAAACATTCCAGATAGTCGTTAAAAGTAATTGCACATTTGACTACGGATGTTTTAACTCCCTTTGCCTTTTTTGTTACACCCGTATTCATAATAATTGTATTAATTTCCTTCGCTTCATATTAATTTCATCAATCGACACCATTACCTTGGTTGTGTATAATTTAGATCTTTATTCAGACAACGCTATTAGACATCAATTTTCCATCCTTCTGTTGAGGTCGATATCTAAGCATAGCAGGTTGTGATATGACAGTTTGTTTGTATACAAACACGTAAACAAACAGTATCGCAAGTAACTCATCGAGGGTTTAAATAAATGTCCGAGCCATTTTCTAAAGTTTTATTGAGTTATTTAAATCGTAAATGATACCTGTGGTAAGTTCAATGAGTGTACGCTACTTCTATTGATGTTCGTAAACACTTCCCCGCACACATCGGATCCCCCGTACCACGAGAAATGTCATAGAAAGAGACAAGATGTATCGACTTCAAAATATTGTGTATAAATATGTAAACAAGGCATGTCTAATAGTAAATGGTCTAAGGTTTATACCTTTACAGTATATAATATGGTATAAGTATCGGGAAAGTAAAAATAGGTCAAAGATTAGTTTTGTGGTTTTTAATGATGCTGAATCGAATGTCCTTGTCCGTTTGTCTCTATCTCTAACCGTTCTCGAGTTGAATCAGGCTAACAGACAGAGACGGACAAAACCGTTTTATAAGAGTTCTTTTTTTAGAAAACTCTAAAACTTAGAACCCTTGGAAAAATCTCAGAAAATCATATAAAATCTTTCATTGTAATTTTTGTTATTTTTCAATTCTGGATACACATATGTGTATAAATAAAAACAATTTAAAAAAAATTGTTTTTTAATAAAATTTGGATGAGCGCTTTCGGTAAACGACCATTAACAAAGCCTTCCTAAAATAGTTTGTTACATGTATTAGACTTATAAAACAGAAAAAGATTGTGAACTTATATATAAATTCATAGGCAAAATATATGTCAATGTCTACATTTTTTTCGATATCTCGAAAACTGTCAACGATAGGTGAAAATTTCATATGACCTTATTTGTATATACAGCTTGAAAAACTCAACGAAATATGACAATAAACCATATCCGTAAAATGCCGGAGAGCAGATTTATTGCAAAAAATACCAAAAATTTTTCCCTTTTTCAAGATGGCGGATTTTCCGATAGGAAATTCAGTCGAGAATCTCAAGGCCCCTGCTACAACATGTCCAAGTTGTGACGTGTCGCCTTCACTTGCATTTCCAAATGTATATAATGACTAGACTAATATAATTTGTAGACCACAGAGTATATTTCTTCTTCTTTTTCTTCTTTGGTTTTGTATGGGCTCAATCGGTAGGATTATTTAACAGTGAATGCTCTTTTCAGTTTGTTCTTTTCTGTGAAGGGCTGCGTCACGACCCATCTAACTATGTCATCACCCTTTCCAGGTTTGCTAGCATAAAGTGTAAATTTTACTTACAGTTTATGTCTTTTAGGAATTTACTACTAAGCGAGATGCTGAAACTTTTAGGATTACTATAAGCATTATTTCTACATTTAAATATGTTATTGTTGGATGCAAGCTTTTAAGCATGTTAAAGTACAGTCTATTTCTACGTGCATAATCTATTCTACATTCTAAAAGTATATTGTTATGAAATTTGTTATACCCTGTATTTGTTATAAAATATTATAGTAAGTAGGGGTTGGGTGAATTAAAAGTAAAAGGATCGGAATTTTAAGTAAAATTAACAGTGTTCTTTTATTTGTAACAATAAAAGGAAAAATGTAAATTAAAAGGAAATTTTAGTAAATGATATTAAAAGTATAAACTAACTTTGGTAATATGAATAGGGCTTAAGCCATTTGAAGTATGAAATTTCTTGTGCCAAGTTGGATGACATTTCATATCAGGAGAAATCTTAGACCATTTACTATTAGACATGCCTTGTTTACATTTTTATATACAATATTTTGAAGTCGATACATCTTGTCACTTTCTATGACATTTCTCATGGTGAGGGAGATCCGGTGTGTGCGGGGAAGTGTTTACAAACATCAATAGAAATGGCGGGGAGTGCACAATTTAGCAGAATTTAAAAGATCAAACAGATACTTTTTCAAAAGGTTATTATATCAAATTATTAAAAAATCAAACATCTATTATAGCAAAATGATATTTTATCAAAACCGTAAAAAATCAAATCGTATTAAAACAAATATTAAAGAATCAAATAGATATTTTATCAAATCAATAAAATATCAATAAAGTAAAAAACCAGAACGTTAAAACTTTTTTTATGTATATTGAGGGAAGAAATTTTGTAATGGATATTTGTTAGGTAGTATGTGAGTTGTTAAATAATGGAATAAAAAAAGTCTATAAAAAAATTAAACAATATTATTTATTATAAAAGAATAAAGAATCAAGGACGTAAGGGATAATTAAAGAATAAAGAAGTTACTGCGAATTTTTAAGAAGATTAACCAATTTTGAAAGGGCACAGGGAGCAGAAGTGAAATGCAGAGATAAAAGAAATATATCAAGAGAGCTGAAGAGAGCAGAAAGAAGAAAGAAATTGAAAAGAGAATTATTATTTGTTATTTTGTTAATATTTGTTAATATTATATTTTTCATATTTTTAAGGCCCCTGAACCCAACTCATTTGAGAATCGCTCTACAGGTTAGGAAAGGGAATTCACTATTCAACAGGAATTTCTATTTCAATATGTTGCAGACTACCTACCATAAGTACCATACCACATTCACAAAGGGTTAATCTTTAACTTCGATAGGATTTAGTTGTTCAGGTGTGCTGAAGTGTCCCATTCTCATCCTGTACATCATAGAAATATTTTGTCTATTCACTCTTATTTTCTCCATAATTTTGTTTAAATGTTTGCCTTTGATTTTGCAGATTTCTTTCCGTTCTTCTTCTCAGCACTTTTTAATTTTTCTATTTACTAAATTGAATATATCTCAGAAGTTATTTATACTATCATATAATATACTTATCCCATGGTTTATCCGAGCTTTGTTGAAGCGGTCCTGGTTAAAGATCCAAGTACAATTTAGACTTCGGGCATTTATGACCATTCCTATACTTACTCTATTATTATTTATCTATGACTTATTTCTAGAAAAATCAATTCTGAGTGAATTTTGAAATGTGGTATAAATACAAAAAAGGTACACACTCGACATGTATATAACCGTAAGGAACGGAATTAAACATTGATCTAATTAGACTCAAAACGGGTTATACAAAAACTAAATTTTATAATCTTTAGCTCCGTATGAGGTGAAACTATTAATGTAAGATTGGTTTAGATATGGAATAAAACTGTTTTGGTTTCTGCTACCAGGGTAGTCACCTAACACAAAGTCGCGCGTGTTTATATCATCTATTACTTTGTTTAATTAAACTTGTTCTGATCTCAACTCTTTGAAGATCTAAATTTGATTATTGAGAATAAGGCATGAAATATAATTATAAGATCAAACGAACTTACCTTAAGTTAATTATATGAATCGCCTTGTTCGAGATGCCCAGTCTCGTTCCTACCCAGTTTATAATATGGGTTCATAATTTACTTTCACTTCCCATGATCATCTTAGTTGATACCAACACTTTAAAGAATGAGGTTTTGACAGAACTATAAGAAATGGAAGACGCTTATGTTGTTATTTTGGAATTCCGCATGGTTAACAGGAAATAGTGGTACTACATTTGAAAATATCAAAGCGGTTCATATAATTAAGTGCAGGGACCTGGATCCAAATAAAATAAGGGTTCCGGTTCGGTTCAGTTTGTTCGGTCCAAAGTATTTTTCATCAAAACAATTTTTTTAATTTTTTTACACATTTGCAGTCTCAGTACAGGAAAAATATCTCACAGAGTTTAATGACGTCGCAAATTCGTAGCTCATTCCATTGCAGATTATTGATTAATTATTCATTTGATCAAAATGATTAGCCACAAGCACGGATTTAAGGAAGGAGGCGGTGGAGGCGATCGCCCCCTCCCCAGTAGGTAATAGTAGATTACATACCGAGGCGGGAAATGCATCATTACTGTCGAGGGCAAATATAGGTTACCGAGGCGCCGTATTTAAGTGAGAACTAGAGAGGTGTAATAAAGATGAGTATGTCATCAAAAAAAAATTATACGGTCGGGGGAGACCGCTGTTAGGAACTAAGTTACTTACTTTATTTTTTTTTCTTTCGATAGGTACTCTTTTTATTTTTCACTATTTTTTAGCGGTGTTGTTTTGTTGCCGTGTCGATGCCGAGGTGTTATATGAAATTACAACATAACGTCGAGTTGACAATTCACCGGTGGTGATCTGATGCTTGTTAGTTGCTGTGCTGATAGGTGAGTTTCGACCTTAAAAGACGTTAAAAAAGAAATTAAAAATAAACAGACAGCATCCCTTGGTTCGAATTATCTATCTCTATCTATACTACAAATTACAGTTCGATCAGAAAGAAAAAAATCTGACCCGAAAAAAAGGGTAAGGCTATAGGACTTCAAAAATCTTCAAAATTTTTCATCAGTCAGATTTTCAAAATAAATGGGAGGGGCATTGTTTAAGGGGCGTTGATTCCAAAAAAAATGATCAGTTCCTCTCTAGATTTTTTAGTTTCAGAGGAAATCGAGTTCTTTTAAAAAATGGTGAAAGCGCAACTTCTAAATAATTCGTCAAAAAAGACGTTAAAAAAGAAATTAAAAAGAAACAGACAACATCCCTTGGTTCAAATTAGCTATCTCTATCTATTCTACAAATTACAGTTCGATCGGAAAGAAAAAAATTTGACCCGAAAAAAAAGGTAAGGCTAGACTTCAAAAATCTTCAAAATTTTTCATCACTCAGATTTTCAAAATAAATGGGAGAAAAAATGGTGAAAGCGCAACTTCTAAATAATTAGTCAAAAAAGACGTTAAAAAAGAAATTAAAAAGAAAACCTAACCAAAGTCCGGGGTTCAAAGTCCGGGGTCCAAAGCTCGGGGTCCAGAAGTCCGGGGTCCAAAAGTCCGGGGTCCAAATTTTTTCGGGTCAGATATTTTTTTACTCCGATTGAAACGAATTTTTTTTTAAAAGATACAGAAAGATGATTCGGACTCAGAATTGCTATTGGTTTTCATCTAATTTTCTTTTTTTCCATTTTTTATAGAATTAAGTAGAAGTTGCGCTTACACCTTTTTTTCTTATTAAAACTCAATTATCTCAGAAACTAAAAGAGCTAGAGCAGAATGGTTTATTTTTTTTGGAATCCACGACCATTAAAGTGCCCCTATTAAAATTTTTTTTACAATTCTAAATTTTGAAAAAAATTGAAGATTTTTGAAGGCCATAGCCTTGCCCTTTTTCAGAAATGACGTAACTTTTCAATGTTAATTGTCGAAAAGAGAGTTAAAAATTTATTTTAAAAATTTTTATTCCTACCAGGAAAGCAGAAATGACGTATGGTAACTTTTCAATGTTATTTTGTCGAAATCCATTTTTTAAATATATTTACACAATATTAGGATAAAAAAAACGGTAACGGCAAAATATGTAGAAAATTTTAAGTTCTACAACTTTCATATCCTGTAATTTTTCATAAAAATGCATTATTTTGGTACTTTAAAAAAAATGAAAAAAAATTACTTTTTGATAAATCTGGCAACAATGGCATAAGTTTTTGAAAATTTTAGTCATTTGAAATTAAACTATTAACGTATAAAAAATATATGTGTAAAACTTTATTGCCGTCTTGTTTAGTAATGACGACATCACTTATAGCAACTGTCACTTCCAGTTGTCTGATTAACTCCAAAATCTATGCAGGTCGTCTCCCTTGCTACCCTAAATATGTATATAAAATTTCATCTAAATCGGTTCAGCCGTTTAGACGCTATCGTGTTCACACACACAAACAGACACACAGACAGACATATGCTAAAAATGGTATAAATGGATTCAGGTGACCTCAAAACGTAAATCTGGGTATGGCCAAAATATCATGATCGCAATACTTTCCTTCTATACAACTCTGTTGTTCGAAAAGTAAAAATCATGAACAAAAATTAAAATATGTATGCATTTTCCTGAGTCCTAATCAAAACCAAACGTGATTTTCGGCTTTATATTGAATACCCATAAGTCTAATCTTTTCTATCTCTATGGTCTGAACAAAATTTTTCAGACATCTTTTAATGATAATTAGAAGTTTAGATTCGTATAAATTTGTGAAGAGGGCGACACAAGTCTAGATAGTAGATCGACTTTTTACTGTATGTTTAGTTGTCTACGTACTAGAAAAGCTAAATTATTAGATATTTGTACTAAGAACTGTCAATATTCAAATTAATTAACTATGTAGCTTTTGTTGACTAATAACAAGTAACACTAGTATATAAACGTTGGGTAGGGATTTTATAGGCGACGAATCTATAAAAAACCGCGTGACTGTCATGTGTCACGTGCGAATGAAGTTGTCAAAATTGAGTATACAGTGTGTACCATCTAATGAACATTTTACATTACATAGGGAGTGGCTTTATTAAGTGGTTTTAAATAAAAAGTTTATGGGACACTCTGACTAAAATGAATATTAAAAATTCAAGCTGTAAAAATTACTTATATTTTCAATACATGCCAGTGTGTTAAGTGGACTTTTCGTAAACAGTTCGAGCTATTTTTATTGCCTGCTTTAATTGACTCGCGGTTTATATTTATTGTATTTACCCGTACTAGTAGTCGGTCGTTTTTCGTTTTGCATGAAATTGCAAACAGTTGTCGAAAAACAACCTGGCGAGTGCGTGAGTCCTTCGCTAAAAAAAATCGAAAAGGGCGTTCAACTGAACCCTCGGTTCGGACATCGATTAGTTGTGGTTTTAAAAAAAAAACATTCAATGTTTGTGTGGAAAGTGAAATTTTTAAGTTACCACTATTAAATTATTGGAATCCTGTAAGTGAAAATTTTTAAATTAACAAAATGTATTTTCATGTCCTATTAATGAATATAATTTAAATATGTGAGGTTAGAAATATTTAAGGGTTAAAAGGGTTTATTAATAATGTAAAAATTTTCTTTGTTATATGTCAACTCTTCATTCTTGTTTAAAAAAATAGGGAGATACCGGTTTTGTCTTTATTTTCTTTAGAAAAGTAGTTGACCTTTTTTAATACTTTATTCATTTAAATTTAAATATCCAAGTACTTAATTATTATTATCACTGATCCTAACATACTTATCGAGTACTATGTATAAGGTCTTTGCTAAATCTATAATTGGAGTTCTTATAAATCATCTATTATCTTTGATGGCATTAATAATTAGATTAATGATAAATTTATAAGTATTAACACATTTTGGTTTTATTGAAAGAAGGGAACAAGTTTATTGACAGATAAATAAAAAATAAGGTTTTCAACAGTTTTATTTAAATAATCAAACCAATCTACATTTAAAAAAATGTTTAAATTCCTATGATCCCTACTTTAATCTTTATAGTGTTTTAATTTTTATGATTATAAAGTTATATCAGATATACAAGATAAAATTTGTTAAATGAATTTATTACATTCCTACCTAACTGTTAAGCATTTAACTTATTTAAAAACACTAATATTATTGTAATTTAATTATCACTTAAAATTAACAATTAGAATAATATTATTATACGAAACCCCCAGTGCAATTATCCTTAAATTTGTTTTTATTATATTTTTATAAAAAGAGTCAAGTACTTCTGAAACAGATAAAATATTAATAAGACTAAACTTACCTAACTGTTTGCTAACAATTACCAAACAAAACAATTTGTGTTATCAGTGAACCGGGGGTGTCATATCTAACAAGATAACATTTCGTCATGACACAACAATAAGCACATCTACAGCTATTATCTTATTAAAATCAATTCTTGACATTTCGTACCATTATTAAACTGTTTAGTAGAGGTCAGATTTATATCGTGGAATGACAACTGGTCCGGGACTAATCTTGCAAAAAGTGAATCAAGTGTTTCGTTTCAGGTACCAAAAAAATGCTGCAGGATTTGACATAGAGGAACACCCTCCCGGCGGGAGGGCCACAGGAATGTTGATAATGCCTTCAGTGCTGGAAGAAGTGGAGGACAACTCAGTGTTTACCCCTCTAGTGGATTCCAGCGGGATAACGGTTATCCCACCCAGTCCTTCTACAAAACCTTTGAAAAATATCAGTGACATTCGGGCACTTCTTCAACAGGGTAGAAAGCAGGATGTTAAGCAACTTCTTCGGAATAATTCCTGGCCTGTTAACAGCCCTATTCGAAAAGATTTGTGGTTAATGCTGTGTACACAGCACCAGAATGGTAAATCAAATTTCATGGATGGGTTTTATTGGGATATGGTCAATCAGGTTTTTGGGACCACTGAACTACCTGATAAGTCAATAAGTTTACCACCATTTGTAGAACCATCTCATTGCCAGTCATATTATATGACCCACAAAGGAAGAAGTATTACGGATCGTGTTGTGTCTGTATTGGGATATGCTTGTCCGGATATTGTTTATAGTCCTACCATTTACCCTATCTGTGCTTTGCTGCTTCATTTTATGACTGGTAAGTTTTTAAATATATATTAAATTTATACCCTACAACAATCAACAATTTTTTTAAATCACAAAATTGTTGTATTGTTTCTCCTTTATATTCTTACTTTTCTGACTAGATTTATGTATCATTTATGTAATGTAAGTAGAAAATTGATTCTGAGGGCGACTACATTTTGCGCCTCTGGATCTACCTGATTCTAATCCTATGTATATTTTGCGTCTCATCTTTAAACAGGTTGAATTTTTCATATACAATTTGCACCTCTGGTATAAAATAATTGCATATAGAGAAAGAAAACACCATAATATTATAGGATATATAATTGAATTAAAATATATTTCTATAAAAAGAGCTTAAAACTAATTTAATATTTAAAATAACAAATCAATTATATATATTATATAAATTATTTATATTAAAATAAGAAATGTGTTTTATAAAGTAAATTATTTAATCATTTGATTTTTATATTGATTATAGTATTTGGAACTCATATTTGAGATTGACTTATTCATATTTTATGAGGGTTCATTAGGGTTTATGAGGGTTTTTACTGTTTTATTCGCAACTGTTATAAATATTTTAAAGAAATGGTACCTCTCAAAAATTAAATATGGACTGTACTTCAGTACAATTTGAAGTTATTTCATTAATTGGTGTTCATTTTTATTAAAATAAAACAAAGATAGATACAAATCGGTGTATTACAATTTAGTAAAAAAAAACAATTTGTTAACTACATAACATAATACCAATGAATAATTTGTAATTTTATACAGTAATTTAAATAAATGAACTACATAACTCAATATTAATATTTACAAAAAAAAAGTTATAATCTAGTAAAAACATAGAGGTTTAATAAATCGATTTCTGATTAAGTGCTAATGGTTTGGTCTTAATTCTTTATAATCAAACTAAAATTACTTAAAAAGTCTTAATTTTGTCAATTGTTTATTTTGTTTTTTAATAATTATTTATATTTAAAATATAATATGCCTCCTTTATTTGAGAAAAACAAAACAATTGTTATGTACATCATTTTAGCTAAAAAGTAATTCGTTTTAATTACTTTATAATCGACCCTATCTAATTTTCTAGAAAATTGAAATTACAGTTTTTTTGTTGGAAAATAATAGATCCTTAACAGTTAATACAATTTGATTTAAATATAGATCAATACTTATTATTTTAAAAACAAAATTTGTAATACGGACCAGAGAGGTATCTAATTTTGAAACGAGATTGAATTTATTGCCATACTCATAAACCATTGTAAGACGTGGTTAAGGCTAGGTAGTTTATTACATTAGACCTTTATAATGAGTCTCAAATAATTGTTCTCTACAATATAAGTAAGTTTTTTCATATACTAATCTAAGGGCAAATAGGAAGTATCTACTAAATAATCTTTATAGAAAAGATGAACTACTGTGACCTCCCACCCCCTGGCCTATTTATCTCATGAAAAAGGCAAGTACAAAGTAACAAAGGATGGCCATTTCAGTAAGAAACTTCTGCACCCAAATTTATCACAAAATATACCTGGTCGTCTAGTATTGTTAAGTTAGGACCCACGTTTTGTTTAATAATCATAGTTAATAATAATAGAATTATTATTAATAACCCCAGAAATTCTTTTAAAGTTTGGTGAGAAGTGAGCATAAAAACACAAAAATCTCAAGAAATTATTTATTCATTAAGAAAATTTACTGAAGAATGATGGCGCTATTTGGCATAAATGATATAGGGAAAACCGTACAACCTAACCACCATCGTAATGAATGTACTAACTATAAATTGTGTTGATAATAAATAAATTGTAAATAGCCTCGGGACATTTACCAACGAATATGCACAAAAAGTTCTTAATAACTTTAAGTAAATACCGTAAATGTTATCAAGCTTGTGCAGTGTCTCACTCATCATTATTGGCAATATAGATGTCCGTTTAGTTGGCCGCCATTTTCGAAATAAAAAAAAATTAGTTGTGCTGGGTTGTGCCGTAAAATAAAAAAAAAATCATATTTTTTTCTATTTTTTTTTAAATTTTTCGCCGTTAAGTTGGCCCCGCCATTTTCTCCAATTTAAAAAAAAGCCGTGCTGAGTTCTGCTACGTTTGTGCTATATTGTGCCGATTTCTTTTTTTTATTAAATTAGCTGAGAAAATTGAAAAATCAATTTTCAAAAATATTTAAAAAAAATATTTTTGGCAAAACTAATAGTTGTGCTGAATTGTGCTATACTCATATTGTATTTTTGTACTCTTGACTTTTTCTCCTAAAAAAATTAATTAGTTGAGAAAATTGTAAATTAATTTCAAAAATATAAAAAAAAAATGTTTGAGCAAAACTATTAGTTGTGCTGAATTGTGCTATACTCATATTGTATTTTTGTACTCTTGACTTTTTCTCCTAAAAAAATTAAATAGCTGAGAAAATACAATATGAGTCTATAGTGCAATACATCACAATAATTTTGCCAAAAAAATTTTTTTTTATAATTTTGAAAATTGATTTTCAATTTTCTCGGCAACTCAGCACGGTTCTTTTTTTAAAATCGGAGAAAATGGCGGGGCCAACTTAATGGACATGCAATATAGCTCTTTTAATGGATATCTGCGATATCATCTTTTATTATTGTTGTTTGAATATCAGTGATATCATCTTTTGTACGGACAATCCTACTGAGTTACGACCGGATCAATAACAGCGATGCAACTCTTATGTTTAGACTGAATACTCGTTGTACCATAATTTAGAAAAAGATAATGCGATTGACACAGTACGCCTCTGTGAAACCCTGACAATATATTTTAGAAAAAATAATAATTCAATAAGACGAAACAAAATACCATTAGATTTCTGAAAAAATAATAATATGATATACCGGGGGTTGGATGGTCACACTACTATCGTCCCAATACCAATTCATGTATATATATAAAATTTTTGACAGTTTACGAAATCCGGCTTCTTACTTATAAAGGCCGATTCTCACTTTCGCGCAAGGCACGTGCTCGGCACAGGCAAGGCACCGACTCGACCAAAAACAATATTTGCCTAGCATATACCTTGCAGGTTCTGATAAGTGTGAATACTCACCTGGCAGTTAAGCTGCATTCTGAGTTCAAATGATTCCAGTTTAGTAGGGAAAGGTATAGTGAACATGACGAAGCATCAGCAGAAGTCCAATTTTTCATTTGAAGATGATGAAATTCTTATAGAATACGTTGTATTTTTCTGAAGCAGTTCTCCAATTTGGCCCAATAAATTGTAAAACTCGTCCAGTGACATTCGATAATACTTAAAAAATTTTGTCTGGTCATCTAGAAGTTCTGGGTGCAACGTTGCGAATTCCCCTTCTTCGTATCATTTCTTTAGCAGTTTATGCACCCAAAAACATCTTTTTCTCTTTCTGCAATTTTCGTTTATTTCTTGCTCTTCTTCGTCTAATATTAGAGTAATTTTTGTTAACGTGGAAGTCTAAAAACATATTTTTCACAAAGTTGGAAAAAGAATACACAGATAAAGTAACCCGCGACAAGTCTACGCAATGTGAATTGTATCAAGAAATCTTGCTCGTGCCGTTGCAGATCCGGTTTCTTGCAGGTCTAGTGAGAATCGGCCTTAAGGCTACCAATATAGATCACCAGCACTCTTGACCAATTACGCATGGCCAACCACTTCAGGATTAAATTTACCTTAAGGGCGTACTATCGACCTACAAATACTAAATTCCTAATAACTTTTTTACGGAGTTACAAATTTTATTGTAGTTTTCACCAAAATATGGGGAAAAAAATCTATTATTGTGGCTACGAAGTACATTTTTTTAAATCAATTTATGTTTTTTTTCAAGCTCTTTTAATTTTTTTTTGAATAATTTTTTAGCTTTCCACAATTCCCTATAATATTTTAAGATATTTGGTAAAAGAAAAAAAGAAAATCTAATAGTAGTTACATTTTAAGAGCGATTTAAAATATATGCATTTAATTGTTTGGTAAGTGCTGCCACCCATTAGATGAACCTAAATCGTTACGTTTTTATCATTATTGCATTTTAAGTCTCCATAGGTGGCCCGTTGCTTCAATCAGAAAGTAGAGGGGCGATGCAACTAGAATTTAGTTTACAAAGATATTGCGCTCTTAAACGTGATCACATACAATATAGACCCAAGCTTACAATGTACGGTTTGTAAAAAAGTCACTTCTACACCTTCAATTTGACTGTCTCTATCTATTCGATCATGAGCAAAATGTACTTTGCCTTCAGAACTTGAAAACTGTTTTAACAAATATAACTTCAGTTGATGCCAGATTAATAGCGGAATACATCTGGAATATTGAATGAGTAATTTGTTGAATATTATTTTTTTTTCTAGCTGCGTAATAATGAACAAAAAAAATAAAGGTGCAACTGTTATTATTTCTTTTTTAGTATAATATTAAAAGCTGTATTATAATGTATATTATCATACACTCTTTGCTGAATACATTGTTTTCAGACGCAATAAAGATTATTATTAACACATCTATAAATTTAAATATATTAGGATGAGTTTTGTAAAATTGTGCTTTTAAATTAGAGTGAAATGATTCGCACAAATTTGTTGTTCTTAAAACCGATTCACTTGCTTCAGTCCACAATGAAGGAGAAAACGGAGTTTCATCGCGTGTATAATTTTGTACCAAATAATCACAATATTTATGTACTTCTTCGTTTTGTGGTAAATTTTCAAATAAATCAAACCCCAAACATTCTCCACTTCATTAGGATCCAAATGTACTTCGAAGCCGTTTTCCTATATCTTTATTTTGGTATTCCGATAAAAACCTCACCGTTTTTCTCCACTATTTAAAACACTCACTTACCTAAATTTAAATTCGTCAACCAAAATTACTTTTCCGCTTCTTGTACGTATATAACTTTTTGGATCCATCCTTACAGTACCACTGATGAAATAAAAATAAATAATATTTATTTATAAATATTTTCAAGGGTTGTAATATCTGGTAGATACAATTTGTGCCTCTCTTAATCGTTTTTAAAGTCGGAAGACCCTCCATTAAGAAGATTGGTAATTAATAGGGTTGAATTTGAAAAAAGATTCAAATTTGAAAAATGCCAAATAGTTCTTGAGATATTTGCAAAAACCAAACCCCAGTTTTTTAAAGTTATAATTGTTTATAACTTTTTCAAGCGGCTCTTGAATTATTTCAAAAATCATCTACACGCTATTCCGAATCGAATGACACCTAGTTCATATTTTTCGGAGGCGGAGTAAAAAGTTATTCCCAAAAAGCACTTGCTGACTAGACTATAACGGTCTTTCGACTTTAAGAATTAAGAGAGGAGTAAACTGTATCTACCGGATTCTGACGTACTACTTTGTGGACATCACTTTTTGTAATTTTTTATTTAAATTAGATTAATTAAGTAGAAAGTACTTAAATTTTCTTATTTCATTTTTTAGGAGCTTAAAATCGAAACTATTAATTCAATGTTTTTTCATCTAAATTAAATAAATTTATTGTTTTGGTCTATTTAGATCAAAATATCCTTAGAAAAGTGGCTTAAAAAATTAAAAATTGAAACATATTTTCTGTTATCTTTCAAATGGATTTACAGAAATTTCAATATTTTGCATAATTTTTTAATACAACATTTCTACATTTTTAATATATATCAATCTAATTTTTGCTGTCCTGTCTAAAATTTTAAATCTAAAAATATTCAAATATTTACAACTTTTTATCTTTTTTCATATATCATAAATCTCATTGTCATATCTGCAGTAAATTAAAAATTAAATAAATTAATTTAAGCAATAAAAAATTTGAATAGGTATTAGATTTTTGTTGTTAAGATAATTTCATAAAACATTGAAATAGAGTTAGACCTAATAAATGAAAACAGTCTATGCGACATTAGTTTGATGCACACGTTAATCCAAAAACTATTATAATATTTGGAACAATTCCAAACAGTCTGTGAAACAAGTAATATAAGTACAATAATTTATGTTTTAACCATAACTTATGTGAATTTTAAAACAAAACAATTCTTTTTGGCATCTTTTAAGATTATTTAACTGTCACACATTTCATCCAAATCTATTCAGTCTAATTTCTTTTAAATTAGTTGCTATTTTATCTATCGACTAAAATGATCATTACGAAATACGTAAATTTTTTGTAAAAGCTTTCATTTGATTTATATAGTTAATTATGGACATTAATCCACCTTGTTTTGCATCATTTGATCATGAAGTTTGAACAAACATGCTTAAATATCACTTTTAGTAGTTCTAAACTTTAAAATTCACGGTTAGGCTAATGGTTTTCATTGAAGTCCGCAGTCAATACGTTGAAATCCCCCCCCCCTAAACTTTAAAATTAATTTTGATATTAACACCCTTGAATGTCGGCACATGAAAATTTTTGTTATGGTATAATAGATTTGCTTAGGTATACATTATTTAATAATTAATTAAAAAAAATGGAATATAAATGACAAAAGATATTTTAGTATAATAACAATATTATGAATAATGGATGAGTCAAATCTGTTATTTTTTGTTTTTTGAAGAATTTGGGAAATTATAAATAATGCGAGAGTAATAATTTCTTTAAAAAATATTATGCGCAATTGTAAGGTTAATACTTGCAAATGTATGTTCATTGATTTAATACAATATGATGTCAAGAATTACCATTTTTTACACTGTATATTAACACTATTTAGAACTACTAGTAATGTTAATTTAGAAGAAAACTAAAAATAGTAAGTAAATTTTAATAATTGTGACATGTGTCTGGATTAAGATTGAGTTGGTGTATTAAAAGGAATTTCGATTGTGTTATCTAATTGCTGAGCAACAATACATAAAGCAATAAAATAGATATACATTTTATTTGCCTAATCCTCTGTAGTTTGTGACACTGATAAAAAATAATATAAATTTTAGCTTAAACCCAATGAAAAAATTTAATATAAAATATTAGAAACAATATTTAGGCTAATTAAAAACAAGTGTAATAAGAAATTGCAAAACTAGTAAAGACACGAGTGCTTTTTTTATCGAATAAATTTTTCTTTGTAACGAAAAATTTTGCTCCAATGTTTTTTGGCAAGATAAATTAACTACAGAATATATGAATGAACAACAATAATTATCTTTATTGATACAATTAAAGTATTTGATTATTTTTATTATTTATCTTTATGTTTCATTATCAACAAAACAAATAATTATAACTGACAGAACAAACATTACAGTGACCGATGCGACGTACGGCTACTAGATGTAGTCTGATTATGAGAAACAGGCGTTTTTATCGCTGTCAAAATGACAAAAACATATTTTTATAGGAGTTAATTTATTAGTTTAAAAACTGCAAATAAATATACAATATTGTCACTTAGGAAAAGTTTACACTTTTCCAATTAATTATTCCATAAATTATTATCTTTTTTAATATTAAATAAATCAAATAAATTAAATAATTCTATCTCGTATTGTTTATTGGCAGTTATGTATACAATTAACGGTATCTTATTAGTAATTTGCCGTTTTTTTGCCGCTAATTAGTTGTGGAAAAAGAAATTTTGTGGCTCTTTTTTTTTATTAAAAATTAAACATCTTGCTAACTTGATATCAAGTTAGCAAGACAACTGCGTAACTAATGACGATATCAAAAAACTAAAAGCTGGAGAATTTGCCGCTAAATAATTGTGGAAACAAAAAAATTGCCGTCCGTTTTTTGTAAGCAACTTCAAATTTTACAAAAAAAGATTACTTAAGTGAGTAATTGTTTTTAATCCGAATATATTTGAATAAATAAATAAATTAATCATTCAAGTCATATGAAAAATTTTATACAACTCTTGTCTCAGCGAAATGTAGTTTGGTCCAATTTTTATAGATTTTTATAACAATGGGGGGAGTTCAACAAAAATATAACCTCACTTTTTTTCTTTATTAACAGTTAGAATTAATCAAATAAAACCCATTGAGTTTAATTATCTACCGTAATTTGAGCTAGATTTTTGAATAAATTAATTTAAAAATTCAAATTTCTAATGGGGAGTTCAACTTGAAATATTAGTCCATCTTTTTTTGGATTATTTGAGAAAAACATGAATTTCTTTTTATGAAGAAATCGTTTTTTTTGTTTTTTTCTTTAATTTAACATGAAAAAATTGATATTTAAAAATTACTGCATCTATGCAACTTGTAGTGCACCTACATCACTTATGTGTTCAAATATAGATGACGTTTGCTTATAAAGTGTCGTTTGGTCAATATGTTTTTAATTGTGTATACTTTTACCTTTGTTTACGTATCTTTACAAATACAAATAAACACGGAAAATTATCAACATCAATCAGCTCTACAGAGTACAAACTACAACAGTGACAGTGAACTATGCAGTAAGCAGACGCGGACGCGATCTTTCACTTAATCAGGAACGCTTGTGCCCAGCACTTATGTACCAAACAGCAAATTATTACCTGATCTCGTTAAAATAGTCGTTTTCTTTATCTAACAGCGGAATCTAATATCTATTTATCTCTCTCGATTTTGAATGCGAATTTACAGTGGATAGGTCCAAGTTTTCATCTTTATCCAATTATCATATAATGGTTTTCTCCATCTTTGTCTGTATAAGTCAGATTTAACAGCTGTTAATCATTCGTATTTTCTTCTTTACACATTTGCAGTTAATGGCTTGACGGTAACTTCATTGCACATAAGTGATGTCACGATCTTAATGGCGGCATAATCAAATAATTGGAAATTTGAATTTTTAAATTAATTTATTCAAAAATCTAGCCCAAATTACGATAGATAATTAAACTCAATGGGCTTTATTTGATCAATTCTAACTGTTAATAAAGAAAAAACGTGAGGTTATATTTTTGTTGAACTCCCCATTATTTGAATATGCCGAAATTACGATCGTGACGTCACTTATGTGCAATGAAGTTACCGTCAAGCCATTAACTGCAAATGTGTAAAGAAGAGAATACGAGTAATAGCAGCTGCTAAATCTCACTTATACAGACAAAGATGGAGAAAACCATTATATGATAATTGGATATCCACTGTGAATTCATATTCAAAATCGAGAGAGATAAATAGATATTAGATTCCACTGTTAGATAAAGAAAACGACTATTTTAACGAGATCAGGTAATAATTTGCCGTTTGGTACATCACAGCGTTACTGATTAAGTGGAAGCGTTGTGTCCTAGTCTGCTTACTGCTTAGTTCACTGTCACTGTGGTAGTTTGTACTCTGTAGAGTTTGTTGCTGTTGGTAATTTTCCGTGTTTATTTGTATTTGTTTTGTGTGATTTATGATTTCTTACTCTTGTTGATGATGGCCCAGTTTGTAAAAGCAAACTCTAATAATTTGCCTCAAATAGACAGGATAATAGATACACTGTGACAGAACCAAAAGGTTCTAAGGCTTCTCAGTAAGTACTTATTTATATCAACTACGATTATTAATGTTTTATATAATATTGCTGGTATTGGAATAAAATCACTCGAGTTTTTATACCCTCAGTAGTTTCCTCTGTAATTGTCTCTTCAATTGGGGATGTCTTTTTTAAAAGTTAAACTTAAGGTATCTTCACTTGTCTTACTGGTGGATGGTTTACTTTCAGAATAGGTATCAAATCTCCTCTTCTTTGTATTATATGCTTATGGCCAATCGAAAATATGGGGTTCAACATTTTTTTTGAGGATAATTTTGCCTCCCATCATTTTGAATTTCATATAATTCTCCATATCATTCTGAAACTAATACAATGTTTATGAATCAACACAATATTGAACTATGTAAGAAAGCATACATTATTTTATGTAAATGCATTTAAATACTTACGTCAAAATAATTTTCGCAACAAAAATAAGTTGTGTTTTTATTAAAATTAGTACGTCTCACAGCCTCAAACCAACGCCTCCTGCGGTTTATCCATAACTTTTCTAACTTTTCCAACGTTTTTTACTATAGCGATTAAATTTATGTCATCAACAGGACCCAGAAGATACGTAAACAAAGGTAAAAGTAAACACAATTAAAAACACATTGACCAAACGACACTTTATAAAAAAAAGTCATCTATATTTGAAAGCGTCAATTTTATTAAAAGAAACTGGCCTACGTTTATATTATGCTACAGCTATTGCATATAAGTGACGTAGGCGCACTACAAGTTGCATAGATGCAGTAATTTTTAAATATCAATTTTTTCATGTTAAATCAAAGAAAAAAACCGAAAAAACGATTTTTTCATAAAAAGAAATTCATTTTTTTCTCAAATAATGTAAAAAAAGGTGGACTAATATTTGAAGTTGAATTCCCCATTTGTGCTACTATACGTCGGAGGCATGTCAACATTCAAATTTTGATTAAAAATTTTTTGACACTCTCAGTCCGGTTTTTATTACATAATTCCATGTAGTGTCTCATTTTTATGAGTTTATAATTTTCAAAAGCTAGAAAATCATTAAGAATACAATTCAAAAAGAAATATTATTTTAACTATAATTTTTCAAATCGAAATGGAACAATTTTAATAATCTTAGGAAATTTATGGAACTTTATACATTGGAAATTTCATAGTAAGCTTGAAATGATATGAATCTAAAATGTTGATTCAAAAAGACTCATGGATAGAAACGAAATTTTAAGATAAAAAATTAAAAAACCCAGCCTATGAGAAGCATGTGTTGAAACAGGCGCGAACAATTAATAATTAACAATAGGCAAAAAAAATTTCACAGATAATTAGCGACAAATTCTCCAGCTTTCAGGTTTTTGATATCGTCATTATTTACGCAGTTGTCTTGCGAACTTCATATCAAGTTAGCGAGATGTTTAATTTAAAAAAAAGCGGCAAATTTTTTTTCCGCAACCAATTAGCGGCAAAAAAGTCGCATGAAGGTTCCGCTGTGGTCTAGTCGATCTGACTTTCATCCCAGATCCCGGTACAAAAATAAATTTTTATGTTAATGCAAATGCAAACAAATGCTAACTTCATTTCAAGTTAGCGAAATGTTTAATTAAAAAAAAGAGCGGCAAATTTTTTCACCACAACCAATTAGTGGCAAAAAGCGGCAAATTCTCCAGCTTTTAGTTTTTTTGTCTTGCTAACTTGATATCAAATGTAAAAAATATAATTTGTTTTCAGATCCAGTTTCGTATATTAAATATGTTAATCACGTTTACAAGCGAAATTCAATGTGACGCTTATCATGTTGCAGCATTCAAATTTGTATTTTGGTTTTCGTGGTGATTTTTTTCTGTTTTCGCCAAGTGTCCATTTGATACTTAATCGATAGTCGAGAATAGATCTGATGTAAGTTTTATAAGTATGTAGAAGCTTTCTGAAAATCTATCAAGACTTTCACTCAACGATCCGATGAGAGAGGCTCTTTTCATTGTCAAGATTCTTCTGGGCTTTCTGTGTAAGGCACACATCCAAGTAGTTGAAGAATATTAATCTTAATATCAATTTGAAAACACCTATACACTTATTATATTAATACTAATAATAATACTCTTCACCACTTAAAGAGAGAACTCTAAAATAAAAAGATTGTGAGGGTAGGGATGGCTATAACAAAAATTTAGATTTCGTCTAAATTTTCATTTAATTTACAAATTTCGATTTAAAAAATCATCTCTGTGTTGCAAATCGGTAAAATCGCATACTTTTTTTGAACTGTTAGATTTACTATAAAGTCTCTATTTTTCCGGATTTTCAGGTGAGGCTAAACCCTGTAATAATTAAAAAATCTCGACAAAATACAGATTATTTAAAAACAACAAAATCAGCGGGTTTCACAGCAATTGGTTATCGAACATTAAAACCAACCTACAAGTAGTCGTTTTACACCCATCATTAAATTTAATAGGCCATTTGCTAATCGTTGTAAAAAGTATTCTTATAAAAATAATCACATTAACCAGAAAACTCGGCTAATAAAAACAAGGGCAGATTGTTCTGTCAATAACATTATTGAAAAAAAAATCTCAGCGAGTTCACATTTCATGGTTTTTAGTTTAATTATTTTTTTATATAAATAACTATAGTGGTTAATAACATTTATTGCTTATTTCAATTATTTTTTACATAATCGTTATATTTGAAATTATTAAAAAATTTAATTTAATAAGGTTAATGTAATATTAGTAGTACATTGTTTACCTAGTAGGAAAAGTCTATCATTCCTGGACGACTGTGAAGATTGCTCAGTCGAGGCGCAAGCCGAGACTTAGCTACACAGAGTCCAGGAAGGTGGCTTTTACCACGAGATAAACATACTATTTTTCCGCAAATCGTTTAAAATTCGCGAATAATTTTATTCACAAATAAATGGTGTTACTATGGAAACGTATTAATGTTGAATTGTCAAACTTGATAAATTAATTGCTGGTGTTTTCGAAAGTAAACCAGTGTAAAATGATAAGTGATGATGAATTTTCCATTCCTGGGACTCCTCCAGAGCTGGTTAAGGCAGTGAATACTGCTTCATTAGAATTATTGCCAAAGAAATCAAGAGAAAAGTACGAATATGTTTTCAATCATTTATGTAGAACACTAACAACTGTAAGGAAATATCATTTCCTTACAGTAAGGAAATGAATATTTCCTAACAGTTAGGAAATCTTGACTTTTTCTTTAAGAAATTTTGTCTGGCATATCAAAATTTCCTACCGATTTGCGGAAAATACTTTTAAAGTAAAGATGTTAACAAGCGATATTTTCAAATGGTTCGTAATCGAACCATTTGATAAAGACTTATGGAACCTCAAATATCTGAGAAAAAATATGTTTTAGAAAAATAAATAGAAACTGTTATTTAGAATTTAATTTTCTATCTAAAGCACATCTCAGCGCATTTATACAAATGTTATATGCCACGTTTAAGAGGTGCCAATATTATATTATGTTATCTTGCCTGAAATAGTTTTTGGACTGGCGATCCCTTTTAATATCAGAGATAGGAAGCTGCGGTTTTCATCAATCGATTATGTATTTCATTCTTAAGAGCGCGCGATTAGTAAAAGTGACACGAATATCAACTTTTTTCTATAGGTAAAGAATGAGTAGCACAGACGCTTTAATAAATATTTTAAATATCATGAAAAACCCCATATTTTTAGTTGCTATATTAGGCGAGATCTCTTCCAAAAATGAATATTTATGATTTGTGGCGATCTACCCTGTTCTGCGCAGAAAAAATTGGACTAGAGAATAGGATTACTTAATATTAACTGGAGAACAAAAAAAAACAAATCTCGTGGTTTGCGGGCCTCTAAAGTGATTTTAATAGCACTAGCGTAACCAGAACTTGTTTCTGAGGGATAAAGCTTTCTAGGAGGGCATATCGTTGTCTAAAGCTTCGTTTACATTTAGCAAGTTTACTGGCGGAAAGTACTTACGACCACTAAACTTGCATATTGTTTATTTGCTCAGTAGTTAAAAAGAAAATGGCTCAAGTTCGTGCTGTTGTAAAAGTTTTTCACATGAAATTGCCAGTAATTTAATAGTTATGTTACAACACAAGAAAAATAGAATAAAACGAGTATGGATTAGAGATTGGATAAGGGGCAGAAGTACACAGGTGGATCAGAACAACTCTTAAAGGAGATAGCTATTGAATATCCCGATTCAAATCTTGATTCTTCTTGTAACTCCTTTAAAAGTTTTTCAAATGCGTTTAAAACCGAAATTATGTGATTTCCATCCCACTTATTCATTGTTAATAATAATTTTCACTTGTTCGGACCCGTTTACACTTGGAAAGTAAAAACAAAAATTCGGCGAAAGGCAAGTAAACTAGCCGGTGCGTCTACTTCTACCAAGCGCTTGCTGGCAAGTAGAAAGTGCACTTTCCTGCGGTTTACATATGACAAGTACTTTGCTAAACCTAAACGAAGCTTAATGGAAGCTGTGGGAATTGCGGTCGTTGGAGATGCCTAAAAGCTGAAAACAGTAAGACTTGCGATCACATGTGGACAAGCACCTAGCGCCATGGGTAACTGTATACCTGGTTATTTCTGAGTGTATTTGACGTTCCGAAGACTTCGTAATATTCCTTTATTCATAGTTTTTCTATTAATTTTGAAGAAAAAAAAACTTTTAACTTGACAAGTCAACCCATTACTAGATAGTTACCCATGGTGCTAGACGCTTATGTAATCCGTACAGAAAAAAAGTAACCGCATCTCGGAATACATCTATTGAGGGAGAGACACATGTTTTCTGGCAAAAATTCTTCAATTCTTTCTGGGCATAACTCCTAGAGGAAAAGACGAGACGGTTTGAAACTTGGGTGACAGCGTTAAAAGTAGGCAATGTACGCATATACCAATTTTCAGCGCGTCCCACATATTCCATCGTTTTCTCATGGCGTAGGGAGGAGTTTTCCGGCGATAACTCAAAGCGGAAACAATGGGACGCCTTGAAACTTTGATGACATCTTCAAAAGTATGCAGTAGATACACAGACCAATTTTTAGCGCGTCCAACATTTTCCAACCTTTTTCCCATGACGTAGGGAGGTTTTCCGGCGATAATTCAAAGCGGAAATAACTGGACGCCTTAAAAATTTGGTGACTTCTTCAAAACTAGTCAATAGACACGTAGACCAATTTTCAGCGCGTCCCACATATTCCAACGTTTTCCCGTGGCGCAGGGAGAAGTTTTCCGGTGATAACTCAAAGCGGAAACAACGAGACGCCTTGAAACTTAGGTGACATATTTAAAAGTAGTCAATAGACACGCAGACCAATTTAAAGCGCGTCCCACATATTCCAACATCTTCCCGTGAGGCTGGGAGGAGTTTTCCGGCGATAACTTAAAGCGGAAACAACGAAACGCCTTGAAACTTGGGTGACATCTTCAAAACTAGTCAATAGACACGCAGACCAATTTTCAGCGCGTTCAATATTTTCCAACCTTTTTCCCGGAGCGCAGACAGAAGTTTTTCCATCGGCAACAACGGGACGCTTCACAGAAACGGTGATCGTTCTAGTAATATATTGTGTTTATGAGTTTTGTGAATTTTAAAGTCTTATGATACGGCTCTGTCTGTCCGGGCTATAATTCAGGAACTACAACAGATAGAGACAAACGGACAATGGCAATGGACTTGGCATATCTTGAATATGTGCCCAAGCGAGTTTCAACTTTCTGCGACTTCCGGTTTCAAAACTGGAGAATTATAAGATTTATGATTTTTTAGAAGTCTCATTTGCCTGCTTACCAGCAGGCGCCGCTCACATATTCTAAACATAATTTATTGTTAAAAAGTTTGATTTCAAAGAATTTATTGATAGTAATTGGTATATAAGATGTTTTAAATCAACAATTGTGGAATATGAAGAATCTTTATTTTTATTTTTTTTGTACGTCATTATTTTTATTATTATTACGAAAATAAAAAAACTTTAGAAATAAATTTAAAAGAAAATTTAAGTAATAAGGTAAAATGAAATTTTTTTTATTATTCAACATAAAAAAAATTGTCAACGAAGGAATTTTTGTAAGAGGAAGTTGTATTGAAAGGAAATAATTTATGGAATGTTAAAATAAAAAAAATATATACCAATAAATAAAATAATGTATTTGGTCTCATTAAATAAAACATATACAATGGAATTTTAATTTATCGAAGAAGATAAGTTGAATTAGAGGGGTGATCGTTTTGAAGATATCAATTTGTATCTGTAGGAAGATATTTGGAGGATTGGAATGTTAAATTATAAAATTTCTGGAACAGCAGTAACAAATTAAAAATCCGCGAAACAGGGAAGATGGAAGACGGCTGGATGAGTAGTTTTTCAAAGTAGTAAAGAGACATTGAAGAAATAAAGATGTATTAGTGAGCTGGACAAATCAAAAGTTTTAATGTTATAATATTTATTGTAATGTTTATTTTTTTTATAGAACCCACCCCAAAATTGAGAATTTTTAAATTAGTATATCATTACAATATATTGAAGATAAATTTTAGTGAAACTCGCATTTTCCAGCGCTTTCCCTGGCACCGTTTGATTATTGTATAAAAAAAGCTATATTGACCAAGTTTGCGTGCGGACAATAATTTCTAACGCTGTCTATGAAATTTGAAGCTGAGGGATTTTTCATCGGGCAAAGAGCGTTTCTGGCTCTTACTTCGTGTGGAACGTCTGAAGGTGTCAGCCAAGTTTCGAGGCGTTCCGTTGTTTCATATTCATATTCTCAATTCAATCATATTTACATAATTTATCTATTACTATTTAGAATAAATCGGCCGATGAAGTTTTAATTGGCACACCCTGTATATTAAAACCAAGTAAAATGGTCTGTTTAAAATTTGAGAAATATTTGATGGAATAAAATAAAAGAATAAAAGATCGAATCTAATCGAGCATAAATCCATTTAAACGACAATAGAAAATATTTCGATTATAAATTGACGTAAAATGACGAAAATCACTCGAAATCTATAGATGGCATTTCTAATTTTTAAATTTTTAAATTAGTAAATAAATAAAAGAACATAAAAAGTTTTTTTGCACCGCAGGTACTAAAACATGCATTTTACTCCCTTGGGACTAAAATGCGCCATTTGTATTCCATTGGGACTAAAATGCGCCATTTTTGTTCTTTTGGGACTAAAATATTTAATGGCCATATCGTTGGGTTTCTGCTAAAATTTTTGATTCAGTTATGTTGCGTTCCGAGAAATTGCAAGTGAAAATTTAAGTTGATATGAAAAATCAGATTTTACATGTTTTGTCACTTATAATACCAATAGAACTTAAATTATTCCGGAAATTTTTTCTAAATGTATTGAAAATTATCCCGAGTCGCTTCGCAATTTCTCGGAAAGTATCAAAACTGATTTAGTCACTTTTAACAGAAACCCTACGACATGTCAGTATGACGCAACGTTTCGACAATTTAGAACTATTTTTTTGAAATTTTATACAATACTCAAAGAGGTAACATAATTTTTTACTTAAACGTGGTTTAAAACGTGAGGTGCAAGCAATAATCACTAGACAAAAATTGTGCCAAAAATTTCTGGCTGTCCAGCTATTTTTGGCTCACTGAAGGTATATTTGCTTTGATTTTCATGCTTATAAATAATATATATAAGTATGTTTTTAACAAAAATGGATGACAAGTTTTATTTCTCGGAATATAGATTTTAAGAAATAATATTACAGCGAATTTTTTATTGATAAATCATGATGAAAATTGTCATGAACTTTCGAGAAAAGTATTACTTCGAAAATATAATACGGTCATCATATACAGGATGTTTCTAAATTACACGGACAAACTTATCAAATAAATAATTTTAAATTTTTAATGGCGAAAACACAACAAATTGATTTATAAACAAATAAGATATTATATAAAACTGATCCACATCCCTCTGTCACTCGGTATGTCAAATTTAGAAAAAATACATGAAAAAGAAAATTAATTTCTATAAACAAACTATTCTTTTTAGAGTTTTCGAAGAAAAAAAAAAGTCTTATAAAACGGTTTTGTCCATCCGTCCGTCTGTTAGCCTGATTCAACTCGAGAACGGAGAGAGATAGAGACAAACGGACAACAACAATCGATTCAGCATCGTTAAAAACCCTTAAAATGATATTAATCTTTGACCTATTTTTACTTTCCCGCTACTTATACCATATATACTGTACTATATAAGGAATATATATAGAAATTTATTTTCGTAACTTTAAATTTTCGAAAATACAACAAAAATATTGTCGTTTTTCAATTGTTTTGTTTTGGTAAGTCGTTAAGAGTTGTTAAATCGTTTTAGGACTTACATTATTGTAGTGAAAAATATTGGATTCCTGCATTATTAAAAGAATCACTACAGTGAATTGAATTTTGTTGTTTCAAAATTTTTGAAACTGTGTCTGGTGAAACACCGAAATGCCAAAAATAAAAAGTCGCTTCGCTCCTCGTACAAATAAAAATAATAATATATCATTAGTACTGCCACATAAAAGAACAAATTTAAATTGAGGATTTAAATAAAATATAATACATTGTTCTTAATTTTCACTAGTAATCTCAATAGAGCTTGAATTATTACCGGAAATTTTTTTCGAGTACACGATTTTTGAAAATTTTCTTAAAAAATCGTGTACGAGGAAAAGTTTCCGGTTATTAATTAAGACTAGTTTTGGTCTAGTTAGTCATGAATGTTTGTTGGTATGTTAAAAGTTAAGTAGTAATTGTTTAATTTTGATTTGCACAAAAATTAAACAAAAAGTCTTATATGAATCAAGCCCATTACAAGTGTCATTATTTTGACATAAAAATTTTCACTTATTAATTTCGTCCAGGGTACCCTGGAGGATGAAAATTTCCGGAAATTTTTTGGGTTACCATGCTAACCAAACAAAAAAATAGACTCTGATTGGCTTAAAAATGGCGGTGTGAAATTTTTATTAAAATTTCTGGAATAAATAAAAAGGATTTATAATTTTGGTATTTGTATTTTTATGTTATAGGAAAAATAAATAATTCTGCTTTATATAAACTATAATCTTTTAAAATTGAAAGCGAAAATGAATTTTTTGGCAAAATAACATCATTTAAGAAAAAGGGAGAATAAAAAAAGATATTACAAAAATCCAAATTTATCCAGTTTTACATAAAAATTGTACATTTAAAAAAATCCAATTTAAAATTTTAGAGAAGTTTTCCAATTTGAAAATATCAAATTTTGAGATGTGAAATGTAATATTCAATTATTTTAAACATAGTTGTAATAAATAATTGAATTCTGCGTGGTTATCGGGAATACAAAAAGTTATAAAAATTTCAAAACTCTAGCTAATGAAAAATCGAGTAGTTAATGACCCCGCACCGAACATACGGAAAATCGCCCTCGGTTAAAATGTTTCATACTCGGGGATATTATACAAATATCGATGCTGATAAAAAGTATCCACGGGCGTGAGGTCCGAAAACGCGAACCCCATGAGTTATAGACAATTGAAAATCGCATTTTTTTCAACTTTAAGTGATTGCTCCAAAATCGGATAAAACGGCTTACATGTCGATACCTTAATTTTTTGAGTTCTACTTGCTGATATAAGAATAAAATGTATACAGGATGATCAAAGTTTATAACTTCAAAACTATTTAATTTGTAATATGGGTGTAATAGGTTTCTGAAATCAGCTTTACCTATTGCGCATGAGTAGCTGACAAGTTAACATTGACGGTATGATGCCTCACGTTTACGAAACTTGCGACAACTCTAATAGAGAGTTAAAGGAAGTGGAATAAGGTCTAGCACTAATACTTCTAGCCTTATTTTGACAGCTACGCGTGCGCAATTGCCTCTTTATAGTGCTAGTATTATTGTTTGTGCTTACGCAGTAATATGGTAATTTTCGCTTTATTTTGAAATATTTGACAGTTTTTTGACATTTGACAATTAATAATTTTTTAACGAATAATAAAACACCAAGTCATACCACAATAAATTTATGAGATGTTAAAGTTTTAGACAATTAATGGCAGCATGTTTCGGCCAAACAATGACCATCATCAGGCAGAAAAAAGGTTAATCAAGTACAACAAATTACACGATATGGTATGAAATTTACATAATGAACTGAAACAGAAAACTTTAACCAACACTCTTCGTATATAAACGAAACATTTTAAAAAAACTTTTTTAAAAAATTAAAATTTAAAATTGAGTGCTTCCTAACACTCCATACTGGAGGGAGCAATACAATAATTTTTTGTTTACGTTTGGTTTTCAATTTTATTTGGGTTTCAATTTACAGAATTTGTTTTCGTGTTAAAAAAAATCGGCTACGATTTTCGTACGAGGATGTTGTAGTGCTCCTCCGGGAATTTCCCAATATAAACCCGATTCTTAACCCTCAAGAATGGGATAAAATCTAAGAACATCTTTTTATTGTTTAAAAAAAACTTCCAGATTAGGACTTTAAAAAACCATATAATGCACCTAATAGAAATATTTCTACAAAAAATAAAGGATGATCATAGCGAAAGTTTTTGCCGGATTTCCTCCTGTAAAATCATCTAAATTGAATTGCATTGCACCTGCACCCTGCACTTCATCCCTATTTACTAATAAATTGTCCATTATGATATGCTCAATAGCATTATCATCTTCTTCCTCCAAAATAGCAGCCCAAAAATCTTCTTCCATATTTTTTTAATAAAAAAAAAGCTAAAACAATAAAAACCATGGAAATAACACACTGTATACTGTACTGTACTAAATACTCTTCAATTAGTTTGTAAATAAATTTCTTTCGGCGTTTACCCAAGTGAGGTTAGGTCAGAAATAAAGAAATGAGTGAAGTGACGGACCACGATAATGTTCGATCCAATAACTGGTTCTTTTCGGCAGCGTTAACGTCAAGCAGTATTTAAATAAGGTTGTCGCACTAAAGGCGCGTTTACGCCAAAGTTGACAAAAGTTTGTTTGTAGGAAACTAAAAGTTATCAACTCAAAGTTGCTCTTCTAAAGTTTAGACCAACAAGTGGAAAACTTGTGAAATATTTAGCGCGAAAGGTTTAGGTAGTAGTGCCAAGGATGTCGGACCAAGAAGACGCAATTATTGCTGACGGGGGATGCTAGCCCTATATCACGTCCGGGGCGTGCGGAGGGGGAACAGTTCTCCACTAGTTTTCTACAAGTTGCTTGCGCAAAGCGCGCAGCAACAGATCTTCCACTTTTATCTTTGATCTCTGCGGAAAACCAAAATTTAGTAGAAAATTTGTCTCTCCACAAGTGGAAGACACAAAAAGTTGCTGTATTTTGTAGAAAAAGCAACAAATTGCCGCAACTTCTGGAAAACGCGCCTTAATAATGCTAGCACTATTTTGGAATTTCCAATAACTCTTTATCTTATCTTCTTATCTTCTTATGTTTTCGTCATCGTCATCGTGATCGTTTTTGCTGAAGGTATATTTGTTATGGCCTTATTATCGTTATGTATATATTCATCTTTTGCTTTTTAACAAATTTTTGTTTAAATCCAACAAGTTATCCATAATCTCGAATGTGGTTGAATGATGAGTAATAAAATCCAAAAGCAAATACCACAAATTTAATAAAAAACAAACGTTGTTAAACGGACATAAATGGAGAAACGGCAACTAGTTTCGACAGAACTGCCATCATCAGGCCTGTAATACACAGTGTCATTGTTATTTACCAAATAAAAGGAAATTAAGAACGAGTACTTAGTTTTGGTTGGCGCCATAAATTACAAATTAACTAAGAATGCGCATAGGTACGAAAAAGGCGTAAGGGTGAATAAACGTAACATGTTACGTTTATGAATAAACGTAACATACGTTTTTTTTTTTTTTTTTTTTTTTTTTTTTTTTTTTTTTTTTTTTTTTTTTTTTTTTTTTTTTTTGTACACGGCGTCGACTGCAAGGTCATTGGGCTTCAGACTTTTTACTTTTAAAAATTCAGATTTTTAGATCTCTGATAGTATACCAACATTATTTAGGAATGTTAAACATTTCTTAATTAATAATGTATTTGTCTGACAAAGGCGGATGTTATTTGGTATTAACATTTGACGTCGTAAGTAATTGTGTGTTGGACATTCTAATAATATATGATCTATAGTGAGAGGACATCTGCATATTTCACATTGTGGTTGGTTTTCCCGGAGTAAAATGTATGATGACGTGAGACGAGTATGCCCTATGCGGATCCTAGTTAAAATGACTTGCTCTCTTCTTGTAAGATTTAACGGGGGGTGCCATGGATCTGTAAATCGTTTAACTCTGCTAAGTTTTGATTCGTGTCGTACCCATTTCTGTTGCCATTTGTTCAGAATTTTTCCTTTTAAATAGTTCTTAAAGTCGTCTGCTCGTACTGGAATATTTTCAGGGTTTCTATTAAGAGCTTCTTTTGCTGCTTGGTCGGCTTTTTCATTACCTGTTATTCCAATATGACTTGGAATCCATATAAAAATAACACTTTTTCCTACTGACTCGAGATAATGTAAGGAAGCTAGAATATTTTTTATAAGAGGGTCTTGGCTGAAATTATTGCTAAGAGCTTGGAGGGAGCTGAGTGAGTTTGAACAGATTATGTTATTTAAGTTGTTAAAACTAATATCTATAAATTTTAGAGCTTGCCATATTGCATATATCTCTGTAGTAAAAACCGTTACAGTTGTTGGTAATGACCAGGATGAGATTATCTCTTCGCAGTTAAATGCGCTGCTGGCATGAGCAGTTCTGCTGAAACTAGGGGCCGTTTCCCCATTTATATCCGTTTAACAACGTTTGTTTTTTATTAAATTTGTGGTATTTGATTTTGGATTTTATTACTCAAATTTTTGTTTGCTTGGTACGCTCGGTTTGTTGACATTATTTTTCCTTCGATCTCCGTTCTTCTTTCCCCTTTATTGTTTGTTATTACGCCCAGGTATTTAAATGTTTGTACTTCTTCGAATTTTTTATTTCCTATTCTTATTTCTCCATTTTGTCCTCTTTTCCAAATCTCATTATCATAGTTTTCTTCACATTAATTTTTCTTCTTCAATCTCCTAGTATTTTTTTCATGATTTTTCTTTATTTTATCATTAATATGTATATGCGATTACTTGACTTTTTCTCAGATTTCCCTTTTGTATTTTTCTTAAAATGAATTCTAGAGCCAGATTGAACAACCCTTCTTCCTTTTGTGTCAGGATACCAGCTTTTGATTATCTCATTGTCATCTCTTAGAAAATATTTAATGAGGCGAAATAAGTTAATTGCAATAGATTTTTTTTTTGTTTCTGTTTTTTTAATTATTATAATTAAAAAAAAGGAAATACTGTTTTGGAAATTTTTGACAAAAATCCAAATAAAAAAAAGTCAGTTTTATATGAAAAATAGACAAATTATTGAAAAAATAAAAATATTTTCTAACAAAGTACCTATATATATTTTGAAATAAAAATAATTAAAAAATAGTAGTTTGTACAACAAGTGCAAACCTAGCGAGTGGGAAAAGTGCTTTGCGTACTAGTTGTACACAATATTTTTTCTACAACCACATTTATTAATAAAAGAAAAACAGTAACTTATAGGTATTTTACTTAAACTTTGAAAAGAAATAATTAAAAAATGACTATTGAATACAGAATAATTAATTTGTATATAATTTATAAATTAAAATAAATAATCAAATAAATAGTTTACTTACTTGTAGTTTTAATTTCATATTTGAACTCCCAGAAATTCACTATAATGTTAAACTCTCAAAAAAAGTTGACAGGTCATAGCTGTCTATGTTTGACATTTCCGTGGGGAAAAGTGCCATAGCGCGTACTTTTCGCACGCTAAATTATTACTTTTCCCACGAATATCAAAAAATTAAGAAAAGGCCTGCTTGACGTATAAAATTTATTTAGAAAAGCGTGTTTTGCATAGTGGTTGTAGAAAATTAGAGATTTTTCAATTCGAAAGTATTTTTTTTTAATTCATCGAATTATGAATGAATCCGAAAAATTGAAAAAACATTTTTTAAATGAAAATCAAAATTATTAAGATTTATTTGAAAACCACAAAATTATAATTATAAACAATTATATTTAAGGTCTAAATTAGGAAACTGAATTTTTTTAAAATACATTTTTTTTTCAAAATTTCTCTACTTTGAATAATGTAAGAAAAAATGGGATTTTTTTTGTAATTTTTGTAAACAATCGACAATTAAATAGAGATTTTCTTGGTATATGTATACTGTTAATATTTAATAATGTTGGGAACAATATTTTTAATTATTGTCTCATATTATTTTTAACTGATATTACGCAATTAATAAAATCTTGCCAATGTTTGGCAATAACTGCGTTTTGTGAAATTTTAAAAAGTAACATAAGATTCGTAATTTCACAATAAACATTAAAGATTAAATCGTCGTTAAATTTAATTGATTTTATCTCTTATTTAAAAGTACAACAGATTATGTACATTTTTTGTTTTTATTGTTGTGTTTTTTTTTATTTTGTTGACTAAACCGTATTATTTTTTTAATTTTAAAACAATAGAAAACTTTCTCCGTAAGAACAGCCTGTCATGCGGATAACAAACACTGAAAATGTTTGACTAGGACCCAATAAAAACACCGAAACGTGCCAAAAAATCCTCGAAAATGTACAATTCCCGTCTATTTATAGAATTATCAAAAACCAAACATTTTTTAAGAAGTCTGACTAAATCAATAAGCATGTGATGTTTTTGTTTAATACAGTATTATCAATTATTTTTATCAGTGATTAGAATCATAATAAATATATCAACTTGATTCGGATTAAAACGTTAAGTCAAAATTAAGGTAAATTTGTATGGATCGGCAGGTACCATATAATTTAATGTAAAAATAACAGGAGGCAACTAGTTTCGGTCACTGACCATCATCTGGGCTATAGATACAAACGTTCAGATAGGAATGTATACAATAAAAATTTAAAAGTATAAACTTACCATTATTAAGTACTTCCGCAAGGGAAAAAAGAAAATGTTACATGTTACACTCGTTAAGGGTAGTAAAAAACAATTTTTAAGAAAAAAATTTATTTAAAAAATATAAATGTTACTTGATAAAGAAGAAGAACTTTAAGTATTAGTTAAAAAAAACTAAAACTAGACTAAGTTGCTCCCCAGGGCTGGAAGTAGTTAACAACAGCTAATGACAACATTTAGTGGGGAATCATCAACCCGAAAAACTTGAAAAAAAGGAAAAAAGATACCCTATATTGGGGCTCACCGAAAATGACCACAAGGTGGTCATTGAGCGAAGAAAATCTAAATAAATGTTCCATTTCAGGATTATAGCTGCAAGTTAACATATACTTTTTATAAAAACAATAGGTTATCCCTATCTTAAATGTGGTCAAATTTTCAATTATAAAGTAAAAATTAAAATCATGTACCACAATTTAATATATTTTTTTATTTCAATAACTCGAACCCCTATTGTAACTTTTTAGGCCTGAAGATGGTTATAAGTCTAAACTACTTGCCGCCCTTGTTAAAAAATTTTATTATGTGGTACATGATTTGGAATTTTATAGAGGGTGTTTGATTGGGGAACGTCAAATTTTAACTATTCAGATAATTCTAAAAACCCCCCATATATAGGGGCGTTTTATTCATTTTAATATATAGGGGCGTTTTATTCATTTTGCCATTTCTTTATTACTTCATAACTTTTAAACCACCCTGTATGTATTTTTTATATTTGGTACATGTACTCACTCTATCCTGACAAATCGATTGATGCATTAACGATAACAAATTCCAGGGCCGGCTCTACTAAAAATTTATAAACTCGTTCAAAACAACTCCCTATTTGAATTTTTACAATGTTTCGCTGCATTTAAAAAGAGCTTAAAAAAGTAAATCCAGCGATGTACTTTTAATTTTTGCGCAGACATTTTTACTTGTCCTAAATTGCTATCTTTTAAAATTTTTGTCTTTCCCCTATGCACAGTTAAATTGTTGACGTTTCTCAATGAAACACCTTGTATCATTATTGGATAATTTTTATAGTCATCTTTAGAACTGTTTTAATGGCACACCGTGTATCTCAACATGTGTTAATTTTTCGTACGTGAAATTGCGTTGTGTTAAAAATTGAACCAAAAATTCGAGAAAAAAGTATGATAATAAAAATATAGATGATATGCCGAGAGACCATCAACCTATCTTATCTTTAATTAAATAACACACTCTGATAAGAATATTAATTGTCTACCATAATCAGCTTCTACACTGTGAAACACATGTTACAGTTTAGTTATTGATTTTTCTTAAGTGTAGATTAGAAGAATCAGATTTTGGTTTAAAAAATTGACGTTATACGAATTATATTTTTTTATTTCTATCCTCGTATGGGGTGAAAGTATTATTATTAATATGCAAGTGTTACTAAATGTATGATATTTATTCCTCAATCGTACTTTAATGGCGCTATAATTTTTTGTGTACTATTTCACGGTTTGCTTAATTTTACATTGACATTACAGTTTTTTAAAACCAGCTCCCTCTGCTGACGATTAATCTTTACAACCGAGACTGACAAGCGCAAATAAAGAAATCACAACTATTGACATATACTCATGGACGTGCCCAACCCGTATATCGTTGTAATATTTTTTTGCTGAAAAGAGTGAGGAAGATGGCCTATAGGTTGGGTCCTAACATCCTATATAACTATACGGTACTGTTTTGAGAAAGATAGAAATTGACCGAACCATCTTTTCATCTCTTTCTCTCAAAATAGCACAATTGTCACCGCTGGGTATGTCCATGAGTATATGTCAACAAACGTTTAAAAAAAATTACCTAAAACATAATAACATAAAAATCCAGTAGGTTAACCGCCCGGAAGTTGACACCCCAATTGCCGGAACCCTTTGATTTTTTCGTAGTCTGGACTCGTCTCGAAGAGTTTTAGAGTTCTCGAGGGGGTGCAGATAGAGTTCTGCATTTTTTTTGCAGAATTTTTAAAAAACAAATTTTGTGGTGCTAACTTCATGCCGCACCACACGTAAAAATAGATTTTTAAAATTTGAACTATGATTGTTTCCGCTAATAAAAAAATTTTGTTTTTTCTTCTACTTAAATTTCGAAGAAGAAGTAATTAGTCCTAATACGTAACGTGTAGCCGAAATCAAGTAAGGGATTAAAGACACAGGTAGTTTGGCGCCGAAATCGTGACCGACCCTCCGGGCGATTTCCTGAAGATTGATTAGAGGATATATTATTGCGTGAACAAAGTCCAGACAGTAGAACAAATAAAATGTGGGTCAGAAATTGTTATCATTCATCTCTGGGAGCCTCTAGCACCCTTCTGCAGAGGGACTGAGAGCTGAAGATATTTCCGTAAAACACACGAAACTGTAACAAGAAACGTGCTAGTACAGGTTTACACTTACCAGTGCCTGGTGCTTTCTTTTGTTTTTTTCGTATTACAACTATTGTCCTGAGTTGTGGAGGCGGGAATCATTTAAAGACACCTCACGCTTGGTTCTATGCGTGAGGTAGTGCAGTACTCTCCCCTGATCACTCTGCAATCAGAGTCAGGGGCATACCTTCTAAACCTTCCTCCGTAATTTGTCCTTTTTGGTTGGTGTTTCCTTTTACATTGCTGTACAGGAGAAAGATGCTCCTTTTCAGGGATACAGTGGGAGTTGTTGTTCTGAAAATGAAAGTGATTAGTGTCTTAAGATATTTTATTGTATATTATTGTTATGGTACTTACGAGCCTCCCGGACGGGGCGCTCAGAGCGGTGAGCAGTTCTTCGGCGTCGGTGCTGGTGCTTTCGAACCCACACAAAAAAGTAGAGCTGTGTCCGAGAACACTCGCAAGCAAGTGCACTAGCACTAATGACTTCACACATATTATTTGAATGCTAGTGGCTTGTTAGTAGAGTACTCGGCCGAGTACACTGGCATATGTAAAGGAGTCTTCCTAACTATGCGATACTGTTTTGAGAGAGATAGGGATTGACCGAACCCTCGTTTCATCTTCTGTCGAAATAGCACAATTTTCACCGCCGGGTATGTCCATGAGTATATGTCAATGGGTTCTGTATGTAAACGAGAAAAGTTATGTAATAAAGGCTAAGGGGACATTTGGAAGAGTCTATAGTGAGAGGGGTTGGGAGGATTATGAAAGAAGTTGGTTAAATTGGTCTGAGAGGAAAATATGGTTTTCTTTCGGTCTTGTTCGTTCAGACATAATGTTGTTCTTAAAACAAGAGTGAATCTCGAACATTTCCAGAAGATTTATTACCTTTAATGACAATTATGTAATAGAAGGGAGTCCTACATAGAGAAAGAATGGTTATTTGAAATAATATGGTTGGCAAAGGAGGAAGGGGTGTTAGTAATATCAGTGTTCATTGTTAGAATTATCAGTGTTCATACATTTGTATATGTATCTAACACGATTCTAATCTCTTATTGTCAGTAGATAGAACGTTCGTTAACTTTAAAGGTTCTGTAACTAATGACGTTTAGATTGTGACAATTATACAAGAAATCAACTTGTAAAGTATTATTCTAAACGTCATCGCCTTTACTTACTGAATTTTTAACGTTAATGGACGTTCTATCTACTGACAGTAAGTCTTTTACCTGACTGACCGATATAAACTGCATTGCATCTGAATAACACAATTTATAGACACCTGTTTATGGAAATGTGGAATTAACTAAAACCGAGTGGATGTCATTGTTAGTCTTGAATGCCACTTTAATATTATATTTATGAAATATTTTATATAATTAATAAGAAATATTACCAATATAACGAATCCAACCTGATTTTTTTTTCTTCCTGTAAAACTATAGAATATTGTGTAAGAATTTTTAGAAAATATTTATTTTTTTTACAACGAAAAGCATTTTTTTTGGAAAAATAACACAAAGAAAAGGAGAATTAAGTAATTTAACAAAAAATTTGACGACATACTTTTACTTCGCCTATGAAAGTAGCATCAAAAAATCAACTATATTTTTTAAAATTTATATTAAAATTAAATACATATCTCATTTAAAAAAAATAAAAATCAAAAAGATTTTGCATCAGCCCGGGCGAACAAGTGACAGGCGAGAGCTATTTCTCTTAACTACATATTTTATGGCTAAAATGTTGATAATAGATTATTAAAAATTCCTAATGTTCACAACAAATTCCAAATTTCCACAACAAATTCCAAATTTCCACATAGTGGATTATGCGCCACCTCCCGTATTCGAGAATTCTGAACACGACGGTTTAAAATTTTTTAGAGTTGACCCAACCCCCCAAACGGACAAAAACACGGATACACCGTCTCATACCGACAGAACTGCGTCACCCACCGTTTTCGAGGATGCGAAACATGATGGGGGTGGGTTTAACTCTTTAATCCACCAAAAACGCCAATAACCGCCTCCGAACGCGGATACTCTATCTACGTCACTCCCAGTTTTAGAGGATGCTGAACACGATGGGTTTAACAGTATCAGAGTTCTTGTTTTATGCTAATGGACGCAATGAAGGGATCTTGCACGCAGTGCTGCCACACAATTTGGAAATGTACTAACGAGTTTGATGAAAATGTACTAAATTAAGAATACCAGCCCAATATTTGAAAATAGGCGGGTTCGACAATTTTGTTTTTTAACTGAAATCGAGAGATTTTGTTATTTAAAAACGATCAAAAAAAATTTGAGCGCAAAATATTAATATTTACGTCCGCTATAAGAATTTTAAACGGTACCTGTGCGCGAGACTAAACCGGTGACGTCAGTAGCCATGAACGGTTCGCCCCTGGCCCGCTGCTGCGCTGTTGTATTCACACACATTTTACGGGGTTACCGTTTTTAGTAAATGTCCTACTAAATTAGTAGATTTTTAAGATAAATGAGGGTGTTTGATAGAATTTTAGTAGAATTGATAAAAGACAGGTTCGACATTTTTTTTTTAAACTAAAATCGATATATTTTTTTATTATAAAACGATCAAAAAAAAATTAAGCGCAAAATATTAATATTTACGTCCGCTGTAAAATTCAGTAGATTTTTCAGATTTGAATTTAAAACTATATTTTATCGCAATCTATCTATGGTATATTTAAGAGTGTCACATCGCAGAAAAAATATTTTGTATCATCCAAACGTGACACGTGATTCGCTTAAATAAGCAGTTTGAACAAACATAAGTATGAGCTCTGGTAGCAGCATGGTATAGTGCTGGTTACTGTTGCGAATCCCGCACACAGCATATCTTTTTTTTGCGTTTTATATTTTACTTTTCAACCTTATTAAATATTTTTCAATAAACCGTATTCTACCAACATTTCAATAATAAACTACCAAAATCACGAGTGTCTATTTTGTATATACTTTTTACCTTCACGGGGGATATGTATTTTTTTATTAAAAGAAGGCTTTGACTACCTAAACCAGTGTGTGTATTAAAAAAAAATAAAAAAAAAGTTAATAACGTTTAAAAATAAAATAGAACGATAAAAAGCAAAAAAAAGATATGCTGTGTGCGGGATTCGATCCCGGACCTATCGCACCACTAATCATCCCTATTCCACGCTGCTACTAGAGCTCATACTTTCCATCCTTATCAAGCTAATATTCATTTGTTTTAAATTTTCCTTATATTACTATGTACCGTCCCCACTTAATTGTACCACAATTTAATTTTGATATGAATGTTGTTTTCAATTTAAACTTGTCAAGTGCGCCTTGTTATGTAATCAATTTATAATTATTTTAATTAAGTATTTCATCACTGTTATAAAATATTTGGCCTGATGATGGCATTAGTATGCCGAAACTAGTTGCCTTTTCCAAATTAATAAATATTTGTGGTACTAGACTTTCATTTTCATTTACTCATCGTTGGACCACATTTGAGATTATGGATAACATATTGGATTTATTTAATTAAATTGTGATATGTATGTGCTGGGTTAGAGAAAAATAAAAAAAAATAAAAAATAGTAAAATATAGGTAAAAATAAGAAATATAGGGAAAAATAGAAAAAACTGCAAAAACTAGAAAAAAAAAAAAGAAAAAACATAAAGAAATTGTGAAAAATAGGAAAATATAGGCAAAATAGAAAAAATGGGAAAAAATAGAAAAGAAATATAAAAAAATAGAAAAAAACAGGAAAAAAGAGGAAGAAGCAGGAAAATAGGAAATATAAACAAAAAAGAAAAATGAGGAAAAATAAAAAACAATAAAAAATAGTTAAAAACAAAAAAAAAATAGATAGAAATATGAAAAAATAGGTATAGACATAAACTTAAAATTATAATGAATTGTAGTCTAATTTCGACCACTGGGCGACCACTAGTATTAATAATTTTACAGAAATGATCTTCACCAAACATATACAGTATGTTTGATATAAGGAGATCAAATTCTCGGCGTTGTGGTATGATTTTTACCACTTTTACTAATTTTGTACATTGTAATTACTTTTGCTTACAGAAAATCCCTAGTTTCGATTTTTTTTAAGAATATAGTAAAACAAACAAATGATATTTACTATTACAAAAAGTATTCTCAATAATTTTTTTTAGTCGAAAATGGCATTTTTGTAATGCTTATAACAAAAAAATAAATATACCTATTTCAGTTTTTTGAACCCATTTTTTTTATCGAAATATTTAATAAAATCGTGATGAATCTGAAACTTTATATTGCTTCAATCAAAAAAAATATTTTCATATCTTTATATCTGATAGCATTAAAGTAAATAATTTAAATTAATCACGCATACTACTTGACCCTTAAGGAGTACAGTGACCTTTTTATAAAAGTAGGTAAAAGGTAACAAAACAACTGAATAATTTTTTTAAATGTATAGTTTATGTCAGTAATTTTTCGTGACTATACCTAATAACTTAATAGAATAATTTATTATATCTTTTCCGTACTTGGTTAAGATATTTTTCTCACGTCATCGCATGTAAAAAGGATACAATAAATATTAATTATCCTACAATAACGAACAAAGGAAAAATTTAGATCAATTTACGATTGTCCATCTAAAGGGTATAAAACTTAATTTTTAACTTCCTCCCTTGTTTTTGATTACCTTTTCTTTGGATAACTGATCAATTTAAGCAAAGAAGGCAGAAAAATCTGAAAAAATATAGTTAATACTTAAAAATCATAGATACTTTTAACCAATTTATTGTGGATACAAATATTCAATAAAATTTTCAAATCCTGTTCGCTGCTTATTAACTTTCATCGCTATAAAGTTATTTTTAATGCATATATCAAAAATTCGGTTTTATTGCAGAATCCAAGGCCGAGGATGTGGATGTTTCGATTAAAGTCGAAGCACTCAAACGCCTCTATTTATTTATGAAAAAACATCCCACGAAATCGCCATAATCCATTGAGAAACGAAAATAAATTTGTGGAAATTCGGGGGCCGTTAAAAAAATGATTTATACTCGGCCCGAGCGGCTTGCCAAATAATTTCTGGCCGTCCGGTCCTCTCGACTCGAATTGCGTTAATAAAAATAAAGTTAGTTGATAATAACATAAAATTTTGCGGTTACTCCACCACTGGACTTTGATGTGTCGATTTATAAATGTTGATGGTGTTTGTTGTGATTTCATCTCAAATTAATTTAGGTTTATTGAAAGGAATATATCGTCGTATAGATATTTGTGTATTTTGTAATAAGAATTTTAGAAAATTATTTAGAAAATTGGAAATATTAAAGTGTTTTATGACCAATACCTTCTGTTTATGATATGAGGTGAAGTTGGGTAAATGGGATATAGTTTTTCAATAATTCACGAAGAAAAGACTGAAACTGATACTTTCAATGGAACATTTTTTTTTTAATTCGTCAACGATTGTAATATAGTTCCTGATTGATCCCAGAACCGACGACTTCTCAGCCCTTTTTTTTTAATTTTGGGGATTTTTTTTAAACCACCCCAGCATATCACATTTACTCCAATGTATGAGCCAAACGTGATAATGATATACAGGGTGTTTCCAAGGACGCTTACAGCCTTTGGTCCAACATATTTACGTTTCGAAATACAATAAATAATCGCTGTAACTTTTTTTTAAATAAATAAGTTTTAACGAAACTTTGCAGCTGTGTATCATAGTATAATTATAATAATAAATATTATATTGGACTATAATTGTCAGTAGATAGAACGTTCGTTAACTTTAGGCTTAGTTTTCATGCATCCGAAATCCGATGTCCGATTTTTAAAAATTGGATGAATCCAGAATCTTTTTCGTTGATATTTTTTTTTCATAATCAAGAATAATGACGCTATCAAAATTATAATTTTATTACGCTTCAAATTTTCTATACGCGACATATCTAATCAATTTACAATAAAAAATGTAAAAATGTGAGGTTAATATTCCTACGATTTCGGAAAAAGTTAAAAACATTTTAACTTTGTCCGACGATCGGAGAAAGTTGAAATATCGGATAAATTCTTCCCGCCAAATTATTTTCGATTTCTTACACCAATCAGAATACATTCGGATCGTCGGATTTCGGACGCATGAAAACTAAGCTTTAACGGTTCTGTAACTAATGACAATGACGTTTAGATTGTGACAATTATACAAGAAATCAACTTGTAAAGTTTTATTCTAAACGTCATTGCCTTTACTTACTGAATCTTTAAAGTTAATGGACGTTCTATCTACTGACTATGTCTAAAAAATAATACCATTATTACAAAAATTCACAAATTCGTTCACTAACGCCAATCAAATCAATGTAGTTAACCAAAGATCAAATTTTTCGTTCACCGTCGATATCATTCCAAGGATCATCAACATACAAAATAGAATTTCAAAAAATCACCGTCTATTTAACGATAATCGAAAACTAAAGAATGAATATGTAAGTTGGAATGAATGATTATCGTCTATGAATGGTTTTGTTAAATAATGACAAGTATAGAGAATAAACCCGTAACTGTGGATAAAGGACACTTAGATCAAAAAAACCTACACATGATGGGTCTAGCCACAGATGTAAAGGAGATTGCTAAAGCAATAAAATACAGCGTGCCAAATTGAACATCGCGCAGTGGGTTGGTGAGACTGCGCAGTGTGAATCTTTTTTTAAAGGAAGCGCGAAATTTTGAATGTTCCTTTTGAGGCAAAATGAAATTAAATAAGTGTTCGAAACTTGTTGAGAAAGAATGGTAAAAACACATAAATATATTTATTTCATACATAATACATTATTATTAATTAGTTTAAAAAGTGTAATTTACTACATTTATTTCATACATAATGCATTAAACGGCGTAATAATAAATTTCCTTTATTGTTACGAAAGGAACCATGCAATTTTTCCCGGTATTAACAGACATTGTACATAAAAACTGTTCACTAAAAAACTACTTTAATTGTCCTCTATAACTACTATAAATGTCCTAACGGAGAATAAAAAAGTTTTAACAAATACACTCACAACACAACAACAAAAGCACATATACGAAACAATAAACAATATGGCGAACAGCAAACAAAGATAAAGATAAAATATTATTTTCTTTACATTAAACAAACCTTTAATACGCAGTCTCAAAAATCCTCTGTGTCATAGTCATGTCATAGTTGTCGCATTCAATTTGGTACATCTGTTTCTGCGCATCTCATTTGTTATCATACACCTTTAGCAATCTCCTTTATATCTATGGGTCTAGCTCGCTTCATTAATAAGTTACAGGGTATTTTGTCAATTTTGCTCATTTCTTTTACCCCTCTCATATTTGGAACCACCCTGTATATTAAAATTTAAAAAAATAGACTGCATATTCGAAAAGATCGGAAACAATTGAGTAGTAATACATACATTTCATTGTACTATACTCCTTTTCCTTAAAATCTGATAGTAATGGAATGTTAGGAATGTATAACAGAGATGCCACATTATCCAATATTTGGAAGAATTCCTTTCATCAAACAAAATTATGCAAATCAAATCTTTAAAATACATAATTATTGGTTAATATTATAATATATCATATTTAAGATCATTTGTCTCATAATAATTTACAATACTTAAATTTTAGGGACCTTATTTAAATGTTTTTTATAAAGACTTCTACATGAAACTGTTATATATACGTAATTTACTTCACATCGACAACACTGTTATGTCGTTCATCAGATTGCTAAGGCGTTGCCATGTGTTTTAAAATTTTATTTTCTCTCTCATTTTTTGTCATGCAATAAAAAGAGAATATCTGATATGAACTTCGTATGGAAAAGGCAACGTCGCTTTTATGTTAAACGATCAGTGCTTAGTTAGGGAGTGGCTTTGAGATCATGTGCGGTACGTATTGGCGGGAACGGGAATACATGGTAAATTATTTTATTTATTGTTTTTCTTTGCGGACCCCTGTAAAAGTGAATCAGCATCATTCTAGCTGTAACAATATCATTATTCTGAAGCGGAATTTAACTCAATTTGAGAAAAATTTTCAGGTTATTCAGTGGATCAGGCGGTAAAATTTTGTGGGAAATTAACGAAAGCTTCAGAACGCACAATTTACTGACCTAACTTTAATCTAAAAAAAAAATTGCATTAAATTAAAATGTTGTATACCTATGTAAAGCGATAAAATTGCCCGCCACTGGAAAGATTTCCTCTTTCCCCTTAACCACCGAAAATCTCTACTACTTTGGATCAATGACAGATGTCAACATTCCATTGACATTCCTTAAGACATTCCATTACTGTCAGTTATTAAGGAAAAGGAGTATATTAAAGTTTTAAAAGCAAACTTAAGATTTATTAATTTTCATGGAATTCGTGCATAGTTGTGTTCATCATTAGGAATTGTTTTTATAGTAATAATGCTCATAGTTTTCAACATAATTCTGTTATGATATCAAAGTAATCTAAAAAAAAACATTAGAAAGTCATTGAGAATTCCACGAAACGTATAAGAAACATTCTTGAAAACCTTTCGAAAAATCCTTGAAAACTCCTCCAAAAATACAAGAAAAAACCTTAATTTTGATTTAAATCATTGATCTTTTAAAAATCCCATAATAACCTCTTAGGAAAATAATTGAAAAATCTTTGAACGGCCCTAAAGAATCTTAAGAACTCTTTAAAGCATCACTAAGAAATCCTTGAATATTCCGCACAAAATTCAATGAAATATTCTTCATAAATCATTAAAAAATCCTGGAAAAAAATGGAGAATCCCTAAAAAATCTTTGAAAAATACTTGAAACCCCATTAAAGAATCCATAAAAAATCATTGAAAAATCCGTTCAAACAAAAAATTTCTAGACAATTTTTTTGAACAATTTTTGAGAAGTCCTTGAAAAATACTGAAGAATCCTTATGAACTACTTATCATACTAAATCATTAAAAAATTCTTGAAAAGTCCTTAAAATATTCTTTGATATTCCTTGAAAAGTCCTTGAAATATCACAACCAATGGTTTTGCCAAAAAATTATTTATGTATTATTTTTTAATATATTTTTAGCTGAGGCAAAGCGGAGGGATTATTAGAAATTTACTTATTTTAATTTAATTGTATTGTAATTTATCATTTTATGGGGTCTATTCTGTAACGTTTTAGTTAATTTTAACCGCTTGGTTAAAAGTTATTTATAATTATGAGAAAAAATTGAATAGATGAGGCTTTTACTTGATGAAGATCCATACTACACGATGAAATTAAACAATTTAATTTGTTTAAATCTTCATTATATTTGAACTAAGTTCAATATAGATCCGTGACGCGTTTCGCTAACACAATAGCTTTCTCAATTTTTTTCTGAATAGACCCCTATGTCAATTATGTAATTCTTGAACTTATAAAATATTTTTCTACTACTGCGTAAAGTTCAGATTTACGCACTAGTGCGTAAAATGAACTGCTAGTGCATGAAATAAAAAACTAGTGCGTGAAGTAAAGTAGTTTACACACTAGTGCGTAAAGTAAACTAACTAGATTAAAGACCCTCATTTTTTTTTTCAAAACCTTTTACCAGTGTTTTTTTGTCAATTGCCTGTTTAATTTAATGAAAAAAATGCATAACTGTTGATGTGGATAAAATTAATAGTTTTTGAAAAAATATAAATAAATGGAAGTGAGACACGCAGAATGTTGTAGTATTTTTGTCTCTTTACCTTTTTTAACATGAATATTGTGTTTTTCCGATTCAATATGCTAAACTGATTTGGACAGGAAAAAGTATTACCTAAAAAACTGGTAAAAGGCATAATCTCTGCGCGATTTTTCAAGACTACCGTTTTCGTCAGCGGAAAAAGTCCGATTCGAAAAAATCGGAATTTTTCCAATAATTTTTTTTTCAAATTTTTCAATTTTTTTTTCAACGAGCCCCATGCGATATGGAAAATCTTTAAAAATGTCTAAAATTTATTAAAAAACATCATAAATTCAAAAAAAAATGAGGAAAAACCTTAAAATATGTTATAAACTGTCAAAAATTAATAACAAATGTGACAATTTTTAAAATTTTTATGAAAATAATAAGCAACAATGTTTTTAAAATAATTTTAAAAATTGTTCTAGAAATTGTGAATTATTTCTAAAAATGTATAAAAAATGATCACAAATTGCAAAAAAAGAGTAAATCCTTTGAAATTTGTTAGACAATGTCAAAAAATAATTAAAAATTAAAGACGATTTTTAAAATTTTGATAAAAATAGGTAATTGCAACATAAATGAAACAAAAAACCTAAACTTAGTAATAAATTGTCAATTGTTGGTAAAAATTATGAGAAACCAAAATTTGTTAAAAACTGTTAAAAATGAATAAAAATTGAAAGAAAATTTTCAATATTTTGCTTAAAATAATTGGAGAGTCAAAAATTGCTAAAAAAAATTAATAAAATGCTTGCAAAAATGCTACAAACATTAAAAATTGTTAAAAAAAATATTTAAATTTTACCAAAAATTACTCTAGCCTCAAGTCTTATTAAAAGTTATTAGAATATGTCAAAAAGTTCTAAAATGGAAAATTATTAAAAATCATCACAAATCATCACAAATTTAAAATCAAATAGTAAAAGGAATAATCTCTGCGCGATTTTTCAACACTACGGCCCGTTTCCATCAGCGGAAGAAAGTCCGATTCCAAAAAATGGGAACTTTTCCAATAATTTTTTTTTTAATTTTTTTTCAACGAGCCCAATGCGATATGGATATCAATTGACGTGTCTTGACTTGCACAACACCTTAAAAGAAATCAGTATCTACAAATATGCTTCCTTATAGAGATATCTCAAATAGAAGTTTCACTTTGTACGGCGGGCTCAGGATCCTCGGACCCGGAATAGCTCATCCCGTGATACAGCCTTCTTTTTTTGAATAAAAACCGTTAGCCGAAAGAATTTTCCGGATCGGCTGTACCGTTCTTGAGCTATCGTGCGCACAGACATCCACACAGATAGACTTTTTTTTCGCGGAAAATCAATTTTCTCCACGTTCCATAGCATTTTGAGTCATTTGGAGCAATAAATTTTTTTGAGATTTTTGCACCATTTCAATACTACGGTTTCAGTCAATACTACGGTATTCAGTTTTTTTTTAATTCTGAACAAAAAAGCCAAAGTTTGCATTTTGTATTAAAAGGCGCCAATATCATATCTGGTATCTTACCTGTAATGGTTTTTGAACGCGCCCTTCCTTATTAATAAAGATAGGAAGCTGCTGATTTCACCAACTGATTCTGAATTTAATTATTTAGAGCGAGTCTCTGGCATTTTTTTAAAGTAAGATATAAGCATATTTTTAGTTGGTATACCGGGTGTAAATGGGTCATGGGCCAAACCTATAACTTTTAAACGGATAAATAGATTTTTTTTAAATTTTGATCGGTTATAATATATTTTTGGATTTTTTTAAAAAAAATCGAATATGGCTGACTTCCGGTTTGACCGGAATTGACAAACACCCGGTATATTTTTACATATTTGGATTCTACGACTTCAAACACGTACAGGTCTACTGTGAAATGTCACTTAATAATTAATAATAATTTATATTTAAAATATGATGTTGTAAATATCCTATATTTTTTAACAGGGGCGTCTTCGGGAGAATTTTGTAAGGAAATTAAAAAAAAAATCTCCTTTATTTGAGAAAAAAGAATTGCTATGTACATCATTTTAGTGGTAATTGAACAATTCTTAATACCATCTATGTTTCATTTAAAAAAATTGAGTTTTAGTTAAAAAACTGGATTTTTTGAATTAAATGTTTAATAAATGTAAAAAAACACATAATTGACAAAATTAAGACTTTTTAGGTAATTCTAGTTTAATTATAAGTACTTTAGACCAAATCATGCCCAACTAGGATGGATAAAAAAATTTTTATAAGAAAATTAAAATGGCGTCTTAAGTGAAATGTGACAGTCGACGTGTATGTGTCTGAAGTCGTAGAATCCAAATATGTAGAAATATACTGGGTGTTCCGTTTGAATTTCCAAGTTTTATGTCGTTTCCGGTCAAACCGGATGTCGGCTTTATTGGATTTTTATCTAAAAACTCCAAAAATAGATCTTTTATAATCGACCCAAATTTTTTATAATTCTATTTACCCGTTTAAAAGTTATAGGAGTGGTCCACGACCCATTTACATCCGGTATTAGGCTAATCCCAGCCAAAAACGAATAATTATCTTTTGTTGGATATTACAATTAAATAATATATTTGATCCTTAAATCAGTATTGATTTTTATCAGTGTTTATTCTCATTCCTTATTAAAAAAACATCAGTGGTCCTTGAACTCAGAGGAAATTTTTATCATAGCAGAAAATACAGTTTTTTTCTGAAGTGTCATTCTATATATATCGGACGAAATAAAATGAATAATTCGGTGGTATTTCAAATTTTTGCCTGCGCGCCGCCTTTCGAATCCTCTAAAATAAACAGCCGTTTATTATTAGCGTTCTCGAGAGGTGTTGCACAACAAAATTTTATTTTTCGAAATAAAGATATAGTAGAAAATAATAATAATTACGATTCGATGCAATTTACGTTCTCATAAGAGTCTTGTTTTCATTTTTGATTTTATTCATAACAAAGTAATTCAAGAAACAATCACAATAGTTTAAAATTAATGCAATATGTTGGTATAACAGCTGATATACAGGGTAGCCACTTTTTTAGTTAGAAAGTCGGTTAAGGCGGGGGTTTAGGCGGGAAATCCAGCTCTCAGATATTCAAATAAAAAATATATTGTAATGAAATACTTTGTATGAGTTTTTTTGAATAAGTTAATGTTTAAAAAAAATTGGTATTTTAAAGAGTTGATTATATTGGTATATAAAATATTCCAAATAAACAATTTATTAAAAAAAAATATAGTTGAAATTAATCAAGGAAGAGGTTGAGGTTGTTTAAAGAAAAAAAGATAATACAGTAAAGAAAAGTCTGTTAACAAAATTTTTTGGAATTGTCATTCTTTATTGGGAGGTTTATTGGATGTAATATAAAGGGAATTTAAAAAATATATAAAATGTATAACAATACAACGGAATCTTCATTTATGGAGCAAACTGTGGAAGGAACAAAAGAGATTTCAAGATAGTGCAAGATAAAATTCAAATAACTGTGGAAGGAACAAAACTGTTCAAATAACTGTGGAAGGAGTAAAACTCGGAGCAAACTGTGACACAAACAAAAGAGATTTAAGATATTTCAAGATAAAATTCAACTAACTTGCGAAGAAACCAAAGAACAAAAGAGTCTGGAGATTTTTTTTTAAATTTATAATTTTTATGTTATGTCTTTTTTTATAGTATAAACTACCCCTACATAGAGTTAAACCTGTTGTATAACATTACAATATATTATAATGAAATCATTTTGTAAGATTTATAGAAGTTAATTTATTATTGATATTATTATAAATATGTGTTGCGTCCTAAAAATTATATTTTTATAGTTGAATATAATGAGATAATTTAAAATAAGTGGGTATATAAGGAAACAATTTTTTTAATCAACAATTTTGGAAATCTAAAGGAGATCTTACGAAATTTTAGTAGAAAGTAATTAATAAAAAAAATTAAACCATTCAGTATAAAAGATTTGGAATAAGGTTTGTGATCAAGTAATGATTTTTTTTGGTTTTTTTTTGAGAAGGGTGGTATTAATTAGATATGAAAAGAAAGTCATAAGATTTAATTATTTTTGGACTTTTGTCAAATATAAATATACACAGAGAGAAATTGGTTATTTAAATAAACAACATCATATTACTTGACTGTAATTTTGTTGTAATTTACAAAATATTATTTATATGAAATAAATTGTGTTGTTTGTATGAACCAATAAGATTATTTGAACTGAAGATAATTAAACTAAATATATTGTTATTAGAATGAACACAATGTAAACGGTACTTCTCACATGACTGTAAACCTTGCTTACAATTGGTCAAGTAAGGAAAACTCGACGATAAATTTGAGACGATCGAATCAGATCAGAAATCGAATATCATGAATTATCAATTTCTTTCATTGAAGAACACATTTTTTCATTCAACTAAACATTTTTTTCAACCAAGTAAACATGTTTTTCAATCAAAAAAACATTTATTTTATCCAACAAAACATTTTTTTTAATCAAGAAAACAGTTCTTTCATTCAATAAAATCATTTATTTATATTTAAAAAAACAGTTTTGTTGAACCAAATAGCACGTTTTGTTCGACGTATCCAAGTAACATATTTATTCGGCTCAAATAAAATTTGGTTAATTCAAATATTCTTTTTTCTCTGTGTAGATTTAGAAATTTGTTAGAGAAGTATTGAATGTAAAAAGTTTGAATATCTATGAAATTATATAGATAATGAAGAAATAAACAAACATTTACAATTAAAAAAAAAATTATAATAAGGGATCTAGAGAAAAAAAAATTGGTAAGAAGAAAGAAAGTTTTGGAGATATTGGTTATGAAAAATTATATGGAAGAAGAGGAACATCTATAAAAACGTAAAAAATTAAGAAAATTGGGAGAGGTAGCATTAATTCTAAATAAGTTTAACTCAGATAAAGGGAAGAACCGGAGCAAAAAATTATTAGGTATTTAGAATTTTGTAAAATTTTATGATTTTTTTTAATTTAGATCAGAACCCATCCCAAAAATTTGAGATCGAGTTATCAAAAATTTGCATAACGATTAAAAGGCAGATCATTATAATATTTAGTAATGAAATACATTGTTTTTGAATAAGTAAATTGTTATTTAATTGTTTGATATCATAACTAATTTTTATGAGTTTTTGAATTTTATAAATATAATTTTATTTTTAAAAAAGTTTGGTATTTTAAAGAGTTTATTGATATTTATTGATATATAAAATATGACAGGATGTCAAATCAACAGTTGTGGTATATAAAGAAATCTTATCCTATTGATATTATTATTATAATACAATAAAAAAAAAATCAGTTACAGAATAAGTAACTGATAAGAGTTGGATACAAATGATTATAAAAAAAAATATATTCGAAATAAATCAAGTAAGAAGTTTGTTTGGAGGATAACAAAAAAAATATAGACAGAAGAGAAAAGTCTTAACAATTTTTGATTGTCAGATGATAAAAATGGAATTTAACTTAAAAAATAAAAATGTATAACCAATAAAAAGATTTATTAATAAGAGAAATGCTTATAAAATTTTAAGAAAAATAACTGAGAAAAGATATTTTGAACGTACAAAATAATCAAATTATACAAGGTAACAAAAATGGAAAATTAAGGAAGAAATCAAATAAGAAGATAAATGGCATAGCCCAATAAGATGGTGCAAAGTCCCCTCTCTGAGATTTTGACCAAACATAGGGCATTCGGTTCGGTATCCAAAAATACCAAGCTCCCTAAATTTTGAGCCCCTGAGAGTGTCCCCTCCGTCCTCTAGGGCGAAAAAACTGTTTTTCAGTATTTTTAATGGAGCAGATATCTGAATTTTTTTCAGATTTTTTGGCCCCCCGACCACAAGAATGGCCGTCATTTTATATTTGTAATGCGTTTTTCAGCACATTCCTTTTTAGCGACACAAAATTGAAAAACGTAAACTTTTGCCATTTTTAGTTACCTTTCAGATGGTGTATTTTGAAAAATTTTTCAGGTGGGACTAAAGGTCGAAAAAACGTAAAATATGCGATTTTGGCCATTTTTGCCCGATTTTCGACCCATACCTAATTCTCTTCTGGCGTTTCTGGGGATATCAAGTCATTATCGAGTCCCCAGGACACTCAAAAACAATTTCGGCCCCTCAGGAAAGATTCTCCTCGGTCATGCAGTCTTTCGAGAGAGATATTCTCCCGAAGTATTTTGGTTTCGATAATAATTCTCGAGCAGCCCTTATTAAGGATCATACTTCGGGAATGGCAAGGAAATTACACGGTTCAGACAAACTGATCCTTATTTGTGACGGAACATACATCCGCAATGAGAAAAGTTCAAACAACGCTTATCAAAGGAAATCTTTTTCTGGGCAAAAAAAGTGCCGCTGTGTAAATCTTTTACCATTTACACGACTGATGGATGGATTGTGGATATGCCTGGACCTTACTTAGCTAATAAAAATGATGCGGATATTCTGAAGTCGATCTTGCGCACTGCAAGAACTTTCTTCAGAAGGGCGACATTTTAATTTTGTATAGAGGCTTCCGGGACGTCGTTTCTTACTTGGAAGAGGAAATACAGGTCACTGTGCGCTGAAGGGCAAGCGACCTCAATTGACCACTGAGGAATCAAATGACTCTCGATTTGTCACGATGTTAAGATGGGTGGTAGAGGCCGTGCACGGCATCATAAAAGAAAAGTATCATTTGTTAGATAATAAGCTAGACAATAAAATGTTGCCCAAACCTGGAACATACTGTAGAATAGCATGCTTCCTTAACAACGAATTTGGCAAAAGGCTCGAATCTGATGTTCAAATGAGTGATGACATTGTAAACGCAATGACTGCCAGAAAAACTTCTGAAAACCAGCTGATCAAAACTGTAGAAGAGAATCGTTGGAACCGGCGTAAACGACAATTCAAAAATATGACATCCTCCGATGTCTTGGACTTTAATGAATTGACAAGGCGTGATTTGATAATATTTTTTACTGTTACCTATCAGCTAAAACAAACAATATCCTACCTTGCTGAGATTTTGGATGAGCACGATAACCTATCAGTAGGATTTTTCAGAGAAAACGAGAAAATTATCAGAGTTTCGGTACCTTCAAGGCATATAAATAAGAAAAACTATAACTGCTACGTAGAATATACACCGAATGCGATTGGATCTGGAGCTATATTGAGGTACTGTTGTGATTGTGCGAATGGGAAACGGACAGTAGGATGCTGTGCTCATGTGGCTGCAATTATTTATTATCTTTCCAATGGACGATATGAAGACAGAATTTTGAGACCAGCCGAGATTTTGACAAAAACGTTTTTGACCGATAATATAGTCACGTGCATCAACGACGATTCAGAGAACGACGAATATGATTTTCCATTATAAAATTCTGTAACAGACTGATTAAAGTTAGTTAAATACCTATCCAAAAATCATGGTCTATTATGGTCTATTATTTATTTAGTAGTATAGGGAAATGGGTTAAATCAAGGCCTGGTGGCATATAAGATGTTGGCAAAGGGTTGAATATAGGTGTTGAAGGGTCGTTGTCGGAAAGTAACTTGTTTAACGGACGGCAACCAGGCCTAGTCGGAGGTTTGTGAGGGCACTGGCACCTTCCCTGGGTTCAGTTTCTCTACTAAATGTCTCGAAGGGTTAGAAATGAAGTCCCAATGTAGATTTTTGCCAAATAAATCATACTGGAAAAACTTCAGGAGTCAGAAATGGCAAATCGGGGGATTTGAGGGCGTTAAACTGGTTCCCAGTGTCTGTTTCCGAGGAGAATCTTTCCTGATGGGCCGAAATTAGGCACAAGAGGGCCAGGAATGGGTCGAAAATCGGGCAAAAATGGCCAAAATCGCATATTTGACGTTTTTTCGACCTTTGGTCCCTCCTGAAAAAATGTTCAAACTACACCATCTTAAATTATTGGTTATCAATATGTGGCAGATTCTTCGTACAAAATAGTAGGTATTAAGCGCCTCTTCTTCCAGACCAAAATCTTCATTTGCATCTATTTGAAAGTTAAACAAAAACTCTTCTGACTTTTCTATCCTGCTTTGAGATCTCTCATTTATATCCTCATATCCTTTACTTCATTAAAACAGTCGGCCATTAAACCCCTTAGCGCATGTCTCTGTTTAAGAAGTTTTATTAAGGTTGGATCTAAAAAAGCCAATATATTTTTTATCTGAGAAATGAAATAAATGTTAGACTAGCTGCATACTGACAACTTGTTCTCATTAACTCTTAATACCTACGAAAAATAGATTCCATTACTGTACTAGGGGGGATAGATGTGTGCATTATCAATTTTTAAACGAAAAGATCGAAACTGTATTTAATATTGACAAGTCACTTATTAAAAAGTTGCCAGAGTGGTGCAAGCCTTAGACTACAAGTTACAGTAATATAATAAAATAGATCATACTATAATTAAAACTTTTAAATCATACCTTTTTCACCACATTTTGGACAAGCAACCTATATATACTTAACAGCTGAACCACACCAAACGTCAAGTCGAAAATGTCAATGTCAAACTTACTTGTCAATATTGTGCCATCTTCTTTTTTTCCTTTTCTTTTTCTCTACAGGACTACATTAATAAATTACACGCAGCACTTATTAACCCTCACGCCCGTTATGATAAAAGATAAAATCGTAAGTTATCACGTGGAAGTAGCTCATGTTCTTATTTTCAGTAATATAATGACATATATTGGAATTTTTTACAGTAAATTCAGAAGTCTTTAAAATAATGACCTAAAAAGATGTCCATAAGACGTCTTTAATTATATGTATTTTGGACATCTTTAAAACAACGTCGATAACACGTCTTTTTTAGGACTATAGACGTTCAGAAATAAAATGGACTTACAAAAGACGTCCAAAAGACGTTTTGTGCTGTCTGGGTTACGAGTGAACCCCAGAAGCCAATGGCTTGTGAGGGAACGGGAAGGCTATTATTATCATTTGCCGTGGCGCTCCGGGGCGACTTACTGAGGATTAATGGCGCCATTTGGCTATAGGTGTAGGAAAACCCGGAAAACCTCACCACCATCATCGACACAGAGGGATTGAAAATCTAGGCTCCACATTTGACATTAATTGAATTAATATTCAATGCGGTTTCCTATTCGAGCCAAGTAACTAATACTGAAATTTTTAAATTCAAATTTCACTGCCCAGATACGAGGCAAGTGACCCACGTTGGCTCTAGCATATAAACAGCCATACATGAATATGACCGATAGCCAACGATCTGTGCCACCGAGAACGATGTTAAACTCATATAAATTATTTCTCAATAAATTCTTTACCTTTTTGACTATTTTTTTAAAAAAATTGTCAAAAAGAAAATTGACAATCCTTCCCCAAAAAACCTCTTTTTTTATTTTAATATAGGGTGTACCTACATAACATCACAATATTTGCTTTTGTTTGTTTAACCTGCGTGAGAAGATGAACATGTTTTTCCTTTAAATATTTTCTGCGCCATACAACAATTTCCTCTTTTTCCACTAGGGCACTGTTGCGATTCCTTTTACAGTAACGAAAATTCATTTCTTGCAGTGTAAGTGTTAAGACTTTATTCGATATTATTGGAAAATTCGTATCGCTCTGTAGCTCAGCACTGATTTTATTTATAGTGGAAATTTCATTACGAAAAAAAAATGAATTGTTTGTCGTAGTATTCTAAAATTATTATTTTTTGTCCCCTTTTTCTTATTAAATGGTCGCTTATTCTCCACACTCGTTTTTTTAACGCCCGATAAATTCTGCAAATTTCGTTAATTTCCCACAAAATTTTACCGCCTGATCCACTTGTGATATAAGATTTAAAATAAGAACGCCACATACTGAATAACCTGAAATTTTTTCACAAATTCTGTCGCATACGTTTTTTATTAGAAAGCTTTAGAACCTCGCCCGCTAATGTTAACGTTATACGGCAAATTTTCTAAAATAGCGGGATGTTTTGCGGGTTCCCTTAACTCAAATATAATAAACAAGTGTCATAATTGACATAACCTAAAATGAGAAAAACGTAATTGCTTTGCTAAAATTCTATTTTTACATTCCGTTATTCTATACGCTAACCAAAGGACCACGCATATATATAAGGGGGGTTTTAGTTATCGATAGAAATTGCTGAAATTTTAGTATGTTACACCTAAGGTATATTAGATTAATAATTTCATGCTAGGTGACCATGATAGTAATTCAATTTATTGATATACAGGGTGAAATAGAATCTTCCTATTTCTTCAAACGAAATAATATCAACCGGGAATATTTTCTTAGTTTTTTAATCTACCTATAATAAAGCACCGGAACATTTGAATTTTTAATAATTCTTAATATTAACTATCATTAACTAACATATTTTCGTTTCATGTTTTTCATAGAATAAATGTTATAAATCTTGAAGAAAATATCAAAAAAAATGAAACATGAAACGAAAATATATTAGTTAATGATAGTTAATATTAAGAATTATTAAAAATTCAAATGTTCCGGTGCTTTATTATAGGTAGATTAAAAAACTATGAAGATATTTCCGGTTGATATAATTTCCAGTAGAACTAGATGAGATAAAAATGTTACAATTGATGTATTTAATAGCTTTCATGGATTCTATAAGCCCTGAACAGAAAAAAAATTAAAATACTTATTACATTTGAAGAAATACGAAGAGTCTATTTCACCCTGTATATCAATAAATGCAATTGCTATGGTGGTCGCTTAGCATGAAATTATTAATCTAATATATACCTTAGGTATAACGTACTAAAATTTCAGCAATTTCTATCGATACTGGTTAAAATCCATATTAACCAGTACCATTAATAATTATCAAGAATTATGCGGACGCCGCTGAGCCTACTAACTTAGATAGCCACGTAGACAGTCTGAGAAATAATAATGATGAGTCTGATTCTGGGTGAAAAATTCATATAGAGATATATCGATGTCGACAACACAGTGACAATGTGACAATCACATATCACATCCCAAAATACTCGCCCTCGCAAATATTCACAATTCTCTCAAATTACCGCAAAATTTGTTGTATTTATTTTATCTCATAAAGTGAAGTTAAGTGAAAAATAAAGTGTGATCAAGTGAAACCCAAAAAGAATAAACAGTCATTTTGGAACTATTTTATGTTCACATAATTGTTCATCTTCGTTTTATTGTTTTATAATTAAAAATTGTTCATATACTTCTATACAGTCCATTTCTCAACCCTATCGAAGTCTCTACCTCAAGTAATTTATGCTACTCATGCAAAATTATTCAGATACCTAAAACCACCCTTATATCTATGCCTGGTCCTTTAGCTTTAACGTTAGCGTTAGCGGTTGACGTGCTAAAACTCTTTGATAAAGTTAAATCATTACCCCTATTCATTACAAAAAATGCGAATATTTTCTGGAAAACAGTACCTCCAACTGCTCTGTGGAGGTTGTGAATCGCTGCGTAAGGGATTGATTGTATTTTCAATTATTAGCTTTATTATTCTTACATAAATCACCTTGCTTGATATACGTAAACATTAATTGGAAAAGTTCTACGTTAATTGTAATAATGAAGAATCAGCTATTATCACGCCGATCTTAATTGGCAATTTAAAAATAACTTCAATCATCTATTGGTGCGAGAATTGACTCATTTATCTGATAAAAAACACACTTACACTTCCTAAATTTTTAATTTAATTAAGACATACGTATTATAAAAGAAATCATGTATATTAAATTTCTAATATTTACAAAATAAATTAATCACCATGACACTCTGGAATACGTAAATGACATCCTGTGGAATTTTTTTAAAACCATACAATCTTAAATAAATTATTCGATCTTATATAGTATATTTCTCTCAATTTAAATACTGGTTGTCCCACTTAACTTTTCAGGGTTTTGATCGCTTATTACTCAAATATTTTTGGGAATAGAAACGTGCGATTTTGCCAGTTTTATTGAAATTTATAAAAGTTTTTTTTTATCAATAATAGTATCTTTTATCGTAATTATTTTTAATAGAACAGACTGTATGTTTTTAGGTCAATCTTTAAGCTTTTTAAACATATATACATAGTTTGTGCCACTTTCTACGGAAATTATTCAGTTATATAAAGTTAGCAAAACCAATTTTAGAACTGAAATGTATAGACGGTCCTTTAAATATCAAATATTTAAATTATACAATTCTTTACCATGTCAAATTAAAAATTTAAATATTAATAACTTTAGAACTGTATCAAAAAAACCACTTGTTTATTTCTCAGACTTAACTTAAAGATAAAGCTCTAAAATACCACTTTCTTGTGTTCAAAAAATAAAAATAGAAACTAAAGCATTTTATATTTTTTTTCTGTTTTCTGTTACTGAAATTTACAATTATGCCCACAAAAATGCTTGCAAAACTTATATCATTATCATTTATAGTTTGTTGAGGGTTAAGTGATAGAACATGTCCTGTAGATAATATTTACAGAGAATGAACTTCGCCCTTTATTTCCAAAACTTGTGAATATTACATGTTTTATACTTTATCTTAAATTTTTATAGAAATAATAAAGACGTTATTATTATTATTGTTATTAATTATAGCTCAATGTATACGGACCTGTTTCATATTTTTGTACATTTATACTTTTTGTTGTGCGTATTATGTGCAAATTATGTATGGAATCAAAAATTTATTTGGTCAAAAGTTTGTTTTTTTTTGGCATAACTTAAAACTATAAAAGCAAATAGCGCATAAAAATGACATAATAATTACACAAAAATATGAAAAAGGTCCGGATATATTGTGCTATAATTATTGTGCTAACTTTACATAACTAAAATATTTCCTAGAATTTAATTTGTAAGGCAAAAATTACCAATTCTGAACGTAAAGACATTTAACAAAAAAGATTGTTATAAATTTTTTTTTTTAATTTCCTTGGACGTTTATACCCATTCGCTATCTTTTAATTAAGTTTTTGTTAATTTTATTGCCATTTATAATAAATTGCCTTACAAACCTAACCTAAAAATTAAATTTTAGCTAATATTTTTAGGAGAAAGTGGCACAAACTATACAGTGTGTCCCACCGTTAACGCCTCGGTATGTAGAACAAAAACTAAACATTTTTCAAAATCGGTTTTTCATATTAGAAAAGACAACAATCTAAAAAGTATTTGAATTATACAGGGTGTTCCAGGAAAGTGAAACATGAAACGATACTTTATTTTGTTGATAACAAATAATTAATGTGATTAAGCTCAAATCTTATATATATTATGAGTTTGTTCCATGAATAGAATTTGAAATATATCAGAAGTAGAATATAAAAAAAAAAATTGGACTCCAGTCAAATTGATTTTTTTAATTTTTTTAGAAACCATTAACAAAAAAACTATGATATATTTCAAAATCTGTACTTTCTTTTTTTCGGATTAAGGAAATTAAACTCAAATTAAACGTTATATTTGTTTATTTTTATAAAAATAGTGTTCCAGAGAGTTTTTTTGCGGTTGAGGTTCTTGCGATTGAAAAAAAACTTCGAGGCTCAAATAGAACTAACTGTCCAGAGGAAAAACTTCTTGGCCCAGGGAAAACTAACTTTCTAGAGAGAAACTAAAATATATTGAATAGAAGAATAATGAAAATACAGGATGGTACAAAAAACGTAACAAAGATATGAGTCATAAAAAATATAGGGTGTTCCATTTAAAAATATTTGAGTTAATATAGCTACAAATTTCTGGAACACCCTGTATAGTCAACAATATTTTCAGAATATGTGTTCGTTTATGATACAACTTTCACCAAATTTTGAAAATTCTATCTTCTACCATAAATGCGCACTTTGGGATACACTGTATATGTTTTTAGAAAGCTTAAAGAATGAGGCTAAAAATATACATACGATAAAAGATCCCATTATTGAGAAAAACACTTATAATTTCATAAAACTATTTGATTAATAGCGATCAAAACTAGGAAAAGTTAAGTGGGACACCCGGCATAGAATATGGAATAAATATTTTTTTTCTAATCACAGTTTTTTTTCATATAAAAATTCTTTGCACACAGGGTGGAGTCATGAGGAACTGTACATCGTATTGAGCTCCCTATAGGGAATATCAAAAAGACTATTAAAAGGTTAAAAACATCAAAGACTATAAATTAAAATCCCAAAGGTTATCCATATCTCAAATGTGGTCCAATGTTTCAGGAAATAAAGCACAAAGTCAGGTACCACAAAATTTAATTGTACAAATGAACAGTTAGCAGGAAACTAGTTTCGGTCACTGACCATCATCAGGCCTAAAGATACAAACGTTCGAAATTAGTTACAAAATATTAAATTAGTTAAAAACCAAACTTACCAATATTAAGTACTAAGGGGAGGAAAAATTTTTTGTAAAAATCACGTAGTGACGTACCCTTATGAACTTTTCTTGCAAAAATTTAATTTTTTGTACAAAAATTTAATTTTTAATTACTAGTACAACCATAACCCGTGCTACATTTTTAATAATACAACCGTTTTAGTTAATTTCCAGAATCGGCTTTCAAAAACTACATCTGTTTTGAATAATACTAAAACATCGCCCTGTATAATTTTTCTTTAGTAATTTATGTCGTTTTAGTTTTTTTATGCCTTAGTTCTTTTATGTAATTGTCTATTCTTGTGTATTATTAAATTTTCTTAAAAATGTAAATAAATTCGTTCATTTTTAATGTTCTACTTTCTTTTCTTTAGTTTTAAAAAGATCAAACTGTATTTTTTTCTTTCGAAACAAAATTCTGAGAATTTGATAAAATGACAATACCAATAAATCACGGTTGTATTATTAAAAATGAAGCACGAGCTGTGGTTGTACTATTAATTAAAAATTGAATTTTTGAACAAACAATTAAATTTTTGCAAATTATATTTTCTAAATCTATGGTTCATTTTGCTAAACTTTTAATTGATAGTCAAATTTAATGTTTTTATTAGAAATTGAGTAAACGTGTGGGGAAAAAAATAAATACGCCATTTTTGTTGTCTATTTGTGTACTTTGTAAAATACTTATTACAATTTTCAAAAACCATATTCAGGGTGAAATTTTTTATATGATATAAACGAACTAATTTTTTAAGACCGGACTTTATTTTTTGCTAGCTTGAATAAATCAATTAATTATTTGGTAGTAGTGTAACATTTTACCAAAATATGAGACAAATCGAACTTACCGTTCAAGTTAGGAGCAAAAAAATTTGATTCAAAATTCACAACTCTCCCTGTATATTATTAAAAAAATGGGAGCAGACACCTTTTAATAGTCATTTGATATTCCCCATAGGGGCCTCAATACGAGGTAGGAGTATGTACAGTTCCTTATAACTCACCCTGTATATTGATATTGTAAAGATAGTTTGATAATATCTTTATGCAAGTGTCTCTTACTTCAGTCGTTCTAAAAACCTAATTTTGAATTGAAACCAATCTTGTTCGTAATATGGGCTACCACTCTGCTTTAAAATAAAGCATTCTATAAAAAAAAACCCGTAAAATCTCTTTTGCTGCATGAAAGAGATTTTTGTTAGTTTATAACCGAATTGACAAGAGGTGGATACAAAAATGGCCAAATTTTAAATCCGTCATTTTCTATCGACGGGTCAAGTTTTGAAATTTTTGCCGCCCCTTTTTTGCTCCTCTTAGGTCGTGCATTATTACGATGCAGCAAATCGCATTTTTGGCCATCAGGGCTACCTTCCAGCGATCGTACTAAAGGACCCCGCAAAATCCTTATGGACATTGGGTCTCGGTGGATTTGTTTTAATTTTTGATATGATGTAGTCCATGGAATTCTGAACATATGTTTACATTGCGCCAACCTACAAATATGATGTTTTTCTGCTAGGGGGGGGGGCTTAAATTCACATATTGCCCATAATGGAATATTTATTTTTGAATATGGGAAAAATATTTTCAAATATTTTATTCTAGTTTATATTGCATAATAGTGTTCTTAAAAATATATATAACCCCAACCCACATATTTAACCCCAACCCCTATTTATAGAAATTAAAAAATATTAATTGCGGACCCACTTTAAAAATTATGAGGCAATGTTTTAATAAGTTAAAAATATCGGTGGATTTTGCTGAATATTTTGTATGATATAGTCCATTTGATTTTAACCAAAAATTGATTGGGTACCAATCATCAAAAATGAACGGTTTTTGTGCTATAGGGGGTTACATTCACACTTTGCTCATAATAGACCATTTATTTTTAAAGACTAACCCCCTCTAGCAGATAAACCGTTCATTTTTAATGATTGTCACCTGATCAATTTTTGGTCAAAGTCATATGTACTATATCATACTAAAAATTCAGAAAAATCCACCGATATTTTTAACTTATTAAAACATTCCTTTATAATTTTTGAAGTGAGTTAGCAATTAATATTTTTTTAAATAGGGGTTGGGGTTAAATATGTGGGATGGGGGTTATATATTTTTTTAAGAACACTGTAATGCAATATAAACTAGAATAAAATATTTGAAAATAGTCTTCAAAAATAAATATTCCATTATGGGCACTATGTGAATTTAAGACCTCCCCTAGCAGAAAAACTGTTCATATTTGGGGGGTTGGCGCAATGTTAACATATGTTCAGAATTTCATATCAAAAATTAAAACAAATCCACCGAGACCCAATTTCCATAAGGATTTTGCGGGGTCCTTTGGAGCGTTTATTTTCTTTTCAAGTGATATTTTTGTGATCCTGGAGAACCCATTTCTATTATTTGCTGCATCTAACGGGTTTGGCCACTTCCAGTTACTGCAACTGCGTATATATAGGGTGCGCGATATAATTAATATATTTTAATTATCAAGGTAATTAAGTAACTCCGTGCATTATATGAATATTATTTTTATTATTTGACATTTTTCATAAATTTCGTATTTTATTTGGTTCCTCTATTTAGTATATATTTCATATTTACGGGCGTATGTCACCTGCACATATTAAGTAAATCTTTTTAGAAAAAAATATAATAAAGTTTACAATAACGCAAAACATGCTTAATGAATTAATCTATAACATATTTTCTCCATACTTTATTTCATTTGTTACTGATTAAGATTTACAGTAAAAACAAAATGGTAGCCCATATTTAGTTCGTTTCCTTTATTTATTAATACATTTTCACAACCTACATTTTACTTTATTATAAAAATAATGTCAAGATATTTTGAGATTAAACATTTCAATATTTACGTTAAGAAGAGCTGACGTCACAAGTTGACAAACTGCAGTATTGCTAATAATTAAAATAGTCTAAATTTTTTAGGTTTTTATGTACTCTATCTGAAGTATTTATCATGAATTACTGAATCGTCGTAAAAAATAATACTTCCAATATTCTACAGTTTTCAATGATCGACTAACGCTAAAAAATTAAAAGATACAAACCAGTAAAATATGAAAATTACAGTAGTCAGACAATTATTTTTTGTTGAGGCAACGTAGCCCAGGGTAGATAACATACTACCAGTTCATGAATACCTATTTGGCGCTTTTAACATTTTGAAATGCAATTGTTCTTTTTAACTTAAATAACGAGATATACGAGATATTTATTTAAATAAAATTAAAATATTTAAAAAAGAAATTTTTTAAGGATAACACATATTTAAAATCCAAACTTAACCCTAAAAATCCTAACTAACAATAAGAAAATGTCCTCTATAAAAATATTTACAAAATCCCAATTCTAAGCTAATTTTACTTTTATTTTTTGCAGAGGAAGAAGCGTACCACTGCATGGCAAGTTTGGTGGCATCTAAAGAAAAAACCTTCATAACACAAACGAAACTTTTATACGAAGTAACTTGGAAGACTGTCATGCAAATTTGCAAGAAACATGTAGTGAGTATTTTGCAATATTATATCGTGTATTATAATTATTATTAGACAACTAGTGTCACTACATCAAAAATCCAAATCATATTTTCTTAGGCATTAATCTCATGTCGTTAATAGCTTTTTGAGATTTTCATTTATCCTTTAGAGCATTTATTAAATAAATGATAGCACTCAAAAATTATAGATTATTAAAGAAATACACACCACACGAAATTTTAAGTAATTTCAACTAATTTAAGAACAGAGTGTTCGTTACAATAGCAAATAATTCCATTTGTTTTGTCATAATTCATATTTGATTACTCTAAATTCGAAATAATATGCAAACGATCTGTTCAAGTCTAGAAAATTTGTTTACACTTTTCCAAACGAAAATTAAATTAAACTTTGATTAATCAGCAAGTGTGTCACAATAAAACGTTTTAGCATATAGCTTAAGTTTATTTATTTTTATTTATAAATCGAAAATTAGTAATATAATTTTCTACTTTCATAGGAAGTTTAAAACCTTTGTGACTAGGTTCCAAAATTTAAAATGCGCCACGTGCCCCGGGTGGTCTGAAAATGGCATATTTTCTGTTTGAGGATTAAGAGATTAGAGAAGATTACCAAAAAAATAATTACCATATTTTATTTAGACAACATTTCTGAAAAAAAATGTTAATTCAATGTTTATTTTTATTAAAAAAATTATGATACAAATATACTTATAATTATTATGCAAATATAAATTCAATCTTAAATATATAAAAATTTTAAGGAATAAATTTAAAACATACACATTTAACAAAAGAAAGTAGTGAAATATTTTTGGCTTCGTATTCTAGTCTTAGTTTATTATTAAACTTTATTTTGTTTAATTTTTTTTCTTGAATTTTAAATGTTTCATTATTATATAAAATTAACGAACTGAAAAATATTCAGATGTTGTTTGAGGCGCCAATATCATATGTTATCTTACCTAAAATGGTTTTTGGACTAGCGCTCCGTTCCTATTTCAGATAGGAAGCTCCGGTTTTCACCAATCGGTTCTGTATTTAATTCTATAGAACGCATCTGTGGCACTTTTTTAAAATTATTTTTAATAAAAGTGATACGACTATCAACTTTTTTTCTTTAGATAAATTTGAAATAAGTAGCACAGACGCGCTCTTCCAATAAATACCATGAAAAAAACCGCATACTATTAGTTACTATATTAGGCGATATCTCTTCCAAAAACGAATAATTAGGTTTGGTGACACTCTACCTGTTCTGCGCAGAGAAAATTGGACTAAAACATTTTCCTTGGGTAATTCTCTAACCGTCAAACGAAAGTCACGTGATGTCTGGACCTCTTAAATTTCGAATGAAATAATTCACATGCATTTGTTGTTCGATATAAAAAGCTATGTTTACTACACCACATATTAATAGGGAAAAATATTTTTTAAATAACTATACTGGACATTATTGTATTCTATTATCATTTGGGAGCTTCAAATAAAATAGTTCGGTATAGAAGAAATTTAAATCACCCGATGTGTCTAGTAAATGAATTAATTATTGTCCGATTTTTGATTTTTTACACTTATACCCTGCCGTTAAACTTATAGACTGCATTTTTTTGAGCCAGTTTTGTGTCAAATGAAAATGACAACTTATAATTTTAGAATTGGAGCAAACACTACAACAAGCGGTAATAATCGCCATTTCAAAATTAACCACAAATTCATTATGAGGTAAAACTAAACCTAAATCTTGACATTTTTTAAATAAAAGAGTAAATAATTTTATAGTTGGTAATTTTTTTATCTAGTAAAAGAGCGAAAACAGCAGGTACAAAGAATCCATTTTTAAAGCCTGGAATACTAAACATCTGATAATAAAACAAAGTACAATATTGAAAAGTGCCATCCATGTAAATTGTATGAAGTTAAGAAGTATAAAATGGTCAACTTTGTGCCTTTTTAACTGTATATTTAATTTGCCATATTTATACTTTGTCTTAAATCAAATCAAATAATTCTGAAAAATATTCAAAATCCAGCTATTTTTAATGTTCGTGGATAAGTTAAAAACTATTGCTCCTATAATTTTGGTAACAGCTTTAAATACTTTTAGAGCTTTAAAGTATTAATCCCCTTTTATCTAGTGGCGCTCTTTACCGCTAAGTTTAATCCCTAAAATAGTATTTTATCTGAGTTTTAAGCAAATGTGGCTCACCTTACATAGTGTCCTAAGTTCAATATTTCTTTATTCCTAAATAATAATTATTGAATTTTCTGTCTTTTCCCAGAGTAATAGTGAGGGAATAAACCTCCTCTTGTCCCTGTCTCAATTATGACTATAACTATATCAGATAATTACCATTTTCTCCAGACTGGCCTTCATTCATAGACAAATACTCGATAAAACTCGTATTCTTTGCCTCCAAAACTAATTTTATTGAACGCTCTTTCTGTCTATTTGTAATGAAATAATTTTTATGAATTATGAATTTTATAATTTAATGGTTAAAAGGTTTTTAAAAAAATTCCTAAATTAATCAAGTAAGAAAGGGTTTCACACGAGAACGATACTTTTCTCGTTTCGTAAAACCGAGACGAGACCTTTTTGGAAATTATTTAGACGATACCGAAACCCCAGAGTCTCGTTTATATTTCTTCAAATTTTTTTCTGAGTTTTCAAGAAAAATAAACTAGCAAGCAGTATAAACTTTAATTTTTTTTTAATAAAAAAAAAGGTTTGCATAGGTTACGATAAATTTATGAAATATAAAATCTGGTAACCATCTGTGAAATATTTTATTTTATATAAAATGACACTCTCAATGTGTTGAGGTTAAGTCTTAGGTACCTAAAGGGTACCTATATCGGACAGAAAATACATTTGTTGTTGAAAGTTGAAGGTTTACTTATTATTTTTTTTATCATTCTTAACGTTATAAAAGTTTGCAATTTTAAACAATCGAAAGATTATAAATTCGACTTTAAAACAATAATTGCGTGAAAGATATGTAGAATAATTACTCATCAGAAACATTACTATAATTTATGACATTGAAATTTAGTAATTGATTGAATAACAATAAAACAAAAATTTTTATTTACATTTTAAGATAATTTTTTATAAATACAACATTTATTAAACTTTTAATAAATTCATTTTAGACTCGTCCTGAGAAGCTGATTTCAAAAACATTTTAAACTTATATTATAAACTAAATAGTTTTGAGACAATTGAAAATCGCAACTTTAATTAATTGCTCTGGCCAAACGACATAAAATCAGATAAAACGACTTTGTGGCATAAGAACAAAATTCATATAGGGTGATCAAAAATATACAAATTTTGATCAGCCTGTATGCATTTTCTTCTTATGTCACCAAGTAGAACTCAAAACGTTAGGATAGGGGTATGTAAATCGTTTTGTCCGATTTTATGTCGCTTGTCCAGAGCAATCACTTAAAGTTGAAAAATGCGACTATAACTATTTAGTTTATAATATTATAATATAAGTGTAATAGGTTTTTGAAATCATCTTCTCACGACAAATCTAAAAATGTAAAAAACTACAATTTAAAATAACAAAGTTGGTCGTTACTTTCGGAACACCCTGTTTAAACCGAAAGTTGTAAAAATTTTCATGCGATAGAGCGTATTGGCAAACCTATGTAAATAAATTTTCAAATTTGAAATACCACTGCTTTTCCATATATGGCTAATGGACCGTCCACATGACACACCATGTATAGGTGTTCTCTGATGTCTAAGATGAGCCCGCTTAAGTCATCCAATGCCTATTCTGTTTACCCCGAATGGTATGCGTATTTTCGCGTATATTTCCCTAAGCCAAACATGCTTTAAATATGCTACATAGATGTGTCATCAGCAACTTTGCACCCATTTGTCCGTTTACTTCTGTAGACTGTAGCTCTTCCAATTCTGTTTACTCTTACAATTTCTGTGACCAGCTTCCAATCCGATTTACCTGATCATGTTGGTCTTGGACCAGGATTATTTGTTTGTTTGGATAGTGGACTTTTGCAGATTCCTTCAGACTTTTGTATTTGTTAATGTTCAATTTGTTCTGATGCAACCTTGACCAGGATTTTAGGAATTCTTTAAAATGTAAGAGTATCATTTATTTTTTCGCATGATCTCTACTACGATTCTCTTTTGGTTTTGCGAATGTCTTTTTTGAAGTATATTCTAACTGTGCTATTATTATTAATAGGAGAATAAAAACTGTCGAAATATTATTTAAGAGATATAGTGCAAGTTCACTTAGCGGCACGCACTAATAGTGTGACGTTATTTTGACATCTAAGCATGCGCAGAAATAGTAAGTTGTGCTGCTATATTAGATAATAGAGAGTGCCGTCTCCGCTTTTAAATGTAAATTATAATATATTGTTTCCGACCGGGGACTTCTCTTAATTGTGGATGTTAAGGACCGTTTGTAACGGCATTTCGTCATTTATAATGCTCCGGGCAGCGTCAGTGAAGATTTAATAATCCAGGAGTCGTAATGGTATAGACAAAGCACTGGCGGCCAGAAGGCCAATCTTTACTTGTTCTGCTGGGTTGAGAACCTGGCTATTGGCTGCTAGAATGTTATTGATCACAAGCAATTAGTCAACAAATATAAAATCACCCAGTAGAAAATAGTCTTTATTCAAAAGCCAACGCAGCATTTAAATTCGACGAGGAAGAAGAAAAGTGGGAATTTTCCCGATTTCTCACTCGGTTGTCGTCGGCGTCGGTCGGTCATCTCTATCACTCGCTCGTTGGGACGCCTGGATCTGCTTGTGTCTACCTATACGGTCCTACCGGTCAGAATTGGTACACTGGCTCGTGGTCGACTTGGCTTCGCTGCCTTCAACTCGACCTCCTATAGCGTTCGCGTTTTTTCTTCGCGCAGGCATCGTCGCCATTTTCTCTGTACTAATCATATTCTCTCCAATGGTGTGACCTACCACAGTCACATGTTTTTAGTTGACACTTGACAGTCAGCTGTTGTGTATTTGTGTTATAGTTTATAGTCATTTTATTATCGCCATTGCTATATCCAATAATTATTTATTTACAATTTGTTGAAATTACTACTTTATTTTTATTTATTCATAGAAAAAAAGAGGCGTGGTTTATGATGTCAAAAAATAGCAGATTCCATTTGACTGTATTAACTTGCATTTTATGTTCGACCCATAGATGGTGCCACTTCAGTCGCGCTAATTTTACAAATTTGAGAGTTTTGTTTTAAATACATTATTTTCTGGACATACTCAGATAAAGAAATATATTCAATAACAAAACGTTGTTAGAACTAAATAGTGCTCGTTTGTCAAAAGTGAGTGCGCTGGTGCCACTTTTGGCACAATTGTGCTACATTTGACAATACTGAAAATCAGTACGGGCAAAATGGCGTCAAGGTTAAATTTCTATTCTCAAAAAGATCAACCGGACCTCCTGAGAGTTGCCATACTGATAGAATATATATACTGTGTCGGTCGACCTCTATCTAGTCAACTAATGAGACGTGTATCTCAATGTATTATTTTTGTTCGGCAAAAGTTGTCTGGGCGATTGTAATAAAAGCCATTTGGAGATGGCATTGCGGTCATAAATGGCGGTAAATTCAAAAATATATATTTAGAAATCTTGTTTTTATACAAAATTTACAGGAGCACCATGTACCACGAAAAATCAAAAAACATTACTAAATAATAATACTTTTAATTCTATTTACACTTATTATATTACACTTAAATTATAAATTTATTATGCTACATATATCTATAATAAAAAATACAGATTCTCTAATTTCTCATGTGTAAGTTAAGATAGTTTATACCTAGACTTTCGCACCATAACTTGCACCTAAAAACATCTAAAATTATTATTTTATTAATTAATTAATTATTTTACGAGAATATCCGGTATAATATTACATTGTTTTTGTAATAAATTATGTTTTCTCACTTCTCGCTATTTGTTGGAAATGTGTGCATTTTCTTATCTTCGGTGTCACTGCAGCCACAAATTGAGCAAAACATTTTTTAAAGTTCTAAATAAACAAAAAACACTAACCAAACTAAGTAATAACTAATTAAGCACAAAATAAATTCAAAAACTCAAAATCTATCACAACTTCAACGACAGCCAAAAGAGCAGAAAATGACAAATTAAAATGGCTTCTCTTTACCTTTCAAGTGATTTACTTGCCACATTTTTTTTGCTATTTCTACCTTTCTTTGAAAATACTATTTAAAAAAATGTTTAGTATCTTGAATTATATATTTATACTATTTTTAACATTTCAACAACAAACTTTAGAAATTATAAAGATAATTTCATCCAATTTAAACGGCCGGCAACATCGTAAGACAGCTTTGAAACCACCATTAGCGACCTCTACGGTGACTGAGAGAGACAAATTTATGTTCACATTATTGTAAGAGAAAAAGATAAGCATATATCAAAATTATATGGACTGTCGAACAATTTTCCCTATTAAATTATCCGTCTCTCTATTTGTCTCTGACATAGTGGTCGCTGAAGAGATACTGGAGCTAAAGCTCGAACTCATGAGAATTAATTGAGTCGTAGTATAAGGTACTGTTCGTTGCGTGTGCGAAGCTTGTACGCGACTGACAGAGTTTTGTGTGCAGAAAAATTAGACTAGAGGGTAGAATTACTTAACATTAACCGGAAAATATTAAAAATAATTTTTACATCCAAGTTATTAGAATGTAAGCACATTTTCCTTTCGTAGTTTTTTAAACGGCAACCACGCAAGTCACGTGGTGTGCGGGCCTCTTAAGTGAACTTACAAAATCTCTGATATTTTGTACTTCAAGGTGAAAGTTATGGATATTGTTGAGAAGAAACTTTCTACGTAAAATATTGGTAAACCTGCATATTTACAACGTTTTTACTTTATCTGAACTAATCCGAAGTGTTGATATTCTTGGCATAAAAATAAGGAAAAAAAAACTTTATAATTATAAATAACTCCTCCATATCTTATTATTTTCGAAGTTATTTCTAAAATTTTTTGTTTAAATGAAGATAACAATGACTTAATTACATTTATTGGATTACATAAAATATATAAATAATAATAATAATTAATAAATCACTAATGAAATAGACGACTTAGATTTAAAAAAACTGCATTCTCTTTGTAAGTAGTAAACAAATTCAACTTGTGCATCCATTATAATCTGGTTTATTAAGTTACTACGCTTGCTTTGTTTCTCATTTTACATACGGCATTAAACATCTCTACAAATTGAATGACAAACGACATCCTCTCTCCTTGTCCCTCCTACAACTTCCTCTTCAATTAAGTTGATAATAATATTGTCTATAACAACATCGCGGACATTTGATAACAGCGCCGGGAATATTTCATTCTTTTATTTTGATGCAAAGCTAGACTGATATTATTCTTAAAAGTGTTTCAAATACGGAAAATATTCATACAATAATTAACATTATGGGTTTCAGTTATTAGCTGCGTTTGAGACTGTAATAACGCATTTTTTTAGTGACAAATAAAGTAAAAAAATCATTGAAATTTAAAAATGAATGGTCGAAATACATGCGACGAATATGGTTAATTTATTGTGTTACTCTATTAGCTCAAGGTTATATTTTTATCTACGCATACTAGAAAATGTTTATTTCATAATATTAGAATAGAATAGAAAAGAAGGGACTGTGGGTACCAATACCTCTTCCATCGCGACCTTTTCAGATCTATTGTGGTTGTCGTCTTGATTAGAGAACTTTATCTAGACTTGTCCTATTTATTAGACCTCATAATCTAGTAAGTATAGTTCTCCTATGTAGCATTCCTTTTGGCTTTTCTTCGCCGCATATTAGAAACTATTATTCTAGTAGTTCTTCTGTTCTGACATAGTATCTACTCTGTGTGTGAGTTTTGGCGATGGTCCTATAATGAACTCTCTAGCCTGTTTCTGCCCATGTGAGTTCTTCCACTACTATTGAAACATATTTATCTTCCATCGATTGGAGGATGTCCTGACACAGAATGGTTACGATCCGAATAGAGATTATGTTGCCCCTTTTCGTGCCAGTTTATTTGCTTCTTCAGTGCCCCTCATGTCTCGATATCCAGCCTATTCTTAGTCTATTTCGACTACCAAGCTCTGTTAGGTCCTCCAAAGCAGTCCCATACAAGTTTTGATTCAACTGATTTTAATGCTGATTGGCTATCTCAGTATATGGCTATAGCTTTTGATTTAACTTGTTGCCTTAATATCCCTTGTACAATATTGTATAGCAATTGATTCTGCCTGAAACACTGCTGCGTGGTTGCCTAGACTCAGTGAGACTTTTGTATTTGTAAATACCCACTAAAACTCCTTCGTTGGTTTTGGAGCGATCTGTATACCAGACCATTTCTGCTTGGATGGGATTTCTCTCTTTCCAATCGCTTCGATCTGGTATGCATACTTTAAAAGGTTTTTCAAAGCATTTCGTCTGATGGGTCATTTTCTAACTCTATGTAATATTTCATAGTCAACACCATGTTGACTAATGGGCTGCTGTTGTCTGCCTGTGTGTGAATTTGTAAGGGTGGTAAGTTTAGTAAGGCCTTTAATGGTGTTGTTGGAGTTGTTCTCATCGCTCCTGTGATACACATGCCTTTGTATTCCACTGAGCACTTGGACACTTCCAACCTGTTATGTCCATCATCTTTGGATCTAGCCTCCAGTTTTTGTCACACATCCTTCTATTATGGTAAGACATAATGTGGCTTTTTGGGCCAATTTTTTAAGTTCCTTTCCATGTAAGCTTATTGTCGAATCTAAATCCTAGGTCTTTTACCTCTTGGCAAATCAAAACTCAACTCGATTAAGTATTAGGTTTTTAAGACCTAACGGTTTCCTTTTCTTTGTAAAGTTGACAACTATGGGTTTGTGACGATTCACTTGTACTTAAAAAATGATGATAGTCACGACATCTATTGTAGGTTGTTGGGCACCAACCGGACACAGCCACTTATTATTATGAAATCCTATGTAAAAGCGACTAACCCAGTACAACAATAGATGGCACCCATCCACCATCATAATGCCTTGTGGGGGAGCGGGCACAACGCAATTAAATCAAAAACTCTGTTTTCGATACCGTAGCTGAGCTACTTGAATATAGGTAGTTTGCTGGGTTTATTATTCTTTTTTTACTACTAACATAAGAAATCACCATTATTTACCCCGTTCCTCTAATGAGAAGTAATATTTCTCACTCTAGGTAAATAATGATAATAAAAAACACCTAGGTAAATGATGAAACATTGTTTATACTTTTAATGACTTGTTAATTTGGAAAAATAAACTCCCAGACTACTTGATATTTCGAAATAATTGAAAAATAAGTAGGAAATAACTAAAGCTATGTTTATCAAAATCTGATCAAATCAAATATGGTGATATATCAGTGTAAGAAGTAAAAAAATTATATATACACTTCGGTTAAGAAGACCATTATAAACCTAGCACATTATATCCTTCGGGGCTACGATACTATTATTTTGAACCATTACATGTGAAAAAGAGTTAAAAATAATTTACAAAAATGTTCTACTTATATTTGATCTGAATAACTGGTCACTTTTGGAACCAACATGCTCTTATAGTCAATTATTCCGTGTGGTCAAAAGTGGATCATAGTGTTACATAAATAGACATTACAAAATATTGGTACTAGTCAAAAATGGATCACAATTGTGTTGATAGTAGCCAACGGGTTACCATTAATGGTGCAGATCCAATAATTTATGTTCCATTTGTGACCACCCAATTAAATATTGATTCAAAATGAAATTAGATACTTCTGAATGATAATGATATTTCATTGCGATATACAAAAGGGAAAAGAATATTGTACTATATTTTGATTTAGTAGATTAAGTAAAACTCTTCGGATATTCAGAGAAATTTAAAAAAGTAAACAAAAAATTGTAGTAGAAAAAAGTTGTGTCTGCAATTTTAAAATCTGTAAATTAAAAGTTCGCCTTGGCAATGCTACCTTGCGCATTCTCAACTAGTTTTCTTGTTTAATATGTTAACTTTAGGCTTATTTGTTGTAGAAATCGGCAGCGGTTCATCTTCAGAGGCATTGCACAACAACTCGATCGGAACGAATATACATGGATTGGATCTGGTGGATCTTTCAAGGATTGCCCTTTCAACATCTCATACGGGTCATGGATTGTTTTTTCCATGAAGGCGTCAAGGTAACTTTCCTTAATATGTTTCTCACATGAGCAACCATCCCATATCCTTTAATACATTTTCCTTACTTGTAGTTTATTTTATTTTATAAGCCTTACTGCTTACATGCTCGTATATCTTTGTGGTATTTATATAATTTATCTGGTGTTTCCATTCTTTCATTTACTTTTATATGTTTTAAATCTTTTTGATTATATGGTCCTCGATTATTTCTACTCCTACACCTGTTTTATCTTCCGCTCGTCTATATACTGTAGATACTGTTTCTATCTCTTCATTTTATTTTCGTCTATTCAAACTTGTTGCTTAAAAACCAAACCTATAATTTTTAGGTCCTATATCGCGCCGCTATGGCGATTCTAATCTTATTCCAAAAATTCTCATCGCCATCGTCGTCTGATTGGTTGGCGGAAATCCAAAAGAATGGCGTCGATAGCGCCCTTACAAAATTCTGCAAGGAAATCCCGGTGTCTCCTCAGAAGGTGCTCAAGGTAGCTTTTGGCATACGAGGATTGAGCTCTTCGTACATATCGAGGGTGTTTTTGAAGACTGAGATGATTTTGAGGAGCAAGAATGTGGTGAACGGTTCTAGGCAGCTGGTGAGGTCCAGGTCGAGCGAAAACTTGCCGAATAGTCAGAGTCAAAATAATATACAAATGGTGTCGCATACGCTTACTATTAGAGAGGTGAGTGATTTTTTAATTTCCATTTATTTATTTATCGTTAAAGTTGGAGTTGGTATATTTTTAGGAGGATCAATTCTGTTGCTTTAGAAAATGGTATTCTTTTTTTATCAATATTCTTTTATAAATTACATTAAATATTAGTTTTGTACATGTAATTTTGTTATTAGAGAGATAAACGGGTTATAATTTGTAAATCATAAAGATAATAGTAAGGTCATTGTATAAAGATAATGTATGGATTCTTCGTTGAATTATAAATTTAAAATTTAGATGGCAGTACAACCATCATATCCAAGACATGTCTTTGGTCATATTCATTATTCGATAAAAAAAAACAAGATAATTTTATAAAATATGACTTGTAATATTTATATAATTGTTGAGGTTAAGAAGAAATTTTTTGTATTTTTGGTGCAAAATATCGATACAAGCTGAGTAGTTTAGCAATAAATATCTAGTGGAAATTTAGTTTTTCTAGTAGAGATAGAGAATTTTTATTAATATTAAATGGAGTACCTCTACTTTCCTGAAAGCGACAGAATTAAAATTTCCATTCTATCGAAATAAATTGTTTTTTTGTATATCGCAAATTGTCCAAAATGTTTTAATTCATTAAACAGTGCATTAAATTAACAATATTTTTTTAATGTTATTTTCAAGGGTAAAAAATATAGATATCAACTGAAGACCACTATTTGCGATTCATTACTCACTGTAAACAAGGTATACCGAAAATAACTGTTTTATTTTTTACTTTTTGTGTGTCGCCAGTTAACCCCAAAATTTCAATCTGATAAATAGTACACTTAGCGAGGAGCTATTTTTGATAGCCGATGATCCCTAGAGGATGAAACAATTTATATGTAAAAAGAAAATTTAATAGTTACAATTATTTTAATCGTCTAGATATACAGTGGTGTGCTAGTTTTTTAGTTGAACTAATTTAACGTTGTAAAATTTGTATTTTTAAATAAAAAAAAATACATTATTTTGGAAGAAATCCATTTTTTTTTAAAACTTGTTTTGCTATTTTTTTTTTTTTTTTTTTAAATTTTAATAGATACATTCTTTTTTACAAGAAATAAAAATGAACTTTTTGGAAAAAACATCTTTTATAATCGACATTTAAAAAAGTGAAAATTTCTATTTTTTATAACCAAATTTAGACAAAATCCATAAATTTGTAAAAATATAAATTTAAAAAAATTGCAATTTTGATTTTGAAAAAATCAAAAATTTCTAATTTAACTGTAAAATTTTAATTTTTAAAATAAAAAATACAATTTTTTAATAGTGCAAAATCGATTAATATTTTTTATTTTAAATTTTGATAAAAAAATAGAACTTTTATTATACTTATATATTATTCTTTTTTTACAAAAAAATAAAACAAAATTTTTGGAAAAAAGCAGCTTTTAGAAACGACAAAATTAAAAAAAGTGTAAATTTCGAATTCTTATAACCTAGACACATCCATAAATTTTTGTTGAAAAATCAAATTATAGAAAAATTTAAAAGTTTAAAAAAATATAAATTAAAATTTTTTTAAATTTCCAATTTCTGATTTAACGTTGCAAATATTTTTTTTTTAAATAAAATGATAGCTTGAAATTTTTATAAAAATATCGAATTGTTTTGGTATTTTTTGGTATTGGCTTTTTTTTAGTAAACAAATAAAAATAAAAAAAATTCTTGTTTATAAAAAATAAAAACGAAATTTTTGGAAAAATAAAACAAAAGATAAGTGGAAATTTCGAATTTTCATAATCCTTATATAAAATCCGTAAATTTAAAGAAATAACAAGTTTTTTAAAAAAAAAATTCTATACGTTTGAGATTAACAAATCAGTTTAAATTGAATTTTATGAAATTTTGATAAAGGTTAAAAATCGACATACAGGATGTCTAAAATTGGAAGAGATAACATTGCTATATCAGAAACCGTAAGAGATACATCGGCGGTTAAATGGGAATAAAGTTAACTAGTGGCCGAAACAAATCTACAGGTTCTTTCGCCCTTCGCGAGTTATACAGGGAAAACTAAAAATACTGTGTTTGGTTCTTAACGCATTTAATTTTTATTTAAAAAAAAAAATCAAAAAGAAAAGGTAAACTATTATTGTATCCCAAATTTGCTATGAAACTCTACTAATTAATATTTTATACGACGTTTCGTGTCTTAACGACCACCATCAAGTTATTTATTTTAAATACGGACCTATGTTTTATCTGAAATAACTAACATTATCAGTGATAATAAGTTTTAATTACGGTCCTGTCTTAGTTCTTTTGTAAATTCGTTTTAATTACATCAAAACATTACTTAAAAATTTCGATACAAAAGTTGCTTCAGTGAAACAAAAAAATCGCTCAACGTGCCTAAAGAAGTTTTCACTTCAAAAAATTATCAAAATAGTAGAAATTAAACAAACAGAAAAATAATCGACCTGCGTCGTGAATAAAAAATATTGATAGATAATTTAAAGACAAATTCAGTGGTGTATCATAATTACATTTTCTACGACGTTTTGTATTTATCATTATCAATAATCTATTAATACGGACCTGGATCTTATCTTATGCAAAAAAGATGAAAATAATTAAAATAAAGAATAATTTAATTTAGGAAATAACTACATACTATTAAAAATTAATTCTCTATTAATATTTTTTAATCACGACGCAGTTCAATTATTTTCTTCTCGTTTAATTTCTACTATTTTGATAATTTTTTATTTGACTGATAATGCATCTTTTTTATCGAAATTGTTGGGTAATGTTATATTCATTTTGACAAAATTAAAACAAATTTACAAAAGAACTACGACAGGACCGTAATTAAAAATTATTGACACTGATGATGTTAGTTATTTTAGATGAAACGTCGTTAAAATGACAAGTGTGATATATCACTGAATTTGACTTTTAACGGTTTATCAATTTTTTTATTAAAAAAATCAAGTCCGTATTAAAAAAGAACCTCCTAAGACACGAAACGTCTTATCAAAGATTTATTAGTACAATTTTGTAGCAAATTTGAAATACAATAAAACGTTCCTTTTCTATTTTTTTATTTTTTTTTAAATAAAAAAAATGTGCGTAAAAAACACAAATAGTATTTTTAGTTTTCCCTATGTAACTAGAGAATGGCGAAAGGGCCTGTATATTTTTTTAGGCCAATGTAATTCTACCATTTAACCGGCTCTGTATCTCTTACGGTTTCTGACATAATAATGTTATCCCTTCCAATTTTTGACATCCTGTATAGAAAAATTAAGATAACAATTTTCTAGAAAGCCAATTCTAAGAAATTATTTGTAAAGAAAGAATAGGTACATTGCCCATTTTGGAATCGTTTAAAAAAAATGTTTTTTAATACTGACAAAAAAATCAACATTTGAAAAGTTTCAATTTTGGATGAATATGCTTTAAAAAAAGAATGTTCCATAAAAACCCAAATTAAAAAGTAAAATAAACAAATTTTAAACATCCAATTTTAAATAAATTTCCAAAAAATGCAAATGATAGAAAAATTTCAAAAAAATTTAAAATTCCGAAACAAAAATTAAAGAAATAACATATTTTAAAAGTATTTGGATTAAAATTTTAGAAAAACATACAGATTTCATTAAAATTTTTTGTGACTTAAGTGTGAATCACAATTTTGGTTATTGAAATATCCTATAGAAATTAACAACATATAAAAACTGGACGCCCTGTATAGTGAAATATAATTTTATTTTTACAATATAGGATACCTGCATCAGTTTTTGAATTGCGTTTTAGTTTTTTTTTGTATTTCATTGAATATTTTGCTTTTTGGTGAATGGTTCTATTGTAAATAGTTGTTTTTTCTTTCTCTATTTGTTAGATTCAGATTTAATTTGTATATAACCTAATAACATTTTAATATTCTACTCATTTATCACAAGATTCCCAACGTCTTGTGACTAATTTATTGTTGTGAAATAATTAATTTATATATAATCGATAATCGTAAGATCAAAACTGAAAAAAAATATTAATATTAATGTATACAAAGCAATTAGCTTAAATATCCGTTGTCTGGAGAAACCCTTAAAAATAGTTTTATATAAAAATTATTATATTTGATATATACAGAGTTTTTTTATAAATTAAATACCCTGTATATAATTTTTGAATTTAATTTCCGCTTTCGGTAATATAAGATTTTAGAGGGAACTTACAAATATATACAGGGTGTTTCATAGGTAAACCGACATACGTTAACTACAAATATGATATAAATATACAGAGTGGTTCCGAAGAAACGAGGGTTAGAAGAAATAACCAATTTAGACAAACACTCCCTGTAACTTTCTTTTGAGGCGGGTTAGACCCATCAAATATCAGTTTTTTGGAATCACCCAAGTGCCCTCTATTTGCAGTTAATGTATGTCGGTTTACCTATGAAACATCCTATATAAAAATCTTAGTAAAGTTAACACCCTGTCTTTTTCATTGACAAAGAATTTTCAATATAGCCTAGTTTTGTTGGAATTGATCAACTTTTTGGTTGCTTTTAGCGTCGGTTACCCGAAAAAAAAGAATCGAAAAAGTAATGAATCGATTTAATACTGCTTGTGCTGTAGGTTAAAAAAATTAACATAATTTATAAAAAAAAAATTTTTTTGGAAAACAAACTGCACGATTTTTTTTTTTGTAAATATTCTGGATTTTTCTAGGCTGTTTTCAGATGTCATTTTTTTTCTTCAGTCATATGTTCACCGAGATCCGGAAGTCTCATGGTGGTTGGCCGATCCATTACTTAAGATTTTTTACTTGACTTAAGATTTTTTCTCAGAAAAAAGGTGCTAAAAAACTGTTATATTTTCCCTGATTTTTTTGCAAATATGAATTTTCTAGGCTTTTTTTCAGATTCTTCCATTATCTTGTTTAAGTCATTTAGCACTCGTAGCAGTTCAACTAGGTTGAGTAAATTTTCAAAAAATTTAAATTGTTTATATCTCGCGAACTTTTGTTCATCCTAATTTAGCACGGATATCGATGTTATGTTTTTTAAAATGAATTTTGTATTTCGGTGACTTTTCAGTAAGATTTTTTCAGCGAGTTTTTTTCGGTGAGTTTTGTTTAGATGACTTTGGTGTAACCCCTAAAATCAGTATCTAGTTAAAAAAATGAGATATTTGTAATTGCTCCAGAAAATACTGGGTGCCTTCAAATTTAGATTAGAAGCGACTTCTTGACATTTTTTTAGATATTTTGTTTGCATTTAGATGATTTTTCATTCTACTAGTGCAACAGAAATAAAAAATTGTTTCTTTATCAGCGTCATTCCATGTATGAAGTTGAGATTGTTGTTGAATCTTTAAAAAAAAATTTAAATAATTACTTTACGGGATTTACAGCAAAATCTAACTATTTCCTCTATATTTTGATCATATTTAGATTCACAGTGTAATATTTAGAAATCACCGTTTCTACAATATGTTCTACACTTAATTCTTCATTGTCATCTTAAACTGATTGTTTAGACCTAGAAGAATTAACACCGTTAATATAATATGTATGAGTAAATGTAATTTTTTACTGTTACTAAAGAAATAAAGTATGTCGGAGGAAATATAACTGTCAGATTCTAAAAAATGATGACTTTTGTGTCACTCTAAATACAAAATAGAAGCAACCAAAAAAATGATCAATTCCAACAAAACTAAACTATATTGAAAAATAACTCTCGGAGTTTGTTTTTTTTATTAAACGTGGTGTTGACTTTGTTAAAATGTTCACTTAATAGCAATCTATATTGCTAAAGTGGGAAAAGTGAGCGGAATTTAGATTTAAAATAATCTACAGGGTATTTCAAAAAACTTAACTCTAATATCATCTGCCCTTATAAACCGAAACTTGATTTTTTTTAGTTTTTTTCATCGATTTATTTAGTTGTGTTACTAAAACCGAAAGGAACAAAATTACAAAATACGATATTTTCGTAATTTTATTCTATTACTTGTTTTTGATACAGGGTGATTCTAAAATATACCAACAACGTTTAAAAAAGGATAATTTTTTTGAAATCATTAGTTTAATAATTTGAGTTTATTTTAGTATCAAATTCTGTTGTCTTTTTTAAATCGCCCAGTATAAATAAAATATCGTACAGGTGTAGAGAGGTTTGTTTGCATTTTCAGAAAATGTCCGAAGAGATGTACAATGAAATGGTATTGTATTCCCGATCTTTATCAATTGAGAATGTGACAATGTTTGTGTATTGTGTCTAAATCTAATCATTGCTATTTTTATCGCTTTTTTATACCGCTTGTGATCTTAGCTCGAAAAACATTAACTTACTAATTTAATTAGTAAGATTTCTAGAACTAACCGTTAAGTGTTCTTGAATTAAATTCGTTGAGTTAATAGACACCTTTTTGTTTAAATAATCATATAATATGCGATATTTTAAAATTAAATGCAAAAGAGTTTAAGCTAGAGAAAAATAAGTAGAAATATTCACGATTTTTAGAGCAATTAAAAAAATATACAGGTTAATTCAGATGATTTCTATCATAAAATAATTAATATTTAATAAATAAAAACTCCTGTCCAATGGGGTGCTTGCATAATTTTTTTCTGGTCTTTTTAACTTTAATATATTTATTACCCTTATTAACGGATGTAGACCTGAATTTAGCAACATTTTTGGTGTTTAATTTTGCGTATTAAAAATTTCTGTGACGACTTAAGGTAGATCACTTAAAAAAATATGCGAAAATGGCGCCAGTCGTTAAAATTTTGAATTATCTATATGCGTGAAGATGGCACTGCAATCGAAGTTATTTATTCATCTATATTCTTACTTTTTACTATAAAATGCCTTATAATTATTTTGTCACTATGTTTAAGAATACTATTTTTAATCGTTTTTTAAAAACTAGAATAAATACGTAATTTATAGTATTGAGGTGTAGTAAACGATCTATTGCCGACACATCAAAGAGAAAACTGTCCATTATCATCGGTGTGGTAAAATTTTGGAAAAAATATTATTTTTTTTTAAATTATTGTTTTTATAACTATTTGTTCTAATTGTATTTCCAATTTTTTGAAAAAATACTCACTTATAGTATTTTTTCTAATAATTACACTTCTCGTTTTAACCAGTGGTTTGAATTTTTATCGACAAATTGTTACGATAATTCGTTCAGTGCGACTTGCTACGTGGCGACACCTGTAGGCTGAAATGTAAAACTTTGCCCCGAACATCCAAAATCATATACAGATATTTTGACATTTAAGAGATGAATATAATATTAAGAACTGGTTTTGAGGACATAGCACATAATATAAAATTCAAACAAAATATGCTAAAGATCGACGAAAAACTGGCATTCCGTCGCAGATACGCAGTCCAAGCATGTTTTTGTTTATGAGAAATCTTTGTCTGCAAGAACAGTATCGCCTTTTTTTAATAAATTCAAAAACCACTTTTGTTGGTTATTTGGGAATCAGTAATTCCACCACTAAAACATTTTGACAGAAAATAATTAAACCGCTTGGTGTACCACCTACGAGAATTTTAAGCGTAAAACCTTTTTTATAGTTAAAAAAACAACGTTGGTCTATTTCTGGTGGCTGTTCAACACGAAATTCTGTACAATCAATAATTACTCAACAATCAGGATACGTTTCTTTAAATATTTGAGGCATAGTTTTGATTCCAGTTTCTTTTGAAGGCCATTGAATGAAATTTTGGTATACTTGTGACAAGATATTCAAAATGGAGTAGCAAATACGAGAAACAGATGTTCTATGAACGCCAAATAAAACTTTGAGTGCTGAAAACGTTAAACCAATTTTTATTTTGAATAAAAATATAAGTAGTCGATTCTATCTTATTAATTTAAATTCTTTACATTCACCTAAAATTTTTAACAATGGGGCAAATGTACCAACGCCAAGGTCAAGAAAATCTTTATAGACTCGATACCATAAAAACTTTTACTGTAAATAAAATATTTTGGTTCTAGTTCGTGCGAACATTTTTATCAGCATTCAAAATACGGTCAACCTACATCAACAAAGTTATTTAACTTTCCCGAGAGCGCAACTCCACGAATTAAAGGCAGATTTCCCTGTGTTTCAGCATCACAAATATTGTTTTTCCTATTCCGATTGCATACAAAGATATTGGAGCTTGAAGATTTTTCAGGACAATAGATTTGAATCGCTTGATCTTTGAACAGTGTTTCATTGTAATGCTCAGCACTATCATCTCGAAATTCCTGTATAACCCCTGCCATGTTTGCTTCAGTTGTCAGTGTTCTCGTAAATCTAAGAAGAAATAAATAATAATAAAATATGACAGGTGTGCTGTTTCTGATCCATTTAATGTAATTGACCTAATCCCAACATTTAACAATGATTTTCATCATAATTTGAACGGTTGTCACTTTTTCTAACTTTCCTTTTTTTGGTTATTTCTGGAGGATATAAGTTACTAATTATTTTTCTTTTGATTTCTGGTGTATTATTCCAGGGTGCTTGTTGTATGTCAAACTCAAGTTTTTCCTTCTCAAGATGTATTTGTTCTTTTGATCTGAGTAACCCATTTAGCTTAATTCTAGTGCTTAGTTCTGTTCAAAAGTTCCCCCAGTTGGTTATTGTATTTGACTTGCGGCTGTGTACCCTTGGTAGGTTAATCTCGATCCCCATATTGTATTTTTAGGGTTGAAGTCTCCTCCTGCGATGAAGTTTTCTCCCATTTGGTGTAGAAAGTTATTATAGTGTTATTTTTTTAAATTGTGACTAGGTGGAATATAAACTGCCACCTAGACACCTATTGTTGATGAAAAAATTTGTTCTAAAAGAAAAGTTTGTTTGTCTAGATGTGCAGGAAATCAATTTTGAATTATTTTAATCATTTGAAAGCTAGTTTGTAATAAAAATTTTTAAAATTTTGATTATTTTTATTGTGGTGTCTACAATATTAATTCTCAAAAAAAAATACCCATTTAACAACTTTTTATCTTCTTTCGAATGGCATATTTTAAGTCATACTTAATTCAATTAAACCGGCGCACCATTCATGAACTTTTTGAGTCACCCTAAAAGTAGATAAATATTTGTGTATATAAACACAAAAATAATAAATAACGCCACTATATTTCTGAAAAATTTTTAATACACTAAAATTTATATTAAATATCCCTTGCACAACCTTACGGTTTCTTAGGGATTTTTTGTTTTATTGCAAATATGTAACGATTAAGTTATCAAAATTGTATACAGTATATTTTAGTTAGGTCATTTGTTGTAATTATATATAAAAAAAATAAAAAAATCTGTTAAGTTTGACTAATAAAACATTTATTATAATGATTATCGTCATTTTTCATTTTTTTATTCTTAAGCTCACAATTTTCTATTCAAAATTTAAAAAAATACACCTATAATAATTGTTAAATGGTGTTACGAATTGATTTAATATTTTTTTAGTTCCTATACGGGTTAGAATAATATTGTTTTACTGCTAGTACACAATATTTAGGAAAGAGAGATGTGCACATCAAAATTTTGATTATTTTGTTGCAGTGTCTAATAATTTTAATTCCCAAAATCTAAAAAAATCACCCATTTTACAACTTTTTATCTTCTTTTGAATGACATAAATCCAGTTGTGATATTTGAAATATTTTAAAAATTAGATATGTTATCTAAAGATTTTGATTGATTATCGTCGTTTTTCATTTTTTTATTTTACGCTCACAATTTTCTATTAAAAATTAAAAAAAATTACACCAATAATAATTGTTAAATGGTGTTAAGAATTGATTTAATATTTTTTTAGTTCCTATACTGGTTAGAATAATATTGTTTTACTGCTAGTACACAATATTTAGGAAAGAGAGACGTGCACATCAAATTTTGATTATTTTGTTGCAGTGTCTATAATTTTCATTCCCAAAATCTAAAAAAATTACCCATTTTACAACTTTTTATTTTCTTTTGAATGACATAAATCCCGTTTTGATATTTGAAATATTTTAAAAAATAGATATGCCATCTAAAGATTTTGATTGATTATTGGACATTTTTCATTTTTTTTTATTCTAACGCTCACAATTTTCTGTTGAAAATTAAAAAAAAATACACCTATAATAATTGTTAAATGGTGTTAAGAATTGATTTAATATTTTTTTAGTTCCTATACGGGTTAGAATAATATTGTTTTACTGCTAGTACGCAATATTTAGGCCAGAGAGACGTGCACATCAAATTTTGATTATTTTGTTGCAGTGTATTTAATTTTAATTCCCAAAATTTCAAAAAAATATCGATTTTACAACTTTTTATTTCCTTTTGACCGACATAAATCCAGTTTTGATATTTGAAATATTTTAAAAATCAGATATGCCATCTAAAGATTTTGATTGATTATCGTCATTTTTCATTTTTTTATACTTACCCACATAATTTTCTGTTAAAAATTAAAAAAAATACGCCTATAATAATTTTTATTGGCCTTTAAATGGCGTTAGACTTGATTTAATAATTTTTTAAATTTTCTTCTTATACAAGTTTGAATAATATTGATATTCTTCTGGTAAACAATGTTAGATCAGAGAGACGTGTAGATTACGATTAAATTAAATAATTCTTAAACGATCGCACTAACTTATTTCCCCTCATCGCACCTGCCCCTGATCTATTATTGTTATACCAGTAATTAAAACGGCATTACATCAAATTTTTCATAGTTTTTAATAAAAAATCGGAAGACGGTTGCTATATTTCCCAATTTTCGTTATTATAGATTCACAATTCACAATTATTTTTTCACATTTTTTTTTAAATTCACACTTACATTAGTTTTTATGCTAATCTCGTTTTGATATATGCAGAAATTTAAAAGTAACATATAGTCTATTCAAAACAAAAATCGTTGGACGTCATCGATAATTTGATGATTTGCAATAAGAAAAAACATCTTTGTCGGCCGTTATGCTTAGGAACGATATCCCTAAAACCCCCAATTAGTGTAGTGACGTTCATACATGAAACGAATTTTTACGTGCTCTATTTAGTGGTAGCACTGCCGTTTTATTATTTCGTCTAGGATGACGTGCAACGGTTTTTGTTTTGAATAGACTATATAATTGATATGATTTTCGTCTATAATTTATGGGTGACTTGAAAAGATATAAATGTTCCGCATCTAAAATTAAAATATCCATTTAAATATGATTAGAATTTAAAAATTTATAGTTTTGATTTACGAATCGAGATATCGCTTAAAAGCCTCGTTGAAATCTAATAAACCCAGAGTCTAAATTTAGTGAATTCAATTAACATGCCTTTAATTTGCAAAAGAGATATAGTTTTTAAATATAACATGCTGAAAAACATGACTGCTTCCAATTTAGTCAGTGACGGTTGCAGGAAAAAACTTTACTACATATGTACAGGGTGACCCAGGGGGGCGTGCATGCTCCGTACTAAAATAAAGGGTGCCCCAGGGGTGCGTGCATGCTCCATAACTTTTTTCTATCCAAGCTATCGACTTTAAATGAAACCCTTTTTTGTTACACCCTCACCCGGGTTTCTTAGACTTACTTGAAATAGTTTTTGACTTATGTCAATTTATGTGTCAAAATAACGTCGTGCAGAGACCAACAGAAAAATTCATAACTTCATAACCATTCAAGATAACTTAACCAACTTTTTCCCAGTCGATTCCTTAAGCTTTAGGGCATCTTTTGAAATGTAGGCGAACTCGAAGTCAATGTTCCATCGTCTACTACGTTTTTTTAAAAATGACCAATTACAAATGGAAATAACTTGACTTTTTCAAATAAAACACCCTATACTTTATTGTATGGTATTTTTTTAAAGTTTTTTACTGATATAGGGTTTGTAGGGTCTACTTTGTAAAATTTGCGAGATTTTTTGCAAAATAAGAATGATGGTAACAAAAATGAGGGGTTGTCATTTTCAAAAAAAAAAACAGACTTAGTTGTGTATCTTATTTTGGTACATCCTGTATGTAAATAAAAATAATTTTATAATGTGCTTCATTGTCGGACCTATCATTTAAAAAACAACCAAGTCGATAGCTTGGATAGAAAAAAGTTATGGAGCATTCACGTATATTCAAAATTTTTCATATTTTTTCGATTTACTAAAAAGTTGTCTACATATTATCTTCTTCTTTTTTTTTCAATTTCATTAGCAAACCATTACAGGTAAATATTCCCTATTTATTTAAGTATCTAGAATGTATTCCAAGATATTTCTACATTTTTCCATTTTCGAATTGTTGCCAGATTTTTCCATTTTCGAGTTGCCAAATTGTTTTAAAATTTTATTTGTAGATAATTTTAGATTCTCAAACTACCATAAATTTTTTTATTTTTATCAGCAGGTATATCCACAATTTTTATACTTTCGGATTTTTGTCTGATTTTTTAAATTTTATTTGCAGAAAATTTGAATTTTCAGACTTCCAGTTTTTTTTTTGTTTTTATCAGTATTTCCATAATTGTTCGTACTTTCGAATTGTTGCCAGATTTTTTTATTTTATTTACCGATAATTTTAGATTCTCACACCTCCATAATTTTTTTTATTTTTTTCAACATAATTTTTCTTACTTTCGGATTTTTGCTAGATTTTTTAATTTTATTTATAGATAATTTTAAGATTCTCAATCCTCCATATATTTTTTAATTTGAACCAGCAGTTATTTCCATAATTTTTCGTACTTCCGAATTTTTGAAAGATTATTGTAATTTTATTTGCAGATAATTTTAGATTTTCAAACCTCCATAAAGGAGGAGGATCTCTACGGCGGGTTTTGGCCTTATTTATTTTTAATTAAAAAAAAAGAGAATTTTACCATTTAAAGACACTATTAAAAAGATTCTATCACAAACGGGAAGTGTAAATAGTACATTTTTTTTATTTTTGCCTAAAAATAAATTAGGATAAAAACCGGCCTTAGAGACCCTTCTCCTTTATTTTTTATTTTTATCAGGTATTTCAATTGTTCGTGCTTTCGAATTTTTTTTATCAAAATTTTTTAAAATCATGTTTTTTCGTATTTAATTAATATATTATTAATATTTTTGGACAACCTTGTACAATCTAATCTTGCAACAGGTTTTCGAATGAACGAAGTTAATTTTCGTATCCGTCATTGTGTCTAAAAAAACTGTTAATATTTTTTTTAATCAAAAAGCTGTCGATATTTATTAGCCGTGAATCGACTAAGGATTTTATGTGGTGCCATTGACGGATATCTGTCGAAGTATTTTGGGAAAATGTTCGAAAATAAACTGCGGAACACTTGAACACATTTTTCATAGATCGGAATATGTATATACGAATTATTTCGATTTATCAACAACCGACAGGCCGGTTATTTTTTAGCAAAGCGATGATTGGTTGTCCTTAAGTTAAAAGTATTAATGTAAATTTTGTGAGCTTTGATCAATTTACAATATTTTAAAGAAGTTTATGTTATATGTATACTGAGAAAAATCACTTATTTTTATGTAAGCTCTTTGAAATGGCGTTATAGTTTTTTTTATGATTATGTTAAAAAAACATGTATCACCTCTTATATGTTGAATCTTCCAATTCATCTCAGTTTTTCTATCTTGCCTTTAGATATCTACATTTTTTTTTGTTTTTTACAAAATATTGATAGTTAACAATCTAGATTTAGGATGAATGAAAAGATACGTGGCAGTCTTTCTTCGTCCTTCGTATACAAATTTGTAAACCATTTCAATCGATATAATCAACGGCGGTGGGTTAACTGACCAGAAATCGTATAAATTATGGTCGGACGGAAAACTAGACGTCAAAATGTGACAAAACGCAGAGATTCATCAACGTCAAAGTATCAGACGAGGAAAGAGCCTAAATAACCCAAAAAAACTACATTTTTAAAAGCAAAATTCAAAATTACACTTTTTTATTTGAATATCCTTAGGCAATATCGAAGTGACAATTTGTTGCCTTTGGTAGTTAAAATATTAGGGTATGGCAAGGTTGGACCCTGATTACTAAAAAATTACGAATAAAAACTCTTTACAAAAAAAAACAAATTTTGAAGAACAAAATATTTATTTTTAAATGTAAATAAGGTCAAAAAAATAATGATATATTTTTTCTTGAAATTTGATATATCAAATATCCAATTTTATCCAGTTTGACATGAAATACAAAATTGCACAAAACAAAATTTTGAATACTAATCCTAATATTGAATTTTTAAAATCAAATTGTGTAAGCAAAGTTTTGTAATTTCAAAAAGACAAACAAATTTATTACACATTTTTTTTAAATGTAAATAAAATCAGATTTTTTTCCTACAAATTTGGAATTTTTGACAAAGATAAAAAGTCCAGTTTAACGTGAAAACATAAAATTACACAAAACAAAATTTTGGAAAAATCCTAATTTTGAATTTTTAAAATCAAATTGTAGGATTTTTTTTAAAGTATTAATTAAATAAAATTTTAGAAAAAGTTTTGTAATTTTAATAAGAATAATAATTTTGAAAATTCTTATTTTAGATTGAATTTTAGAATAAAATAAAAAGGCCAAAATGAGTGTAATTTTGTTTTGTTTTTGAAAAGTTTTGTTTTTAAATTATTATAAAAAGGAAAATCTTTTTGAGAATTTTTAAAACTGAAATTAAATCGTGCAAAAACTACCATGACAGAGAGAGAGAGAGAGCGAGAGGGAAAAAAAATTAATAAAAAAAAATAATGATAATTTTGTTGTGGAAATTTGGTTTGTTTTATCAAAAATCCAAATTTTGACATTGAAAAACAAAATTGCATAATTTTTTTTAAAAATCATAATTTTGATTTTTTTTAAAATTTTAATTAAATGTTAGGAAAACACAAATTTTTAAAAACAACAATTTATAAAAAGTCTTATTTTAAATTGAATTTTAGAAAAAAATAAAATAACCAAAATTAGTGGAATATAGATTTTTTAAATTTGTTTTTGTTTTTAAAATATCAAAAAAACAAAAAACTTTTTGGTAATTTTTAAAAATATGAAAAATATCTTACAAAAATTAACATTTTATTAGCGAAAAAAATTAAATAAAAAACAAGTGAAAAACAGCAATATTTTTGACGTAATTTCGAGTTTTCGAAAATTTAAAGTTACTAAAATAAATTTTCATATAGGTATATATTACAGTGTATGGTATAAGTAGCGGGAAAGAAAAAAATAGGTTGTCTATTTGTTTCTATCTCTCACCGTTCTCGAGTTGAATCAGGCCAACGGACGGATGGACGGACAAAACCGTTTTATAATAGTTTTTTTCTTCGAAAACTCTAAAATGATAATTTTTGTTGTGGAAATATGGAATATTTTTGTCAATAATCGAAATTTATCCAGTTTGACAATGAAAAACGAAATTGCACAAAAGAAAATTTGGGAAAAAATCATAATTTTGAATTTTTAAATCAAATTGCAGGAAAAGTTTACAAACAATTTTTTAACTAATTTTAGGAAAAGATTTGTAATTTCAAAAAGACAAATTATAAAAACAACAAATTTTAATAAGTCCTATTTCAGATTGAATTTTAGCAAAAAATAAACGAGCAAAACTGAGTGGAATTTAGATTTTCAAAATTTGTTTTTGTTTTTAGAATATTAAAAAAAAAATTTTTGGTAATTTTTAAAAATTTGAAAAATATCTTTCAAATTATCATTTAATTAACGAAAAAAAATGATAATTTTGTTGTGGAAATATGGAATATTTTTGTTAATAATCCAAATTTATCCAGTTTGACAATGAAAAACAAAATTGCATAAAAAAAAATTTGAAAAAATCAAATTTTGAATTTTTAAATCAAATTGTAGGAAAAGTTTACAAACCAAACCATTTTTTTTTAAACATTAATTAAATTTTATGAAAAGTTTTGTAATTTCAAAAAGACAAATTTTAAAAACAACAAATTTTAATAAGTCTTATTCAGATTGAATTTTAGAAAAAAATAAAATTAGCAAAAATGAGTGGAATTTAGATTTTTCAAAATTTGTTTCTGTTTTTAAAACATTAAAAAACGAAAGTACGTTTTGGAAATTTTATAAAATACAAAAAATGTCTTGCGAAAGTGCGAAAAATTATCCATGATAATTTTGTTGTATAAATTTGGAATTTTTGACAAAAAATCGAAATAAAGCAAAGCCAAACTATTGGAAAAAAGTTATTGTAAGAGAAAATTCTAATTTTGATGAAAAGCATTTAAAAGCCAAATTTGTTTAAACAATCGAAAAAGTTTTTTGTAAATTTTTGAAAAATCGAAAAGTAACAATTAAATTGAAACCGTAGAACCAAATTATTTCGCTTTTAGTAAAAACTTTTTGGAAACTTTTAAAATATGAAAAAATATATTTCAAAAACTATCAACAGAGAGACCTAAAAAAATTAAATTAAAAAACACTGACAATTGTGGGAATTTGGAATTTTCAACATAAATTGAAATAAAAAAAGCCCAGGTTTAGATGAAATAAAATTTAAAAACCTAATTTTATATCGGCTTAGAAAAAAATTCATAAAATTAAAATTAAAAAATTAATTTTTTAATCAATAAAATTTTGAACAAATTTGAATTTAAAATACTTATAGGGTCATCAATTGCATCATGACAAAATTTGTTTTTAGAGTTTTTGAAAAAAAAAACCTCTTATACAACAATGGTCCGTCCGTCCGTCCGTCTGTCTGTGACAAGATACAACTCAGAAACAGTAATATATAGCGACGAACAGACAACGGCAATGGACGTTAAAAACCCGTAAAATAATATTAATCCTTTGAACTATTTTTACTTTCCCGCTACATAAACAATATATTCTATAATTGGCGAAGGTTATCCATAATCTCAAATGTGGTCCACCAATGAAGAAATAAATCACCAAAGTCTAGTACTACAGAATAATTTAATAGTAGATTTAGGAGAAACTGGCAACTAGTTAGTTTCGGCATACAATGGCCATCAGCAGGCCTATAATACAAACGTTGCCGATTAAACAGAGAATATTTGTAGTACAAATTGAGACTTACTAGACTTTGGTGTTTTATTTCTTTATATATTCTATAGTATATACGGTATATGAATAGAAATTTCTTTTAGTGACTTTAAATTTTCGAAACCTCGAAAAAATTAAGGCAAAAATATTGCCGTTATTCACTTGTTTGATATTTTCAGGGATACTGTAAAAAGTGGTACGCTTATTATCGATATTTTTTTTAATGTTACGAATGCCAGTCTCAAAGAATGGAGCTGGCATGAGTTGAAATTTGTAAAAAAACTATCGATTCTTAAGCTTACCACGAATTATATTTAGAAAGAAAACATAAATGTACATTTAAGCAAAAAAGCCATATTACAGAATTAATGCCACAAAAATGTATCTGACGTTTGTCTAACTTTTCTTAATTATTTTATTTAAGTGAAACAAACGCAAGTTAGCTAATACCAAATCGATAATAGTTAGTCGCTTATTGTCACTACGGTACAAGGTCCTATTGGTCAATATTTTAAATTTAAGAAGTAACGATTGGCTCAATAATAATTATGAGGTAAAATAATTTATTTTATTAAAACAAAGTGTTAATCTTTAGATAAATAAAACAACGTTTTATGATTTTCACAAAAATATATAACAAATAGTAATTTACATAACAGGTCCGGAAAATACTTTGGACGAGTAGACAAAATTCAGGCAAGTTCTGGAAGTCTGCGCGTAAAAAAAAACTATTTTCGGAAGTGTTGCGTACACTATTTTTTAAAAATCAAAATGTCAACTAATTTCATGTCAAATAGTTGTCAGTCGTTATTTCGCTGCTACGGTAATGATCAACAATTTATCAAAACCACGTACTTTCCGTACTAGGCCGGAAAAATGATACTTTCTCAAAGAAAAAGCGTCCGGGAAGTGGGTGGATACTTCCCGGACGGTTGCCAAAAGAAGTTATTTAATGATCAGTGACATGTTTCGTTGTAAAACAACTTCATCAGACTGATAAAGTTGTTTTATAACGAAACATGTCACTGATCACTAAATAACTTTTTGTTATATATTTTTGTGAAATATATTATATTATTATATATTATAATGAATTTTCAACAAGCAAAAACTGACACAATTGCACTTATTAAATTAGAAGGCATTATTCAACAATTTCTAGAAGTGACTAATCGGTCACACTGTTAAACTCGCTATTTTCTATTGAAAGAAATTATCTCCATTCTTAAATAAGAAGTTTTCTAAAGCATCACAAAATCTAATACGTCGTTTTCATATGTGGTCATAAAAATATCTTTATGGATATATAAATTGCATTTTATTCGTATATTAGAACACTTGGCTTTGTTTTTCGAAAGAGGCAATCTAAATTATTAAATTAAGGTATCAATTTTGAGCTAAGATCACCGTGTACATACATCGTTCATTTTTAACAATATCAAATCAAAGTGCACTACTAAAAGTTATTCATACTAACAATTCAAATTCAAAATATGTATTCGGAAATATCCATTTTTCGCACATTTCATTGTCATCATTTTTCCAAAAAAAATTTATGGTATAAAATTTAAATCTGGTATCAAAATTAGCGTAATCGCGTTGCTAAATTTAAATTAGAACAACTAAATATTATTTTAATTATTCGTGGCTACGCCAATGTGGTACAGTTTTGTGTTAATGTCGCTAGTAAAATCGTCTTTTATTTGGTGTGTTCGTTTTTTTACTTTTTGCTGCTAAACAAAAAAAGGGAGCTCATTCGCCTGGTCCCCGTGCTCTTTCGATGGGCGTCTACCCTATACAGAACGTTAATTCGTGTATACTCGCCCAACAGGATGTAAGTTTTAAACACTTCTACAAAATGTAACTAACACCAGTAAGAATTTTTCTCATTTCAATATAAATTATATTTTAAATAAACAAATATCTCTGTATTTATTTTAAATTTTCTATAATGCGCCAACAACCACCAAGTGATAACCTTTATTATGTACCTTTAATTCTATCTTGTTTGAGATCCAACTATTACTATATAGGGTGATTGATTAGTGCAATAAAGTCCCATGATATATCAAAAAGGAAAATTGTATGAGTAGTACAGGGTATTTAAAAAGTTATGGCCAGTAGTTTTCTATGAAAATTAGCAGCTATTTATGCCCTAGGCCAAAGTTCTAAATTACTCCCACTTCCTGGAGGTCTGGGAAGTGTGGAATTTTTTTGGCTCGTTATTCACAAGTACAAAGTTTCCGTATCCTGCGCTCCCCGCAAGCGTGCGTCCTATTCCATGGTCTAGGTTGGCCTTATGGGTAATCCGGGCCTGAAATTGTAATGTGTTCAACGCTCTGTGAAATTGAAATATCGATAAAATTTATAAAAATAATCGGATTTTGTTAATATTCATAAAATTGTTTATAAGTTGGGTCAAAACACAAATACATTATTAATCCATTTTTTTAAATGGATCACCTTCTATTTTATATCATTATAGAAAAGTGCTATTATTAAACTTTAATTTTTGCCAAATTTAATAGTTTTTGGCTGACTACAATCTCCCTAATTTTCTCTTGATATCTCACGGGACATAAGAGATACTGGACTTTATTGCACTAATCAATCACCCTGTATATAAAAAATTATGAGAACTACTTACAGGTATAAAACCTTTTGCTTAGATCCAATTTATCGGATGCTGAAGTTCCATCGATTTATTTATTTATTGTATGGAATTAGACACCAACAGTATTAAAAGCATGAAAAATATGATAATTTAGTGGTACAATTTATTTATATAATCAATTGTCTCTGAAGTCGCCATCAGGAAGGCCTCTGCTCCGCACAATGGTGACGGTCGCTTGCCCCACTTGTGCTAAGAATACGAACATCTGCCGTGCCGTACTGAGTTCTGATTATATTAAGCGTGTTGTGGGGAAGGTTTTTGAATTATACATGGCATATTGTTTTGCTGAGATGTCCATTCTTAGGTCTCATTATCCATGACTGTCCTTGCTGTTTTGACTGCTGGTCGTCTTGAACGGAGTAATGCTTCATAGAGACCTTAATAAGTGCTTTTTAGTAATCTTGAATCGATACCGATAATAATGGACATCTTTGAATTGGCTACAAAAAGTGACATTATTAACTTCCGACAGCTTCACTATTGGACGGACTAACTTCATGTGTGACCGTCTGTGGGCACCATAACTTCTGTTCAGTAGGTACGATTCACTTCATATTTGGTGAATATCTCCCTTGGGATTGAATTTCAACTCCGTTGGTCAAAAAGGGAATCGAAATATTGGCATCAGAAGGTCAAATCATTATTTTCATCCTTATAAACAAGCCGGAGGAAGTTTTCTATACTCAATTTTTCGTTCAACTCTTAACTAGCTATAAATGTAAATATGTTCTTTTTTCGTATAGAGGTATTTTTTTTTCAGCGTTAGTTAGTCTAGTTTTACGAAATTTTCTAAAGAAACGTAACTTTATTATGGTTTCAATTTATACCCTCCTATTTTTTTTCTTCGTAAGAAACTTATTTGAATAAAGTATATCTAAGAGTCGCTTTCTCGAGTGGTCAGCTAACGTATCTAAAATTTCTACGTTTATGATTATTATATTACTCATTGTTCTAGTCTTACCTCATGTAATGAAGTGATTCCAAACTAACCTGTGCCTTTATGGTTGTTGTAAATATGATTGTCATTGCACCCATTACTTATTCTTAAAATTTGCTCCTTATCAAGTTTCCCGAGATTTTGTACCTCTCTCTACCTGCACATTTATACTCTGGAGTAAATGCTATTATTAAAATTTGTCTGGGTTTATCCACCAGATTTAGATAATCTTGCACTCGATCTTCAGTTATGGAACTTATCTAAGAGTAGAATTACCACAATATCAACATATCTCAGGACATGCTGTCGATTATTCGTGAAAGTCCTCGTCAGTCCGTCCACTAAAAAATTATGTCGAAGCCTATTTATATTTTAATTCCTTTGTTTATTTTTGTAAGAAAATCAATAACAAATCTCTTAGGATTTTCTGATAATGATATTTTTTCATTTTGTTTGATAATTCTACATAAAATGTATGTTAAATTAATTTTTTTAACTAAAGAAAAATTAATACATATTTTTAAATTCAAAAGAGAAAAATTATGTTTCAAATATTTACATAATTAAAATATTGAACTGGCATAACGATTTTTACTGGTGTAATTTACACTTTTTAGTGTCGTACATAGAAAAAGTTATGATTTAATTTTTTATTTCTTTCTCTCATTTAATTGTTACACCTGTTGTTCATACACGATTAAATTTAAGACACGTAAATACAATGCTTTCGTTATTTTTTTAGACACCTTCAAACTTCCTTTCCCTACTCCCATATGTGGTAGTCAAGATTTATATTTTAAGTTCAGAAAACTGATAAATGTTTGAAAAATATGGGTTGTGGTCAATATAGCACTTTCAAGCTAATGGTGTGTAGTATTTTGTTTTCTTTTTAGAAAGATTTATTAATATTAATTTTTAGTCCCGTATGCAAAATTGTTTTTATAGAAACATTAGAAATGTCTAAGAGTTTGCCACAAACAAGCCATTTGAATTGTATTTAAAAATGTATTAAAAAAAAAAGACTGTTGTAAATATCAGTTCTACCAAAACAATTTTTGTTGTAAATTTGCTTAAAATTGGTTCAGTATTTTTTGCAAATCGTTGTCGAAAATGCATTCACATACACGCACATAGATATTTTGGAAAATAATTTTTTGAACTCAGGAGACCTGACAAAGTGTAAATCTCGATATCAGTTTTCTATCAAAATACTTTCATTTGATGTAGAAGGTGGCGAAAATGTAATTGCGCACTATTGTAGTTTCTGAACCGTTATAGATACAAAATTGTTTAAATGGGAATAAAGATGCATATTTTCAGAATGAATTCATTGGTTTTTTCAAAATTAAAATATCCCCGGCTTTCAAGATATTTAGGGAAAATCAAAATTGACGATTTTCGTTTTATTTAATACCATCTACCGCATGCTTTATATTAAGGGCTGAAAAAAACTACACATGTGACGTCGTCTTATTGCATATAATTAACGTAGTAATATAAAATAAACAAATTTATCTAAAGCCATATATGGCCCCGTATGCACTAAATCCACAAATGTCGTTTTAACTTTTTACCATATAGACACAAAATAAAGCAATGAGAGTAATTTTAGGTTGTAATAGATATACAAGTATTCAGTTCATGTTGGAAGTCCTCAATTGGTTAAATGTTGAAAAACCGCTGTATGTACGAACAACGATTTTTATATACAAAATAGTAAACAATTTGTTGCCTGACTATCTTAACTGTCAATGCCCATTACAGATGTACACCAAAGAAATACAAGAGCAGCAAACAGTAATGTTTTATATACGGACAACTAATAAAAGTAGTTCTATGAGAAGCCTATTTTAAAAGGAATTGTTCTGACTGAGAATATTAAAAGTATTAACAGTACTAGTCATTTTAAGAACGAACTTATTAACTATGTTAAAAATAGAAATAATTCATTTATTAGATAAAATTTAAAATAATTATTTTTTATTTAGTAATACTTACTGTATCTTGTTATATTATCTTGTTATGTATTATAATTATAAAAGTTAATTTAATTTTAGTATTTTCATTTTGAATTGATTATGAAGTGTTATATTTATTATTCTTAAACTTTCATATTATATTTGTATATTATTATCTTTTTTATCAATAAAGTTACTTAACTTAACATATATGGCTTTACATGCAATCATAAAATTAAAATTTAGAAAACAATTTCTATCTTTGTTTGGGCAAAGGTATGTATTGCATTTCCTACATGAAATGAATTATCTAAATTTATAGTTGTTTAGGAAGATGCCCTACAGAATCTAGGCATACTAAATTTAGAGGAATATCTTGCCTCCTTGATGAACACTTTCCACGTTTAACTTCAGGTGTTGCTGATAAACCCTCACGTCCATTTATAGGTGTGCTAGCACGTCTCGAAGTCGGAGTTCCAAAAATCCCCATTTTCTCCTCTATCCAATCAAATAGAACAATTATTAATTTTATTAGGTTTTGTCAATGATATTTTTTCTAAATACATTCCTGTTCCATTTTCACTGTAAATATTTATAAATCTTTATGAGATCCGTATTAAAAAAAATAATTCAAAGATGAAACCTGGTTTTAAAAATAATAATAATAATAATAATAATAATAATAATCGCCCTGCATTTCGCTGGATACGCTAGATTAACCGTTATTTAGGTTTGAATATAAAAGCCATATAAAGTTTTTTATATCTTTAAAGATTGAGGTGTTAATTAAATAAAACAAAAATCATCATTTTCGGTTTTCTCTAAATATATCGATAACCCGACCTGATATTTTTATTTTCAAAAAAAAAATAAATTGATTTTGAACATACGCATCTTTTGTCTCATTTTACCAACTTTGTATCTATAACGGTTTATAAACTCCCAATAGTTTTAAATTAAATTTTCGTCGCCCTGTATACCTTATATATATATGATATATTTAGTGGTGAACTAAAAAATTGTATTTGAACTAGATTTTTTGTTTGTCATAACATACATTTTACTTATACATTGTGTTGTACTCAGGACTACCCAAAACAGAACTAAAACTTTAAAAACACCTCAAATCTTTTTTTTCAAAATTACAACCCCATTTTTTTATTGTTTAATACGAAAGTATAAAACAATATATACATAAAATTTGGTCTAAATCTATATTGAAAACGAACTATTAACTCTTTAACTGCGGCCGTCGTATATAAATGATTCGTAAAAATTCATCGTAAACAAATAATTTTGCATATTTTTTTATTTCCCTACAAATTACATATTTTACAATTTTTTTTTCAAATTTTACAAATTTTTTTCAAATTTTACAAATTTTTGAAATTTCCGAATAATTTTTTAATGTTTTTTGAAACTATAATTTTGTTTTTTGAAATTTTCGATATATTTTCCAAATTTTTGAATATTTTGACTTTTTATTTTTTGAAATATTGTATATAGTTTTGAAATTATCGAAATTTTTGAATTTATATACATTTTATATACATTTTTATTTATTTATTTTTTAAATTTTGGAATTTTCTGATATATTTTCGAAATTTTTAAATTTCTTAAAACTCAGTTTTGTTTTTAAATTTTTGAAAATTATTACAATCAAGTTTATTTATGTTTTATTTACAACTAATACCAAAATGTTATAATCAATATTTTGTCTCTAGGGCGTTCAGCGCTGCAAAATTTTGCCCGCAGTTAAAAGTTAAAAGGGTAGTCGAGAAAATATGATTTTGACAATTCATTAAGTCTATTACTTGATGAACCAAGTTTCGAAAAAATTCCATCTAGTTTAATAACAACAAAAATAAAATAAATTTAATTCATCGTCCTCGCCCTTCTCCTTCCTCTAACTTTGAACACGCAAACTGTTATTCAATTTATATTTATTTTCATTATCATTATCATTTATACGATCTCGTTTGTTTTTTATCAGTGCAAATTAATATAAAACTAACATTTTTTTTACACACAGCTTGTCCTTCGTCTTTTGGATTTTTTTTTGTAGATTTATAATTTGGGATGATCATGCATGTCTCTGTAAAGGAGAGCAAAGCAAGTTTCCTGTTCTCGTGTTGAAGAAATATTTTAATGAAAATAAAATAAAGGAAATCGTTACAATTTTTGGTTAAAAAATTAATTAGTTAAAGAAATAAAACTGAGAAACGTTTGAAAAATAGGGAAAATGAAAAAGTATAAAAATTCTAGTGATAAAGAAACGTTACGTGATTGGCACTAATTTAATAAACTCCAATTACCTAATTGAATTAACGACTGAGAGTAGACATAAACTCTAATTTGTCGCTCTATATCTGTGTCAAATTCTATTAATTTTAATTTCGGTAATTTATAAGTTGTCACGGTTTTCTTTATTTTTTAGTTTTAACACAGTTTGTGACGAACGAAATGCGCTGTTGCTCCCATAAAGATTTTCTGTTTGTTATTTTTTATTTTGTAATTATTTTTCTAAAATGAGTATAATACGAAAATATTTTCTATTAAAATTTCTAATTTTTTAATATAAATTTTAATTTAACACGTCGACTGCCATCGTTGATGTTTAAAAATTCATCAAAATATGTTTTTGATGTCACACAAACAAACATTACGTCACATATACTTGAAATATGTGCAATTAAAACTGTGAATAAAGATAATTGATTAATAAAGATAAATTATAAAAAAACCGAGGAAATAGCCCTATTTTCCAAACATCATTAAATATTTTATGGTCAAATATTATTTGCGAAATACTAAATCATCACATGTTAAATGCAACATTGCCGAGTCAATTCTAATCGGTATAGTTGATACTGCTCAAAATTATTAGCCACGCTCTACGCTGAATAGACATTTAAATCTCGGATAAAACATGGAATATGTTTATAAGTTAAAAAAACGGTTAATCAGAGATACATATTTATTTCTAGTATAGTTAACCTAACAGTTATACCGAATTTGTAAATTACCTCAGAATTTCCTTGACACTTCAAACACAATAATCTTGCAGCAACGCACAAATAGCAACTAACATTGACTAAATTCCTGTACACAGAATGGCCGATGCATAAATCACTTAGAACTAAACACTTATCGTAAATATCTATTTTGCGAGATAGGAAAAAAACATCACAACAATTTTTTTACTGATCTAAATCTAATAAAGTGGCTACTTCATTCTAAACCTAATAGTTTTCTCCAGTGTTACACAGCCAGAGAAACGAGTTAGTTAATCTCGAAGTGGGCATGATAAGACTTGAAGGACCACGTAAGTTTTAAATAACTGCGGAACTTGTTTCAAAATGAAGATACAACTGATTTTATTGATAATAAAACATTTATTAGTAAGTTTACAAAAGGTTAGAAATGTTGATCACAATTACATGACCAAACGAAGAAATCAAAAGCGAATTCACTTTTAGATCACTGAACCTTTTTAATCATAATTTAAACAACACAATTTATTAAAAGGAATTACTTTTGTTGTAATGATGAACTGAACTTTTAGTTGCATTATAACTCTTAACTCCCTACTTAAACATAAAAACGACGGTTGCATATCTGGCGATATGGTCTATTTTGATTGACTGGAAATATATTGAATGATTTCTCTCAAGTACTTTTAAAAGTCAATCGGCTTTAATTTAGTAATAATATTTGGTGCAGCTATGACTACGAAAGAGATAATCGTGTTATCAAATATTTCTGCGAATTTAATCTTGGATTATTCTAGTAGGTGATGTAGGAGAATAGGCACATGAAATTAAGATTTGGAAATAAAATTAAAATATATTACTTAGTTTTAAAGATTATTTCTGGTTAAATTAAATCAAATTTTCCAAAGTTCAGTTACAAAGGCGAGTTGTTAAAGAATAATAAAGTTTCTTAGACCTTAAAGTTTACCCTGTTTTAATATTTGCACATATTTTATAGGGTGATTTGTTTCTCAGAAAAGTAACATAAGACTACAAGTTCTACGTGTGATATTATTAATTAACATATTTTGAATGATCAATAACGGGCAAAAATATAGAATAAAATTAGAAATAATAACAGATAATAATTTTGCATTATACTATGATTCTTAATTTTTTTACTTGCTTTGTGTATGAAATTGCCCTTACAATTTGAAGCAATATTAACATAAATCTTGATGGTAGAATACTTTCTGCTAATATGCATGACGCTTTTTAAGATGGATTATATTTCTTCAAATTGTGCGTGTTTTAACAATTTTATTCTTACTTTACGTTTGTTTTACCATCTAGTTACTAACACTATGGTCCTGGTTACCAGTACGGATTACAATGTACCAGCCCATACTGCTGTACACCACCGAGGAACACGGATGTTCGCTGACGACGTTTTACGTCAGAGTTGAGCAGCACGAGCCCACTTTGTTAATGATCAAAACGTGTAACAATGAGGTAAGACAACAATCAATCACATTTTTTTGCAGCCGTATGAATATCGAACTTTTCCTATGATTTGTTAGAGCGAAAGTACAATTTTACACAAATAGTACCGAAAGTAAAACTAAAAGAGTACATGAAAACATTCTTGTCCATAAATTAATTATGGAAACTGTCCGCCATCTTAAATTTTTTGTTCATATCGTCTTCGACGGATATCCAGACGTTGAATTCGCCGATACTAAAGCAACCGAGCGTTTGCGACAATCAAAAAAGCATCTCACGCTGACCGTAGAATACGACAAAAACACTTCTTTGTCACTCACTCAGGAAACGACCAAAAAAAGGCTCGTTTTATTGAGCTGTTAGTCGATTCCCTTAGGCGAAACAAAATAACAGCCGATCAAGCGTTTGAAGATGCTGATAACATGATTGTTGAAACGGCCATTGGAAATTCAAGTCATAGTTTCAATTACGAAACACAGGTTTAAGATAATATTTTATTGCTACATGCTTTTACTGTTTGCGATACAACATCCTTCTTGTTCAACATCTTAAAAGTAAAGCTTGCAAAGCTCTTGAAACACCACGAATATTTGCAGTCATGTGCAAATACTTTCAAGGACAAAAGATCGAATCAACAGATAATTGAAAAAACAGAAACATTAGTCAATTATCTTAGATAGCAATCATTTCTGAAATCTGCAGCTAAAAACAAAAATAATATGTCCACATTTCCACCATCGGCATCATCGTTACGTCAGTATTCATTGCGTAATCAAGTAGAAAAGTGGCTTGGAGTAGAACTGGAGACAAAATGGGGGCGGAAAGAAACCTCTCGTGTCTCGAACCTATCACCCGCTCTAGAGTCACTATTGAAAACAATTTCTTGTAAATAAGGCCTGTGGCTGTGGAAAAGCTGGACTGAAATTCACGTTGATTTGTGAGAATTGTAGTGTTCATTCATGCATGTACGCCCGGAGCAACCAGTTCGATGACGACCACGATTCCTCAGTGGAGCCAGAGAAGGGATGCACCGACAACGAGATCCATACTGAATGCCAACATATGACATAACGCAAATGCCAACATATGACATAACGCAATCTCAAGACAATACCGAATGCCAACATATGACATAACGCAAATGCCAACATATGACAACGCAATCTCAAGACAATACCGACGTTGAAGGGCCAGCAAAAAGAGTTAAATCACAATAAAGTCATAACCAACTATTGAATTTTAATAAAAATATTAGGCCTATTGTGAAAACCACGTAAAAAGCGCCGAAAGCTCTACCTCTGCGGTGGTGTGGAAATGAGTTCTTTCGCCGCTCCTTCATATTGAGCGCGTTCCTGGCCGTGATCTACACGTTGTACGAAAAACTTGTTGATACAAAACCTGTTGGAAACTGAGCCCTCTACAACTTTGTTATTTAGATGTGCCTCTTATTTTTTATAAAAATGGTGCAAAAGTTGAAAACCCCGCCATACTTTCCTAATTTTTCACACTTTTTGTTTATTATTAGCAATAAATCATTTTTTTTTTCAACAAGATTGTAGAGAATTAAATTGTCTGCAAAGTTAGTTACCTTATCGAGAAATTCAAAATACACGTGCAAATCGACAAAAACAAAAATCCTAGATGACGAACAGTACCCATGATTAATTTAGAGGCAAGAATGTGATTTATTCATCTACTCCTCAGGGACACGTAACTGCGTGAAAAAAATTAACCTGTAATATTTTTCTTTCTTATGTCGAATTTGATCTAAAGACATTGGGCTATTATCTGCTATTTTTAAAAAAGTGAAGAGGTAGTTTTTATCTACCAGCGTCGCAAGTACTTAAACAGTCATACAAGTTGAATTAATTAACTATTATAACTCATGAGATTTATGCAGATATTAGTTTATTTTAATATTATATAGCGGAAATGATTTTATAAAGACGGCAGTAGTCAATTTTTTAAATTGATCGTAAGTTGCGATAACGCAAATATGCGATTATAAAAAACCGTACACGTTTCTTAATTCCAATTTTTGATGAATGTTCGCTTTTAACCTGGAGAAATGTCATAACTCGGTGAATCACTGTCAGTGAATTAGATGTTCTAAATATTAGAGAGTGACTTAAGTCGCACAATACTTACCTTTATGTTATGATACGTTATGGTGCAGTGTTGTATCTGCTTTTAAATGTGAATTACTATCTATTATTTGGGACTACGGGTTATAGTGGAATACTTTTCTGCGAATATCTAACTGGTAACTGACGGTGCCCAAGAGCTTCTAAAATCTACAAAAAGCAAGAAATAAATTGTGCTTTGCTTGATGACTTGTAGCTAAAAATTATATTTGCAAACCATGGTTGAAAAATTTAAATCCGTTGGTCACATTTGGAGTCTTAACAACCATTAATATCATATTTCTAACAAATCTTGTTAATAAACTTTCATTCACTGATTTCAACAAAAGGTTCTGGACGATTGCTCTCATTATTAATTATTTGTTGTTGCTGTTCAAAGTGTTCAAAATTTTCAGTTGCAATCACATTTACAATTTACCCATTTTTGTATAAAAAACGCTAACCAGTCATCTAAAATTTGGTTTACATATGAAGCTATGACGTGAAGCGAAGTTTTTAAACGATTGAAATATATACTTATACTTTTCTTTGCGTTTAGTAAAAAATTGGGATTGCACAAACGTAAAAAAGATACGAATACTTTAAAAAATTGCCTCCCAGGACATATATTACTCGTTTAGCTGAGTTTTTGTTAACTTTGTTTCATTTTTTTTTAAATCAAACATATTTTTGTATCTAAAGGTAAAATTTATTCTATTCTGAATATTTTTCAGGTGTTTGGTGCTTATTGTTCGTCGCGTTGGGGCGAGAGGAATATAAAAGATGACAGAGGTAATAGGCAGGCCTATTTCGGTACTGGAGAAACATTCTTATTCTCTCTCTATCCAGAACGAGCGAAATATCCATGGGTCGGCATGGAAGGTGACAAAGTTCAGCATGGAGCTGAACTCTTCATGGCCGCCGATTCTAAAATGATTACAATTGGCGGAGGGTATGTCAATTTATTTTTACTTAACATCATCTTATTGTTTATTTATTAACTTTATGTAGGAAAATAAGTGAAGGTTTTTTTTCCGGTTGTTTTAATGACAGCTTCAAAGAATTTAATAAATATTGATTTATTTTTTTGTAAATAACACATTATAATCATAACTGAATGACAACTCTCCAGTATTTGCATCACAGCTTCTCCTGTTTTTGTCATGTTGACCTTTTTTTTAATGTGTCAGAAAATTTCATAAATATTCTAACTCATAAACTGTATTAATCCATATCAAACCATTTAAAATGGAAAAATATAATAAATTTGCGTCATTTTTATCATAACCAACTCACTACATTTTAGATTTTTCCGGGAAAGTAGTTGCTTGTGTTTGATTTTCCTGATATTAATTGTAGTTTATTTATTTTCAATTTCTAAATTTTTTTAGAGGACCCCTTAAAAACGTACTAAATGAAAATACAACTAGTACATTCAATTCGACAAAAAAACTTTCAGTCGCTTTTTTAGCGATTTTATCTGCTATTTCGTTTCCCTCCATTCCGGTATGTCCCAGAAGACACAGGAGGGCAACTGGATTATTTTTGCTTAGCTCATTTAAGTTTTCTAAGCATTCCTTGGAGCTGATTACGTGGGAGCTGATAATGACCGCTTGACTATCTGACATAATGACAATTTCTTGCCTGCGGAATTTCTTTCGACGTTGAACTGAACATATTTTTCAATAGCGTATATTTCCGCTTGAAAGATAATTGGTGATTTGTCCAAGCTTTCGAAGCATGTGGTACCAGGCCCATATACTTCTATTCCAGTGCCCTCTGCTGTCCTGACCTTATCTGAGCTTATTTTTAAGGACTTTCCAAGCACTACAAACAAGTAAATGTTCTCCGTTATTTAACGTGGAAACGTTCGAATTCATTTTTCGGCGATCAAACAGTCATCTGTATCGACTCATATCTCGAGTTCTATTTAATGTACAGAAATGAAAAAAAAACATTTGTTATTTGAAAATCTTCTTTTTTGCTTCAGTAGATTTTTTTCTAAAAATGCACGGTTTTAAAGTTATTCGTGAAAAACCGCACTAAAACAGTCAACTCGAAAAGCATTAATTAATAGAAAAATATGTATACAACATTTTTTGCTCAAAATTCATCCCTGTATCGATTTCTATTTCGGGGTGACAATTTTCGGGGTGGGTAAAAGCAGATATCGGCACTATTTAACTTTTGATCCTTGAGTTTTTCCGTACTTACGCTATGTCCTAGATAAAGACGATATGTACGGTACGTGCGGTGCGGAAATCGCGCGCATAGCAAAACGTTTGCGGCAATTGCGATTATGGCCAAAGTAAATACGAGAAACATTTTCGAATTTCAGTGTGTTTGCAACCATGGCTCCGATAGAAACAACAATTATTAATTTGAATCCTTCAACTCTATAAATTTTTTATTTACAATTGGTGGATTAATTGGAGTTGTTTTAGCAATTCATCTATTGATATTGTTCAGCACGTATAGTATTCCTAATGGATAATGCTTTGGCGAAATAAAAAAATTTAAAGACAGTACAAAGAAAGGAAAAACTAAACATAAAATTTACAAAGATAGAATAAATTTTGGAGAATTTCATCATCTGTATCCAAAGTTGCGATTAGATAAAAATGCTTTTCGGCAATATACAAAAATGCTTCCAGCTACTTTTGATTATATAGTTGAAGCAATCCGTAATTCGTGTTATCATTGTATAACTAATTTTCAAGTGCCTATTTCAGTAGAGGAAAAGCTAATTTTAAGGTTTTCGGCTATATAATCCAATTCTTTATCAACCTTTATCTGTCCTTATAGCGCGAATTTCGCTTATTCCACAAAATATTTCGTTTTTCAAACTCCGCAAGCAGTACTTCCATCATGCGAGATTAACGTCAACTGTGGGCGAAAACAACGCATAATCGTGATAACTGCACGAATTTATTTTCCAGTTAGGACAGCATAATTATTTTGTTTAGGTTTTATACATTGCGGTTGACGGATCGCACCGTACATATCGTATTTACCTAGGACATAGCGTTACTGTTCAAATTTCACTTCAATCAATCTTGTACGAAATAATTCTGAGCCAATTAATGTCATCCTCTGGACTAATTCCTTAATCTTGAATATTTTCCTTGCCTGTCCCTTGTATCAGTAACTATTATTTCTATTTAAAATTAAGATTATTCTACTTATATTATTATTTTATCGAAAACCCTCTCAGTTTGTTTATTCAAAATATATTTAATTCTTCATCTATATTTACATAATTAGTAGTTTTTTTACGAAGTAGACATAAGTAAATTTACTCCACGTTACGATTTCAATTTTTATGAATTTCTCGCCATTTGCGGTAAAGCAAAAAAATTAAAGATTTCTACCAAATTCATTTATTTCAACAATTAATTCTTTTTCTATTTTAAAATTACATTTTCTTCTTGCAAACATTCTATGCGGTCTATGTCTTACCAATTGTCCTTTGCCAATAACAAGCAATTAATGCCTGTTTTGAATTGGTATCTAAAATAGCTTTAATTCGAAAAAACTCAAATTGCAACTATAATCTTAATCGTTTCGATTTTCAATGTTTGCAACTCTGATTGAAATCGCTTTAATTCACTTGTCAACTGGTTTAATATATCTTCCATCTCGTCTACAACTATAGATTATAAACTTGGCGGATTTCTTCTATGTATTCGGGAAACTAAAAACCCCTTATTGCAATGTTCTTCTAATTCATTTATATTCTTTTTTTAACAAACCGCAGTTAAATTAAAAAAAAATGATAAAGAATTTAAGCCTGAACCAAGCCAAAAGAATGTAGCAATTAATACAAAACGTTAGTATATGTGAAAAAATTGAGGAAAACTTATAGGGTAACATGAAGTTTCAGTAACTTATATTCACCAAAGAGAATCGACAAAAAAAATATACGTTACGCCTCTTTGGTATAGGTACGAACTTAGTTTTCGTCTTGCGATTAAAAAAAACATTCCTGCTTGGCAAATTCCATCCAACTTTTAAAAAATGGCTGTTTTTTTACTAACTTGTTCAATATTTTTAATAATTTTTTCTCTTGTTTAGCGAGGGTCAAGCCATATGGATGGATGAAAACATCAGATATGGAAAAACCGATACCTGCGCAACATTCAACAATCCCCCGTTAGTGCCTGGAGGCGATTTCGAAATAAGGGTTTTAGAAGTGTACGGTTTCGCAACTGATCAACTAAGCTAAACAACGATTTCCATCGAAAACTTTAGAATTTATATATTTGGTAGATATATATTGTATTTGTATTCGAGATGATATCTTTTGATCCCTCATACCATCTTTTCATACGTATTGAAAACGATTGCGAGTTTGACATTTGATATTTAATCGGTTATCTTGGCTCAAATCGCTTTCCATACACATGGAAACTCAGTGTTTATGTATGAAAACTACATGTCGCTTACAATTTTCTCTTTCTGTTTGTTGAAAGAAGAATAAAAAATTGATTCATCGTCTGCATTCCACCAGTGCTTGAGTAATTTATGCTTTATTAACACGAATGTAAGTCGAGAGATTCATAAGTGACAGATATTAATAAAAACGAGAGTTGAGTTAGAACAAAAAATATTTTTTTCTGAAAGGAAATTAATTTAATTCTATGGGATTTGACTTTCTATCAGATTGTCTAGAAACTTTGTTTAACTTCCAGAGCTTTCAAAATTTATTTAAATGCTCAATAACAACTTTTTGTTCATATGAGATGAATCTTTAATTATTAAAGTGACGAATTTTGTTTTGATTTCATTGTTTGATCTCCGATTTGGCACAAATTTTCTATGAAATTCACCCCTAAAGAAAAAAAGTTTGTGTCAAATTATATGTTTGTTAGAATGAATTCCTGTAGGTTAGCATCTCTCAGTATATAACAGTTCATTATTAAATTGGAATAGATTTATGCCATAAGCTTAATCAAAATTTTGAGTAAACACAACAAATTCTTCATTTTCTCATCTTATTTGTGTCAGTTTAGTTTGTGGAATGTCTCTAATAATTGATAAATGTTTAATACGTTGCTTGCAAGAACAGAATTAAAAATCCAGGAAAGTTGTCTGTAAAGTTTCAACTTTATTTTGATATTAGAAGTCAAATGAATCAATAAAAAAATGAGTCTCCTTAATAATTGTTCAGAATGATATAAAGAAACTAAGTATAAAGTTTCAGGACAATAAGTCACATCTCCTGTGGAAGATTTTTTATTTCCTGTTTTCGCCACAAAATATATTATTGATAAAACATCTGTTGTATAAAAAGGAGGTTTTAGAATATGAAAATGACTTTAAAAGATCCACTGGGAGTCCCTTATTGCACTCTTTCATTTCATAGTCTAGCACCTCTATCTTATACGATAGGAATTATTATTTAAATTTTGTTAAATGTTGTTGTCCTCAAAATAAACGGGATAATAAAAAAATTTCCACTTGTGTCCATGACACTATTATCCACATTAAAAATTTCCAATATTTCTCGTTATAAGTGAATTTCACTGGCGAATTCCTCGATTTAATATTAAAAATAATTATTAAAAAAAAAACCTCATTCGGGGACAATCTTGGTACCATTTTGGGTACTTGGATGACAAGTACTACATCTAGTCGTTGTAATAAAACGCATTTTAGAATATATCTATATGTTTTTTAAGAATGTGTCACAACTCGTTTTTTCATGATGCGTTAAATACAAAGTCTTAATTATCAAATATCGGTCGCTGTTCAGATTTTCGTTTGTTATCTCTTTTCTTCTTTTGTATTGGTTTGATTTTTTTTCCATATTTGTTTAAGTACTACTTTACTTAATCGCTCCTTCTGCATATAAACTTCTAAATCCGATAACTATACTAATCCACATACAGGGCCAACGACAGGGGTGGATAATGGGCGGGGGGCGTCAATTTTCAGAAAAATGGATTTTTTTACCAAAATATATATCTGAAAAAAGTGAAATGTTAAAAAAATCTCCATAAATAAGATCTTTTTAATAGACATGGTTACTGAAATACTGTGAAGGACGTAGGGGTACGCACGTGGTTACTCCCTTGCTCTGATTTTCTCTCGGTGACCCTGTCCCCGTAAAAACGATTAAAAGAGGGCAATATCATTAATTAGGGTAAACATGGTCATCAGATAGATGATTAAATTCAACATAATATTCATTTTACACCCGTTATTTTGACAGAAAATTAAATTCATTATAAAAGCTTCTAAATCCCATCATAAGATTCAATCCGAACAATTTTATTAATTAGTAGTAGATCAAACTGACGTCTGCCGCCCCTAGGCAGTAAAATTCGCCCGCCCTCTTTACGCTCGATGCAGTGTTAGATTTGAGCTGCATCTTGACTTTTTACAGATTCAAAAATCGGTTGAATTTGATTTTATCAACACAATCTATCTAATAGATTGTTATACTTTTTAAAATCAAATTACTTAAAATAGCTTTTTACATGGCTTTAAGTAAACATAGAAAACAAGTTGCTCCAACTTAAACGGGATCGGCTTTATTTTGACGCCGGCTTGCATTTATTGCATGCAAAAATACGTTCGGCTATGTTACGGGCCTTTACTTGTGTCTCTCGGATAGCACTGTCTAAATTTTGTCGCTCCCACATTTTGCCACTCAAGGCGTGCGCTTAGTCAGCCTCGTAGCAAATACATCCCTGTACTCAGTATGAATATTTATTTGACTTTAAAGACCTTCATTTATGTTGTGTTTAATATTTCTTTTATTATTAAACTCATGCTATGGAGGATCTAAGCCATTTCTTAACTGCTGAGCTTTTGCATTAGTAAATTTTATTGATGGCCTAAGATAAAAGATTATCTATTAAGTGTGCAGATTTCCAGTATCAACACTAACTGGAGAGCAATTTTCCTTTTTGCAGAAGAATATATTTATGTTTCAAAAATTTCTTGTCGATGTTAATAAGTACGACCTACTACAAGTACTAAAATGTCTATATTTAAGTTTTGAATTGAGATTCAATGGAAAACTGGACAGTAGAACACATGTAACCAAAACTAACTGATAGAATGTTGGAATGTATCGGGTTATTTAACGCATCATGTATTTCTTGTATATTTTAACTTAGGTTTTCCCCCTTTTGTATATATTTTATTAAATAGTTGTGTATTTTGTTGATATATGTAGATACGCAAAAAATTCTATTTCTGAAATTTTGAAAAGTTTCAAAGTTTTGTTTTTTCTACTGCTGCTAATTTTAATGTATATTAGGAAGATATTTGTATATTATCTTAGATATATTAGATTTGTGTTTGTTTAATTCCAAGTTTGAGGCAGCAAATCCTTTTTAGTAAAAAAAGACAAGAATGACATATTTCATTCTTGTCATTTTTTTACAGTGCACTCTATTGCCAATTGAAATTTTTCATCATTTCCACGTGTTACTTTTTTGTAAAAGATTTTATGTTTCTTTTTTATAAAGAACGATTTAATCATTTTATATAATTCAACTTTCTTGTTACACACAGGGTGATTATTTTTTAATCTATCGGAACGATTAAATTACAAATAATAAAAGGTTAGCTACAAAATTTATTTATTTCAATTCAATGTTTTGCTTTTTTTGAATATGGACCTTACTTTTTGCCTTTGAATAGCAAAAAACTGACAAATGTTTTTTTCCTTAATCAGGTTAGTATTATAAAATAAAAACATTGAATTGAAAATTTAGGAGAAATTAAGTTACAAAAAAAAATAACCTATATAGAAGTACGGGGACCTTAGCCAATGACAAATAAATGACAACTGGTCAAACCAAATGAAAGGCGACCGTATTTATAATTTGTCAAAAAATTTTATTCATAATCATTTCTAAATCGCTTAAACTATATATACTAATACACATAAAATATTAAAACCGTAACTGTTGATTTACTGAAAATTCGTGTTACACGTCAATCGTGCATCACATAGGGGAATTTTTCCTCAATATCTTTTGACATATACTATCGTATTATTAATCACCAATTTGTTAGTTTATTTATTTTTTTATTATAGAGTAAAAATACCATTTCAAAATATCATTCTAAAATAAAAAATAGCATTATTCACTAATAAAACTTTTTAACTATAAGTTTTTCCATATCTTCTAGTTGCATTTTAATGTAATCTTCAATTTGCTTCTGTTTTGCGATCATAATACTAGCACATTCGGTGCGGCAAAAAACTTAATGGGATTTCTACGAAATTAATTTACTTTAATTATTAATTCTTCCTTTTTGTGTTTTAACGTTACATTTTCTTCTTGCAAATATTGTATGCGGTCAACGGGTCCTACGATTGAACGTTTAGGTTATAACACATTACTGTTATTTTCCGCCTATTATGTTCTATTTAACATATCGCCTTAACAGCCTCGAATAATATGCCATTAAGTGACCAACGTCCATGTTACCACTTTATTTGTCTGTATTGAGTACTATAAACATTGCGAATTATAAAATATCTATGTTATACTTACAAATTTCCACTGATCAGCTGATTTTTGGGGTTCAACACCCAGGGCATTTGTAAATTTGTTGGGTATGTGACGGTTATGGCAAATTACTTACTCGTAGTTAAATGATGGAGCTAATTGTGTAAAGAATATTAATTTACCCTAACGTAAAATACATTCTTCTTTAATGTAAGTTAATATTAAATTTACTATTATTTTTTGTATACAATTTATAAAATTTTAGGGGTCCAGTTGCAATTATGACATAATTTTACTAATATTGTGTCGAAGAACAAGATATATTTGGTACAGATGAAAAGGCATTTTTGATGACAGCTTACAACATGTAATTTTAACTCAATTATTTAATATTTATTACAAATTACCTATCATTTAATAAGTTTATAGATATATGTTGAAGAATATTAACGTAATTTTTTGGTACAAAACAATTGTAACGTCGTTTCTCTATTCCTTTTCTGTTGTTTTAATGCCTCTAAAACGTTTCCCTCTGATCTTTCAAGCTCTCTATTCGTTTTTCTTGTATTATGGTCCAAATTTCACATGCATATAATGTTAGATGGTGCAAAATACTCTATTGTTAAGTACTATCAGCAAACATTTTTTCTCACTTTTTAACATAAATCGTACTATTGCATAAATAAAATAGATACTGTGGGTGGAACACATTTTAAAAGCTGAATTTATGCAATTAAACCACAAGTATACCTTTTTTGTTCAAATTGACAGGGTGTATCATAAACTTGAAAAAAGTCAAAAATGGCCGAGATTTAAAAAAGAATGGATACTTGTCTTCATCCAGTAGTGCGTAAGTGGCGGCCACTTTGTCTAATTTCAAAATTGATGATACGATTATGATTTACCAACTTAAAAATATAACCATACCAAATTTCGTCCATACGTTGAATAAAAAATTATAGGGTTTGCATTTTTTTTGATCTAATATATTTGTTTTCCCCGTGAGAATAATTTTATTTTTCCTAAAAAAATTAAGTAACTCATAATAAATTAAATAAAATGAAAAATGGACTGCAAAAAACTCTAACCTGTTGTTTTCACATTCATAAAAACGGGAAACCCCCATTTTTGAAATGAAGTGAAGTTAGGTACATCTTGTGCCCTCGCACAAGAATGCAATTAAATACTTTCTTCCTTTCATAACAGCCGGCTTAACATCTTCTGTTATCAACTCCTTCAATCGTACAGATATGATATCTATTATTTTACATGTTACCTACTCCCTGTTATCATAACGTTACGTAACAGATTTGTGTTAAAATTGACGTAAACGTTCAGTCATAGGACCCAATGTCTGACGATTTTTTCTTTGTCAATAACAAGTTTTTACTTTCAATATCCCAAGCAATTAATGCCTATTTTGTATTGGTATCTACAGTGTTTTTATTTCGAAAAAAAAACAGATTCCACTATAATCTCGCTTTAATCCAATTTTCAACTAGTTTATTAGGTAATCCATCAAAATGGCTGCTGGTAGACACACAAAATGTATTGTTTACTGCGTTTTGCATGTATTTTAAGTATTTTGTGCTTTTAGAAGGTGTTTGAAATAAAAATAATTGCTTTTTCCGATAAGAGTGATTATTTGTTGGATGTTAGAGAGTGAAAGTAAAGACATTGCCATAAGATATAAGAAAAAAACAAAATTATACAGGGTATTGATCCTTTCACACTCATGAATAATTTATTTATTAATGTTCAAACAAGTTTACACTCAACTACAGAACAACTATAATAAGCAAATTAATTCAACATTAAATAGGTATAACAGAATAAAATACATACAGAAAATAGGAAAAAAAAACTAACAGCTTATAACAGACATAATGAAAGTATAACTAATTACATAACAGAGATGGTAAGCAAATTAATAAAAAATAATACGGTAATCCTGGAATTGATGAAAAATCTCGAGAAGATGACTTTCCATCAGTTTTCACACATATTTTTTATACCAAAGAACAAATAAAAGTCTACAATAGTTTGTCAGCATATAAATATTTTTCTCCTGGTTTTTGAGAGATCATTCCGTTCCGGTTTGTGTGGAAAATGTAGTTCAGTAATTATTCTATAAATAACAGTTTCACGACTTCTTCGACTCCCACAATTGACTACAGAGCAAGTAATGTATGCATGTTTTATAGTTCTTTCTAATAAACAATATTTTTTATGTACACTGTCACTTTATTAAATATCGATAATGCATCCCGAGTGATCAGTCACCCAACTATTCTAAATTAAAATGTCCGTATTAAGCTCCAATCGTTGCATATGTTAAAATAAACTACTCTCTTCACATTAACTACATGAAAGACGTGGATTTGTGTGCCTCCCAGCGAATTTTCATCTGATAGCATCTTGAATTGGTGTATTGTATCTTCCATCTCGTCTACAAGTTTTCGATTTAGGTTATAAACTTGACGGATTTGGGAAACTAAAATTCCATTCTAGCAATAATTTTTTTAATGAAGGTTTTCTTTAAGAGATTTCCATTATGACTGTTCCACTTAATAAATTGAAATTGCAGAATTTCTTGTTCTTCATTTAGTTTAACATCATATTCATGTTTGATGTTAAAGGCATATTCCAATTTTCCTCTAATTAAAATAATTTCATTTTTTAAGTCTTTAATTTTGTTTTGGTAAGTGCATGACAGGGCTTTGATTCTAACTTCATTATGTTGGTTTTGAATTCAGTATGTTTTAATTGAGGTTTTTGACAAATTTTCATGGTATGAGATATTTCAATATCTGTTTTCTCGTATTCATCGGCTTCTTTTTGATTTGGCAAATATTCTTCTATAAAACGACCATTACACGGTCAATAATATTGTCAGTATTCAAAAATAATGACAGGATTATTGATCGTGTATGAGCAATACTGATGGAATGATTAGAATATTGAAGAATATCCGGATCAGTATTAGGCCACGCCATAATAGTGGTATTATTACTGATCGTGTAGTGACAGTACTGTGTAAGCTTTTTATTTGTTGACATATCTCGTTCGCTGTGCCTTTGTACATTCTGTGTCGATTTAAAAATAATTATTAACTTTTAAAAATGGAAGACGAATTAGTGAATGATACAGTTATGAATAACGGATTAATTGATAATGAACCAGTTAATCAGGAGTTGCCAGAAGAAGAAAAATGTATGCTACAGTTTAGACGATACTTTGCCTGAATTGCGGAATTCAAGCAGTATAGGTTATTTGAAGAGATCAAAAAGGAATGTGGCACTGTACAAGCTACTTATTGTTTATTAACAAATTAAACAAGAGGCAGTACAAATATAAGTGCTTAGCAGCTGGTGACATGATCACTGAACTTTGGGTCTTCAAAATGTCGGTAGCAAGATATTCTACTGGAACTGCTAACCTTTCATCAGCTAACATACATTTTCTCATATTTGTATCTTCTCTTAGCAAAACGGTTTTACCATTGACAGTAATTGATTATGTAAACTTTCACTCATTCGAACATACTTTTTGTAATCAATTGCATCTGTCTTCAGAATTTCTTTAAGAAGAACCATATGATAGAATTGTTCACGTTTTTTAGCCAGTCTTTGACCCATCACTTGCATTTTACACGTTTTAGCGCAGCACAAGCCGAAATTATTGCCAAACACGCTGTTTGCCGAGAATCCATCGTATACTCACTCAACTGCTAGGACAATATTGAAGAAAATAATGATCGCGTAAGATTAAAAAATACTGATGGAGAATGAATGAAATACTGTTAGTATTATTGACCGTGTAAGGGTCGCTTAATTCATTTATATTCTTAATTTTTTCAATAAACCGCACGTAAATTTAAAAAAGAATAAAGAATTTAAACCTGAACAAATTGGTGATTAACAAAAGAATACAAAACGTGAGTATATATCGAAAGAAAACTTATGACATGAATTTTCGTCATTTTAGTGAGCCAATAGGCTATTTTTATGGAATAAATATTTAACCGAAATAATATCGAGATTTTGCATTATAGCCAGTTAACTTTTTTATGAACCATTAGAGTCGTTTAGGGATAGATTACGAGACTTCTTTCATATAGGGATAATAAGCCCTTTTTAAAAAGTTGGGTGCTATTTGCCGTTTTTTAATTGCAATTAAGAGGAGAACGAAGTTTGCCTCAATATATTTATCATAAACTTCAAATATAAGATAATGAATTGAAATCCAACATGAAGTTAGAAGAGTTATTACAAAAAATGCCAATGTTAAACAAAATTAAAGACATAAAAAATGAAATTATTGTGATTAAAGAAAAATTGGATTATGCCTTTAATATCAAACATAAATTTTATGTTAAAGCCAATGAAGAACGTGAAATTCTGAAATCTAAAGTTATTAAGTGGAACCGTGCCATAATGGAAATCTGTTTAAGAAAACCTTCATTAAAGAAACTATTGCTAGAAAGGGATTTTAGTTTCCTGAATACTTAAAAGAAATCCGTCAGGTTTATAATCTAAATCAAAAAGTTGTAGACGAGACGGAAGCTACAAAAAACCAATTGACATGTGAATTAAAGCGATTTCAAAACAGAATTGGAAAGATTGAAAAACGAAACTGATAAAATTAAAGTTTTTTTTAAGATAACGATACAAAACAGGTATTAAATGCTTGGTATATTGAAAGTAACAACTTGTTATTGGCAAAGGAATAATTAATTGTTGGAATAAATGAATAGAAATGCCATTAAGTTTTTTACTGAATTAAATGTACTCATGGATAATGTTAAAAATGCTGTTATGATCGTAAAACATAAGCAAATTGAAGATTATATTAAACGGCAAAGAGAAGAAAAGGAGAAACTTTTTGAAAAGTTTTCTCGCGAATATTATATTTTGTTATTTTATTATTTATATTTCAGTATTTTTGTAAATTAAATTCAATTGTTTTCTTTACTAAATAATAAAGAATTTAAACTTAAACATATTGGTAATTAACAAAAGAATAAAGTAATTAACACAGAACAATAACGAGATTACGTCGAAAGATATTGAGGAAAACTTAGTTTTCATCTACGATAAAAAAAACATTGCTGTTTGGCAAATAGCACCCAACTTTTAAAAACTTCTTAACCCTATATGAAAGAAGTCTCCTTAGTCACTCATCACTCCCAAAACGATCATTATGACTCATAAAAAAATATGAATATAAAGCAAAATCTAGGCTTTATTACTCCGAGGTAAAGCCTAAAGGGGTTGTAATCTTGGTACAAAAAGAGGGTAGGTGATCCGATTTTCAAAATTCTAACGGAAAATTATAAAACGCATATTAGTTCATTAGAAAAGTGTTTTCGAACAATAATCCACAAGCTTAATAAAAAATTTAGTTTTTTCTCTCGCTCCTCAGTGATATTGCAAGAAAAAACATTTTATCTATTAAAGATAATTACGAAATTTAACCTATTTTACCAATTAATAATTTGCGGTTTTTTTCACATGAAATAGTGATAGTTTAAGGTAATCGTACTTCTAATGCATTATTTTTTTGACAATATTTTATATTGAGACGATATAATCGTTTAATAAAATGGACCACCCTGTAGGTATTTTAATATACTTTATAAACTGACGTTATGTTCGTGCCAAAAATGTTTCTTTTTTTTTAACATGCTTCTCATTTACGGCATATAGAATGGTTTATTTTTAGATAAACTCGTATCAAGATTCAAAGTATTTTTGAGTATTTATTTGATTTTTTTTTTGTTTTATTTCATTTTATTGACTGAGATTTTTAAAAGAAACAATGCGAAAATTTGGTCTTATGGTGAATGTGTTCTAAGAAGTAGATTTTTTAAAATTAGTCATTAATAGACGACCTAGATGTCATTTTGACTTACCATAATAGTATCAAGTTCAAATTTGAGAAGTTTGTCAAATTACGGATTTTTGTGTTGGTTGCTCAATTAAATATTGTATATTTATTAATTATATCTGCCTTAAATGAAGTAAATTGCTTAGTTTTTGACTAATGTTATCTTAACATGGTAGATTTATAAGTATTTGCCAAAAAAGAACAAGTTTAACAAATTAAATGAAACAACCTATGTCAATATTTCATCTAGGTATTCTAGTGATTAGATCTTCAGACTCTTAGATCCAGTAGAGGGAAGAAATATTAGTCTGGTTGCTCATTGTTTATCAAGGCATATCACAGTATTTTATTTTTGTTATGTTAACATCACATGTATGAATTCTAGTCCATTGTAACCTATATTTTTATCCTAATTTCACTATTAGGAAATATTTCTGTCTGAAATAGATGATCAAAAAAAACCGCCAATTATTTTTGGAGTGAACGGTAATCGTCATAAATACGTTTCTCGCTCAGTCGTAACATTTTTTTTTATCATTAAAATGATTCTTTCACATTTCGTTTACCGTTTGCACTGAAAATTCAAGTATTAATCAAAAAAAATCGGTATGAATTATTTATAAAAAAAGATAACGTTGTTAAGTTTGTTAAAAATTGATTGTTAGTTGATTGAGTTTATTAGTGAATAGTTGGAATGAAGATTTTTATTCTATACAGAATGACAACTCAAACAATTTGGAAATATTTTCTTAATGCTTTAGATTAACCTAGCAATATTTCTTCGTTAATCAGCTTTATTTATAAAATTTGACAACATTAACGGAATCCCCCAATTATAACAGTTGCCAACATGCAAAAATGTATATACCTTTATTTTTGAGCACATTTTTTTATTAATTCCCGAATTTTGACTTCAGAGATTCCGTTATTTCAGAAATAATTTTTTTGATACTTATTTTGGAAGATTCTGTATAAAATGCGTTTATCTTTAAAAAATGTTAAGTACAAAAATATACATATTTGAACACAGAATATTGTGTCAATATAAATGTTAACTGAATTTTCATAAAATCAACTGCAATTCACTCATTTTATGACATTTTATTTTTGATATAACTAGTATTATTATTTTATTTAATAAACATAATGTGTAATTACTATTATCATAATAATATATTCTTAAATACCACGTAAAATCTTTACAAAAAATATAAGAGGACTAAAATCTAGAGAATATTAAATTAATCTAGCAATCAAGAAATTTATTATCGCGATATTTTTTCTGCTGTCACTTTAGAAAATGCGTTTTTCCGATCATTTTTAGCTCTGAAAGGGCGTCGTTGCCGGTCTAGACCGGAAAATTGACATTACTTCCCGGCAAACTATTACGTTACCGGGCTCAAAAGTTGCACAATTTCCATGACAGTATCGTAGCATCTGTCAGATAGTTTTTACGTTTAAATTGTTAAATTATTGGTGACTGCACAAAAAAATATTGTAAATAACTATGACTTGTTAATTAAGTTCGATCTATTTCTACTATTGTAATCACCGGTGCTTGTGAGCAGAGTTCTAACACAATGTAACTCAAATAGTTTATAGATTTTAATGTTATTTAAAGTATTTTTGGTTATTTATTTGATTTTTTACTTACACAGTGATACAATTTAAGCGACAATATATCAAACACATATTTAATTGGGTTATACTTTGGTAATCCACACCCAGTGTTCCAAATACTCATACCACACTATTAAACACCTCTTGGCATCTAGTACCATTATCTGTTCAATATGAAGGTGATATCAAATGCTGTAATTAACAAGATTAATTTTTTTTGGTTTGTTGAAAATTGATATAAAATAGCAGAAACGATTCTTAATTACACCATCAATTTTTTAATTAACAGTGCTGTTCGTAAAGTAAAACATAATAAAAGAATACACAGAGAAAACAAAATCCCATTCCTGTCCAAGTTTATATTTTATTCATGATACTAACCTTATTATTTGGCTCAAAATTCAGATTATATACATAAGCTCTCATTTCGTTCTATCTTGGACATTTAAATATTCTTTCTGTCTTGGACACTTAAATAATTGAGCTACATAGATGTGGTATCAACTTGTTCATTTATTATAAATGTGTAGGTTTTAAACGAAGTACTTCTTGGATTGTTTCTTATAAAAAATTATTTCCTCTTGTTTCTTTTGTCCATACATAGAACTTCTTGCCTAAAAGTATAATATTACAGGAACTACAACCCCATTTATTACTTATACATAAGGTGCACTTTTTTTTCAGATATAATGGCAATAATTTAGACTTGTTTCTCTTGTTTATGTAGTATCACTAGCATTTGAGATATACATACTAAGTTTTGATACCCATATCATACTTTTACAATGACATTAGTAGTATTATTTTTTATTATTTTATATTTATTTGACTGAAATCTACAAAATTTTATAAAATGAGTGAATCGTATTAACTTCAATTAGAACAAAAAATTTAACAAGTTCCTTTGTATTTTAGAGCAGTGTTTAGAATGTGATGTTTATTATTATTAAATATAATAAATGTTAAAAAGGAAAGCATTACTAAGAATTTTATAAAAATTTCTTTTTACATGTCGGCAATGTTTCAAGCCCTAGCTTGTATAAATTGTTTTATGCTTGTTAATTATTGTACGTAATTATAAATATAGCATCATTGTATATTTATAAGATTAGTCTGTTATTAAATGATATTTATTTCGTTGATTGGGAGCATATGGCAAAATATTTTAGCCTGATATATTATTTTTAAGAAATCGCCATATCATTTGTCAAGTCTACAGAATTTATTAAATTAGTAATAACATATGATTATAAAAATTGTAGATAATAATGTCTTTAATTAACTATACAAATATGCCTACTTATTAATAGTAATTCAATTATCACATTTTCGTTCAACGTACAACGATGTGGTTGATTTTTTGCAATATGCTCTCTAAAATCAACCAGCTCTTTGATGTTTAAACTTTTTATTTTTTTGTTGTCAAATATAAGCAATAACTCATGTGATAATTCGACCGAGATTGTAACGATTCTGGGTCTGGCTTTTGGAATTTTTCCGAACAGCCCGTTTTTGATCTTGGACGGAAAGAGTTAAAAAAGGGAAAAAGAACAAAAAAGTGATGTTTTTTTTTATTTTTAATCCTGCATCAAAAGTTCGAACATTCTGACTGTTTTTACTTGTAGTTACCGGTCTTGTCCTTTGTACTGACGTATCTAATGTATTATTATTCATGTTAGTGTTTATTCAATCTCATAAATGTCTTGATATTATGCCGGTGTTTTATTTCGATTTTTTTCTCAGATATGTAGCCTAATCACTAAAAAAAAACATTTATGATTACCATCGACTAGTTTCGGTAACTTACCATTTTCAGATTATGCCACTATGCGGGAATCTGTGCCTTTATTTGGATTGGAAATTAATAAATCTTTCATTATAATTTAAAACCAATTATAACTTTAATAACTTTTTATTTTAATATATACAATATATATTACATTGTTTATATTTACATTTTTTTTATTGAAAATCTGGAAAAATTTTGTTAAGTAGGACTTAATTATTATTAATTATTCTCCTTCTGTTACCTATAAAAAATTAATACTCAATTTAATCATTAATTTTATAAATATACTAAAATATTCTTTTTGCTCCTCCGGTTAAGTATTAAGTAACAGTTTGTGTTAAAATATAAAAAAAATCTCGTTTATCTAAAATACTTAACTGAATCAAACAATAGAAAACAAGCTTGAGCACATATTTATTTTAGTATAATTATGTAATTAGCTGATCGAAATTTACTATTTCTATTTGAAGAGTATTATTACTATCACTGAACACCCTAAAGTACAACTCAGCTTGGAAAAAAGAGTTGACGCATCTTCTATTCAAATCTTTCATTACTTGCCGTTGTTACTGTCGTAGTACTGATAAGCTTTTTAAATTTTTTATTTGAAACTGTCTACAAAAACCCACTTTGGGGTTTTTGATATTTCCCAGTAAACTGTTTTGTGTTCTTCTTCACTCCTTTATTGGGCTATGATCTATAGATCAATTAACCTAGTGTAAACTATGGGAATACTCTGGTCTTGCTCTCAGCAAAACTGTTTTGTGCTTTACTGTGTATTGTAACTTTGTTGTATCTTAGTGTATATTGTTTATTTATACTGGTTAATAATGGAAAAACTTAAAACGGGGTAGACATATTTGTACAGCTGAGGATTGCCAAATAAGTATTTATATCCAATTTTTTTTTAGTTTTCCAACCAGCATGGTTATGTTACGTTAAGTTTAATTTTTTATGATAAGCAACAGATTAAAAAGTATTGAACTTCATATTTTGTGAAAACGTAATTTAAATAGGATCCTGACAACTCATTATATAGACTATAATCCTAGAATATATACAGTATCTGGAATAAACTGTATTCAATAGCTCAAAGCCAACATTTTGAAAGTAAAGTTTTAAATATGATATTATTACATACTTATCGTATTTTTAATTCAATATAAGCAATTTAAGTAATTTTAGGGCTGAAAGGGGACCATTGCAAATTTAGAGAGACATTGAATAAATCTTATATAATCTTTGTGGAGCTCACTTTGAGAAAAAAATGTTAAGGTTTAATTATACAACGACTTATTTCCCCTGTTGAAAAGTTCATCATATGTGGCAAGGATCATGATTATGACTTTAGAACCAGAAAGTCTTCAAGAATCTATTGAAGATACAAAATCATTTTATAACGTTTATATTAAAAAATAAAGCACGTAATTAGTCATTCTAAAGATTATCTGTCTTGGTAAGAGTGAAAATTTGCAATTTTATGTGGCTTGATGCGTCAGGAAATGTGAATATCCGAGAGTTATTAGCAAATCTGGCGTTTATATTAGAATCAACGTAACAGTGCAAACAATTTTTTACACACGTTCACACATTAATCAGATTCGCCAATACTTAAGGGTGTTCAGTGTTACTATTGATACATTTTAAATGGCAACAACGCCTTAAAAAATTAAATTACATAATTTTACAATTTTGACACTTCCTCTCAGAGATACAGGGCGAAATTTCAGTAACTATTCATAAAAACTGAATAAAAGAAAATGAAACAAAAAAATTATGTTCAAATTGGCCACGTAAAATATTTTGACAAACACTTAATTAAAGGCACTTAGGAACTTATTAGAAATATATTGACAATACTGCAATGTAGAATGCTTTTAAAGTTAATTTGTCGTTATCGATCCACAATAATAAATTGTCCAATATTCTATTAGTAATAAGTACTTGTCCTGTTTCACTTAGGTTAATTTTCATTAATCCTTAGAAAATCATCTAAAACAATGAGTAGAATCTAAAAATTTGCCTCATAAATAAATTAATTTTACCTCAGAAAGCAGTGACAGGAGAACAGCAGGTAAGAAATATAAGACATACATGTGATAAATAAAATACAGTGTACAGAAGTGAAGCACATTTTCAAACAAGAATACAAAAAATAACTCTTGGACAAATTAAAAAAATAGAAGCAAATGTTCCCGTTTAACTAAAATAGGAGCTACGTAAACAAATAAAAGGTTAATGAACTGAGGGTTATGGCTTGGACTGTTAATGGTCTGTTTTAACACAAGAGTTGTAAACAGTGTTAGATATCCTCATGTCCGAGAAATAATAATTATAACAAAAAACATTCTCCATCATGAAGAGGTGGAATACAAAATAAAAAAAATATATTAGAGAAGGTAATATGTTAACCAGTTCGGTTTTAGAAATAGATATTCTACTATAGTTCAGATCCATAGAATAATAAATGTTATATAAAAAAAATAACATAATTTTTCCTAGATACAGGACAGAAATTTGATAAACCAGCATTATCGTTTAAATAAGTTTATTCCTCCCAAAACAATGTTCCCAAATCCTAGTCTCACATATCGGATTCTTCAGTTCAGAATAAAGAAAGACAGATCTTATTCGAAAATAAAAGCAGCGGTACAAGTTCCGGTCTTAGAAAACTGTAAATACAGCTATATTTGCTAATAACACAGTAGTTATAATACAGAATCAATAGGAACATTTTAGACAGTAGTTAATTAGATTAACAACCAAGAAAAGAGATTAATTCTAGTTTTTGTAAATTTTAGCAACTTTATAAAGTGTAGAAAAAAAAGGACTTAGCTAAAAAATAATGAAAATAATAATAAATAAAACCACACTACTGTTAAATCTATTAAGCGAGTTTCTTATTGCTATTGATTGAAAATTTATTACTAAATTGAATTTTAAAAAGAGCGACTGGCCAGAATATACCTTATTACCTATTTTAATTAATTTTATTTAAAATGTAATCAGCAGTTAATTGGGTATTGATGAACAAATTCCTTAAAATAGCCTCAAAAATCATCAAAAAGGTGATTCTAGAAAACCACGATTGTAATGTACATAATAGACGACATGGTGTAAATAGTCAAAAAATATTGTGCCCATGCACTAAGCAACTTATTAAATGCAGTAGTGAGGCTTGCATCAGTTGAATGTCCGCCATCATGAACAAATTGTAGATTAATGTCGACAAACGCGTGGAAGACAAAATCCATGTGAAATCAACTTATTATCATTCATGAACGACCAGCCTGGACTGATCAATAGAATAAAAGAAAAATTTCTGCTCAAAATCAGGCAAAATCCAAGTGAAGAGAGAAAACAAGAGTCCGACTAGGACAACATCAAACATAACAGAATAACTTGAATTGGAAATTTGGAACCTTTTGTTCTTCAACAATGTTGAAGAATATCGTCACCACTAACCAAAACTCTACTACTTATCACTCTACGTAAGTTTCGCTAACTATTTATCTTCAACTCCTGATGATGCTAACATACTTATCGAAACGTACGTAGAGTGTTAACTGTAAAGTCACCATTATTAACAAACGACAAAATAACATAATGCCAAACATAAAGATAAATAATAACATACAAACGGAACGACAACTAGAAGACGAGACAAGAAATTTCACAAAAGCAATGCAAGAAGCCAGGCAAAAATCCACTGTGCTTAAAAAACAAAAAGAAATATATGAGGACATACCGCAAGAGATAAAAACCCTGATAAGAGAGAAAACCCAAAAAAGGCAAAAATAGCAGAAGTACAGGGAGATAGAAAGCAAAAACAGAATGGTAGCACTGGGAAAACTGGTAAACAATAAACTACTAAAACACAGAAATGACAGTTGGAACAGGTTTCTAAAAAATATTAACCATCAGGACAACTCCATGTGGAGGGTAGCGAAAAAGCTGAGAAAATACAAAACAGAAATACCACCTATAACTGCAGACAATATAATATACTATACGGACGAGGACAAGAGCAAAAACCCTTCGGTAACTTCCTAAAAGACATGTTTGTAAATAACACCCCAAATAATAACAGGCAGGACGAAATTGACAATATAATGAATAGACTAAAAATGACAGAAAACGTAATAATAGCAAGAAAATTTCTTACTTCACCAAAAGAAGCAGGAGAAATAATAAAAATGCTACCAAACAACAAAGCCCCTGGTAATGACAATTTGGAAATCACGGTCCTAAAAAACCTCAGCAAAAATAAGGGGTAGTGCAGCTCCATTACATAATAAATGCGTTTTTTAAACTGCAATACTACCCGGACATGCTAAAAATAGCAAACATCATACCAATCTTAAAACCGGGAAAGAATCGCCCTGTTTCGCTACTGACAAATACGGCAAAAATAATAGACAAGATAATTATGGGGAGAATGAGGTAGTAGAAAAAGAATTAAATTTAATACCAAAAGAACAATATGGATTTAGAGCGAGCCACAGCACCCAAGCGCAAATCATTAACATGGTACATAATATCAGAACAAAATATAAAACAGGTCATCAGACGGTGCCAGTGGCCCTCGATATGAATAAGGCCTTTGACTCGGTTTGGCATAATGGACTCACACATAAATTGCTTGAGAATGGCATTCAAACACATATAGTTAAAATAATTCAATCATATCTGCAAAATAGGAAGTTTTATATAAAACTCTATAATACAGTTCAAGGTCCTTATGAAATAAGGGCAGGCGTACCGCAAGGATCCGCCATATAGCCCCATTTTTACAACATCATAACGTATGACATGCCGATGAGTGATGTTGTGTAAACGGCGCTATATGCGGATGACACCTGTTTTGTGAAGAGCTCAGACATAGGTGAGATAGCCGTCAGGGGGCTGGATATCCATATAAATAGGGTAATTCTCCCCTACCTAGAAGAAAACAAGATGAAATTAAATGAAAGTAAAACAGAAATGATTCTGAAAAAGGGAACAAGAGAAGTCAAAATATACAAACCATTAAAAATAAAAGAACATACAATCAATCCCAAAAATACAGTCAAATACCTTGGTTTCCATCTAGATATGGGACTTACGTATAGGGAACACATCAAACACTTAAGAAGCGAAAGCAATAGGTCTAGCCCGGATGCTATACCCAATGATGTGCAGGACAAGTAAGATGAATATAAAGAATAAATTATTATTATATAAACAGATTATTAGGCGTGCACTGACATATGGATATCAAGTTCGGCACCCCCTACAACGTTTAAACCAATACAAATAGTACAAAACAGGTGCCAACGCACAATCCTTAATGAAGAAAGAACAACGAAAATAACGGACCTGCGTTAGGGAATTTGTACTAGATAAATCAGAGAAGTTTTACAGAACATGTTTCCCCCCAGATCTTAGGGAGAAAATAATAACTATAAAGGCAAGTGACAGACCCAACATAAAGTATGGGGGCTGGGTTCTGCGAAAATACTAAGTCCAGAACCATTTATACTTGAAGACAATAAAAGGGGGCGGGGCCTAGTATTAAATACAACAACAAAAAGAAACGCTCACAAATCAAAATAGTAAATATTGAAGAAAATAGGTAAAAGAAATAGTTATAATGTAATTAGATATGTTTTTCGCCTCGTTTTCAGGAGTAAAATCAAAACTAAAAACAAAGAAAATAATGTTCAGTTGCTGAATTACCGTTCACAATCAACCAACCAATTAACGCCTAATAATGCCATATATATGATAAGGAGTGGGCGGGGCAAGAAGATAGAAATAACAATCAGGTTGATGGCACCAGAAGAAACAGGTTAATAAAGAACCTTTTGAGCTGAGCTGAGGATAAAAAATACTTTTTTTCTGCAGTTTTTTGGGAAATCCTAATGCTAAATTTAAAAAGCCAAATCGTTAAACAAGATCAATAAAAAGTCATTGAAAGTGACGTATTGACCAAAGAGTAACCGTCTCCAGGATTTAACCGAGATATATAGGGTGGTCCACCGGTAACGCCTCGGTCTGTAGACCAAAAACTAAACACTTTTTTTTAAATCTGTTTCACAATGAGATTTATATCAGAAAAGAGAACAATCCAAAAATATTTTAAATTATACAGGATGCTCCAGGAAAGAGAACATATGAAGGTCATAAAAATATGACCTTCAGTTGTTTCACTTTCCTGGAGCACCCTGTATAATTTAAAATATTTTTAGATAATTGTCTTTTCTGATATAAATCTCACTGTGAAAACAGATTTTAAAAAAAGTGTTCAGTTTTTGGTCTACAGACCGAGGCGTTACCGGTGGACCACCCTGTATATGTTATATATCAAATTAATATGGTGTACACGAACCTAACACCACTAAAGGCAAATTAAATTCAGATTAGTGGCAGAAACACGAGAGAAAATAGAAAAACCTGTACAAATAATTGAAGAAGAAAGTTGAAAATCAATGTAAACAATGATTATAAACTAAAATAAGGTAGACATAGCACCATCAAATATAAAAATAAAAAAAAGAAATTTTAACAACCTAAGAGTACTTTTAATAGAAAATGGAAAAATATTCACCAGAATCAAAAAAACAAATCAAATTTATTACGGTATAGTACTGAAACACAAATGAGAAAATAAATGGAACAAATGCAGCAAAAATGAAGAAACTTTATAAAATAACAAGAAGAAAAAAAGCTGGACCGAGTAGTGACATAAGAAAATAACTAACCCAAATACAATTGGTATGGTCATCGAAAAGAGAAAACAGAAACAGCCTAATAAGAAGAGCTATGAAATCAAGAAAATTTAAAAAAAGGGAGAACAAGAGGATGAAGCGGACAGGAACCAGAAGACAATAGAAAATTTGGCACCCGAAGAATAAATGAAAAATCAATAAAGTTATATTCAATGTGGCTTATGAGAGTGTTGATACAACTTAAAATGTTTGATACTGAATCTATTGGCTTACGTTGACCCAATGTGTAGAAACAAAATTACCTAGACGACGAAACTTAATAACATTAAATAAACATTTACATGTGGCTAATGGTAGTCTTGAAAATTAATACAAACAAAATAATGAGAATAGGAAAAAAATTAAAATGGGAAATTAATTCCTTGGAGGAGTTGTAAAAATGGAGAGAAATAAAAGTAAACGACTGCAAATGCTGATCAAAAACTTATAAATAACAAAATCATCATAGTAAAATATAAAATAAAAATATATAAAGCTTTAATAATACCAATTATAATTATTAATACACATAGTAAAAGTAATAATGACAAAAAAATATGAAGAGAGTCCAAAAACGCATAGAAACATTTTAGGACAAAATAACACAAGAATTAGGAAAAATATAATTGAAAAAGTGTGGAGAAAAATAAGAAAGAACCGGCCAGGTCAACATGTTTTTGTAAAGTTAAAGATCTTATAGCGGATTCCATTCGTAAAACTATTGTGCACTGAGTGCATAATTTGTATTCTATTGGGAAAACTATTGGCGGGTTTTCAATTTGTTTGCGGAACTAGTGCATACGAATCGGCTCAGTGTAACATTTTCAGCACGGAGCTCTATGAAGTAATGCAAAAGGTTTAAAACTTCTAGTGGCTTTATCCTTCACATCATATTCAAGTAGTGATGAGGAAATGATATATGAAGTAATGAAGGAGAGGAGAATCAGATATTAAAATGTTTCCAATAATTTAAAAAATTTACATACTTGTTAATTTAAATATTTCATCACTATCATCAAGTGGAAATGTTGAGTTAATGATTTCATAATTCAGTTGAAATGCAATCTGATAAGTTGTCATATTTTTCAAAAATCTCCCTTTTTTATTTAAATTTAAAAACAATAGATATTCAATGAAAACATAATGTTTGCTCCATAATCTCGGATAACTGGTCCACTCACAAGGAAAAAAATTAGTTAGAAGAAAACATGCAACCCATGGACATATATCTTTCCAGATAATTAAACAGCTAATTGATAATAAATGTTAGTTTATCAGTGGCCATTGTTCTAGTAAGCAACTATATATAATAAATTTATTTGTAATAAAAAATTTTAACAATACACTTTATTGAAATTTGGTCCACTTTCAATTTATCCCTACGATTTTTTTAAATCTATGTCAGCGATGTCGTTAAGATTTCTCGATCGCCACCAAAAACTAATCAAGTCAAAACCGAAAAAAATTTGGTGAGAATTTGGTTAAAACCGGTTCAGTGGTTTTGGCAAATCGTTGGAGAAAAATCTATATACACACATACAAACATACACACTTATACAGGTTGTCATAGTCACAGAATAACTATTCCTAATTGTTAAAAATGCTAGAGGACACTTAATTAAACATTTTTTGTTCATAAATTAGTATCCAGAAATTCTTCAGTATCGAAATAAAACGCGGCTAAATGATCGTGTGTATCGAATTTAGTAAGTAATTACTCTTTACTGTTGTAATTGAGATTGTTTTTAAATATTTAGTTTACACGAAGAAGTTTATAAATAAAAAATGTTTATTTAAGTGTCCTCTATCATTTCTGACAATTAATAATAATTATTCTGTGACACCCTGTACATATATGTTGGAAAATCGTTTTTTGGAATTTGGGTGGATCAGTCTACTCTTCATTATAATTAATAAAATAGTAAAATGAATAATCTCTGCGCAATTTTTCAAGACTACGGCCCGTTTCCGTCAGCGGAATTAAGTCCGATTGGAAAAAATCGAAAATTTTCCAATAATTTTTTTTTCAAATTTTTCATTTTTTTTCAACGAACCCCATGCGATATGGATATCAATCGACGCGTCTTGACTTGCACACACCTTAAAAGAAAACAGTATCGGCAAATGTGCTTTCCTTATCAAAATATCTCGAATAGAAGTTTCACTCAGTAGGCGGGTCCATGAAATAACTCATCTTCTGATAAGCCTTCCTTTTTGAATAAAAACAGATGGCCGAAAGAATTTTCCGGATCGGCTTTACCGTTCTCGAGTTATCGTGCGCACAGACATCCACACAGACAGACTTTTTTTTTCGCAGAAAATCCATTTTCTTCACGTTTCATGACATTTTAAGTCATTTGGAGCAAAAAAAAGTATGGGCGGGCCGTAGTAAATAAGAAAAATATCACTGCCATTTGCGCGCATAGCATTGCTTCTGTGCTTACTGTTCTTGGAGCTTTTCCTGACAGTAATATCGTAAACGGAGCTTTTCTGACAATTATATCGTAAATGGAGCTTTTCCTGACAGTTATATCGTAAAAAAATGTCAAATAATGAAAATTTTGAAACTAATTTTTCTTAATGCTATTCTACAACTCAACCAACTGATTTTTAAGTTGTATGTCTATTCATTCTAATTCTGCAGTTTTTACTATACATCGATCAGTGCATACATATTTTATGGGATTTGCACTGTGCGATGCAAGGGGGTTCTCTCCTGGAAAATTTAGTATTTTTAAGCCTGAAAACGTGCTTTTAAACTTAATTTTAATGGAATTTTTAGTAAAAAAAGAATCAGGAAACAGTTACTGCGCCGGTATTCTCGTAATACGTTACGTTTTGGAAGCACTAAGCGAAACGAATGGCGAACAAAGAGCACCGAGACGCTGACCGCGGCTTTTCGTATTTTTCTAGCCGGACGCGTCGCCGTGCGATACGACTGATTCGAATCCGCTTAGCACATTGTGGCAGCGCTGCATTTTGCATTATTCCCAACATAGTATTTGATTAATTTGACGATAACACCGGCACAGAAAAAAATCGGCCGCGCGGAGCCCTATTTTCAACAGAAAATTAAAATTATAAATATTAGACCTGGAGATCCGGGAGTCAGAAGTTTATTATCGGAAATTTTCTCCTCTTTAAGGATCTTATTTGCAATTACCGATATCTTGTATAGTTTTTGAGTTATCAAAAAACAAAATGGCTTTTCTTTTCGTTTTTTGTTAATAACAATTATAATTTTTAATTGCAGAAAAAAATCGACATGACACATTTCTCAGTATTGCAATATGCGTCGAATGAACCATCGCTCTTATTTTTAGTACTACCCTTCTATTTTTCGCAGAAAACTCACTTCTTGACTAGACTACAAATGATGTACAAATTTGATCACTTTTAGATTTTGTTTTATTTTTATTCAGAAACTAAAAATAAATGAAACCTTTACACTTATTAAGCAGTTCAACACAAATCAAGAATAAATAAATCTACCTTGACTCTATTGCTAATGGCATCCAATCTATTTGATATAGGAAGAAAAGGATGTTAACATCTCTAGATTTTCTACATCTTGTTTACGAAGTCTATAAAGTTTTATAAAATTGTGGTCCGATAATTCAAAAGGATCGTCCGTCAAAAATCGCTGCCTTTCCACCTCCTCTAAAACAATTCCTCCTATTTAGGGAAGAGTCATACTCAGAAATAACTTTGTAAAGATATAAATAAAGATATAAAAATCGCAAGTCGAGGGCAAAACAGCTACCAAATGGTAGGTGTTTTGCCAGTTTGACTACGTGGTATGCGAATTTTACGTCATCACACGGTCAGCGAGCACGAAACGCCGACCGTTTTTAGTTACGAGAATACCGGCCCTGGTCGACAAAATCTAGGCACATGCTATTTTATGCACTGCTGTACATTCCGCTTCTGTTACTCTCAATAGCTGATATGACCCTAATAGTACTGATATTCCCTCTGGGAATCCCCATTAAGTTGGAGTTTTCGTTCGTCGCAATACTGCTCCAAATTATTCAATTCACTTAAGAGTTTTTGGTAATGTTCCCTATCAGCATCAGCCTTGTTTTTATGTGCCTCATTTTTAAAGTTTCTTCGACTCCTTTTTCACTTATCGTAACTATTTCATGTATGTTTCAATAGTTTCCTTTTGTTTTCCACTTCTTCATTAAATCTTTAGTGTTCACGTGAGAGATCGATTTTTTTTCTTTTTCTAATTTCCTGCCCGTTTCTAATTTTGATATTGTTTTGTTCATATTTCAATTAATAATTGAGAAGGCAAAGGAAAAAGCATTTTACTTGGAAGTAGATGTTGACTGATAAAAAAGTTACTAAAATAAGATTGATATCTGAAGAAAGTAACAGAAGTTAGAAGATTAGGTAAGAGAAAAATTGAAACATATATTTCTTTTGTCAATTTTTTCGGAACTATAAGTTATTTTAATTTCGTGACTTGCTAGTTTGAGACAACTTTCCTACAAACAAACAATTTTTTGTCAAATTATACGTGACATCAATTTATCTCCTCCCAAATTCTCCATATAACGGATTTGTCCAGCTCGGAAGAAAATCTTCGTCTTACCAAATTGTTACTAGGAGGAATCTTCGATTGATTTGGTTAGTATCAATTCGCGGGTATTCTACATGTCATTTCTAATCACGTCTTTTATTTTGTTAAGGCCGGTTCTCATATATGCTTGGGAGCGCTTTAAGGACAATTTTCATTTAGGCTTCACTTCACTTCATTGGGCTTCACGTGGTGTCACGACAAAGCGCCAAAATTGCCAGTCAAATTTACACATAAATAAGCTCTAAAACGAAGCGTTAGTGCATCAGTATGTGGTGCCAAACGAGAAGTATGAAAAGTTTACTTATTTATTTTTATGATTACTTGATTAAAGAAAATAAAATGGCGAAATTTTCCGAGTTCGATTATCAAAAGAAGAATAATTTTATACACTTTTTAAACGACTGGAAGAAGATGAAAACAAATGTTATACATATTTCAGAATGTCTGCACATAACTAATAAAATAATAAAAATATCACTGCCATTCGCGCGCAAAATATTCCTTCGGGTATACACATTTGTACACTTTATCGAGCGACGCTACACTTCATTCTCTGCTTGAAGTTCAGCGGCGCGCCGTGTAAGTGAGAACCGCTACATAAGAAACCACTAAAAATGATTCAAGCGACATTTTAACGCTGGATGACGTCAAGCAAAGTAAAACGCGCCGAAGCTTTATATGAGAACCGGCCTTTACTCTGCTTGACTTCAACGGGCGTTAAAATGTAGCTTGAATCAGTATTCGTGGTTTCTTATGTAGCAGTTCTTACTTACACGAAGAGTCGCTGAACTTCAAACAGCTTGACGCATAAAATTGTTGTCAGGTTAGGTTAAAAACTAATGAAGTGCAGCGTCGCATGATAAGTACAAATGTGAATCCAAGAAGCATTAATGATATGCGCGCAAATGGCAGCGATATTTTTATTAATTAGAATGAAGAGTATAGACTGATCTACCCCGTTAAAATGGATTTAGAAAGCTTCTCGGGGCTGTTCAGCCATTTATACATACAACTGTCTAATAAAAGTATACTGGTAAATTTAAAATAAAAAATCTTGGTTAATCAGTCTTGCCACTGATTTTAAGTGGTCATTCCAGTCAAAAATTTTCTTGTTTGGGATAGAATAGGAGTTAAATTAAGCTAGTTAGAAATTTTTCAAGTCAAATTCAATCCTGATAATATATCCATCCTAATAAGCTTCCAAAACCGCATTTTCATATAACGTCAAACAAAAACGAAGATATTAACAGATGGTTTTATGTAACCCAATATATAGTAAATAATTAGATTATGTATGACTGGATTTTCCTGGTCAAATTTTGGGAATACAATAAAAATATTGTTACCAGTCAGTAATTTTTGAATCACAAAATAGTACAAACTCAAATTGAGTTAATAGCATAAATACGGTATTTACCTCTTATTAACTTAAAATAAAAATAAATACAAAGTAGACCAGTAGCAGGAACAAAAGATCGGATATTTTTGATTTTTTGATATATTAAATAAGATCCGACCTTTGGGAAACCAAAGTCTTGTTTATCTATTTGTTCTGCATATTTTTTATTAGTAATTTATTCAGAAATAATTACGGTTTTTTTTCTCAGTCATTCATCTCTCATTTCTCTCCTTAGTGTCTTCTCCCCATATTTTAGGTTCTATGCTGTAATTTTTTTTAATTTTCTCTTAGTGCAACATGTCAAGATCGAAAACAATTTTTTATTAGGACCCTAAATGGAACATCAAAAAATCAGAATTACCCGACCAATTGTACAATAAAAATATCCTGCTAAATGTACATTACGTAATGACTAAAATATATTGAATAGATAAAAAATAAATCTTGTTCAATAAACAAATTAAATTATTTCCATTCTAATTGGCCCCTTAATCTGAGCCACGATTGTGTTTTAAAACGGATTTTTTACATGTTGTTCGGTTAAAATAAAGAAAAGTTGCTAATTTTATGATTTTACACCAACAAAATCACTTTGGTACTAATACAGTAGAAATAAAACTCCAAGTCATGTACCACAACATAATTAAAGAGTAGTTTAGGGGGCAAGTAGTTTCGGCTTATTAGCCATCATCATCAGGACTAGAAACAAATTACCCGGATCGGAACAAAACAATTTCTATACAATACAATCGAAAAGTTTTTAACTTACCATATTTAGTATTTAACAAGAAATATAATTAAATAATCAAACTTTTAAACATTTACATATTATTTAAGGGGGGTTGGGGTTGGGAGAGTAGGTATATGAAAATTGACGAAAGAAAAATTTTTTAAACTAAATTAATGTTGCTGTCTAAAAGACAGGTATGAACACTGTAGTGGAAAAAACCTTGTTTTTTGATTCACGAAGGGCACTAATAAATTTCTGACTCATGTCAGTGTATGGAAAAGTGTTTTTGTGTGTATTTAATTTTATTGTGGCTGATTTATCCGAAACTCAGAGAATAGGCACTTTAATTATGATTGGATGCGGTAATAAAACAAGAACTCAAACGGAGGTTTGTGTAATGTTTAATAATAAATTCCCCGCTCAACACGTCTCAAATTCAAAATTTGGCAAAATAGAAAAAAAAACGTTAAACTGGGCATGTAAAAAAATATTCAAAAACCAGATAGATATATATGTTCAATTTGGCGAAGAAAAGTTAAATGTACTGTTAGAGATTGATTTTGAGATCTTTATATAAAGAAAAATATCATCCTTACAGAGTTCAGTGCGTTCAGGAGTTAAATGAGGTTGATCCTGATAGAAGGCAAGAGTTCTGTAAATTAATGCTGTACAGAATGGAAGCAGATTTTCAGTTCATAAACAAATTTGTTTTTTCTGATAAAGCGACTTTTCACTTAAACGGAACTGTTAACAAAGAGAACAAAAAAAGTCCTCACACACAATATCCTAAGAAAAAGTGAATGTTTGGGCTGGTATCATCAACATACCCTTTGTGTAACCCTAGGACGGACACGGCGAGTTAGTGGGTGTATAGCTTGTATGACATAGCTGAGACGTCCACAAACAAATTCGCTTTCTGTAGCCACGACGTTTCTGGACGCCGAATAAACGTGATATTTTGTTAATGTGTCACATTAAACGCACTAATATTGTATATAACTCTCAAGACTGTCGCTTTTTTCGGGGCATCCTTGTCTAAGTGACTACTGTAGCTTTATGCCAGCCTAGTTAAAATTACGTAGATTGAATGTGTTTGATTGATATAGGGATCTGGAATTCCTTCATCCTATATAAAAGAGCAATAAAATAGAAAAGGGAGAAAATGAAACTAGCTGATTTTAGGGAAGCTATAGTACAATATCTCCTAGAAATAGAATCAGTTGTTGATGGAAGAGTTTTTGTAAACCAAAATGCTGTAAAAAAGACACCAAATGCAGCAAACAAAAGAACAACATTTTTTAGAAGAGATTCCCTTGCCTGAAAATTATAAGAAAGCGCATTTATTCTTAAAATGCAGACAGTGTACAAGGGATACTAAAATAAAAGAAACAAGATATATGTGTGAAGTATGTCCCGATAAACCTCCATTATGTCCTGCACCATGTTTTAAATTGTGGCATAGTACTAGAAACCAACAAAACTTAATTTTTTTATTGTGTTGCGATAAATATGTTTTTTCTAATATTACAGAGACGTATATGGACGTCTATGGCACAAACTGTATAAAAAAATTTTATAATGTGACAACGTCCATAGCCGTTGCCCTTTTTTCCTTCATTTATAAGCCGTTTACTTCTTCCTGAACCCTTGGATATATTTTTTTTGTATTTGTTTGACTATTAACAAAATTACAGATGGGCGTTATTACTCACACCCATCATTTTACGAGTGTCTTACAAACTAACAATGGCTCAGACGTCTACAGACGTCTTTTTTGTATGTCAAAGTGTTAAAGACTTATTCCTGATGTTAATCATTCAAATGAAATTGGTACCAACAAGACGGAGCTTCACCGCATTTCAAACATATAGTCAGAATATATTTTCCCAATAGGTGGATTGGAAGACGTAGAACAATTGAATTACCGCCTAGATCTCCTGATTTGACCCCTCTAGATTACTTTTTATGGGGTTATTTAAAATCAAATCAAAAGTATATTTTAATAAACCAAACAATATTGCAGATTTAAAAGCTAGAATGACGGAAGAAACTAACAACATAACCTTTGAGGTCATACAAAATGTTCTACGAGAATTCTGAAATCGCCATGGTTATTGTGAAGAAGTGAATGGTGGTCATTTTGAACTTAATTGTAAAATAAATTGAAAAATACAATTTAAGTATTATGTGACATTCTTTTCATTCAAGTTTTGTAATGGATATCAAAATTTTATAAATTTAAAATCTTTTTAAAATAAGGTGCCGCACGAAGGAGTAATATTTTCATACTATAAATTGCCAAATTAAGAAAAAAACGACCTGTTTCAGGTTTTCTTAATAATATTTTTGATAGGGGATAATTAATTTATTCCATGACTACAACTTTATTTAGTTTCCAAGGGCATATCTTTTACATTCTTAACGTTAGACCCCAAGTGTGATATATTGTCGAAATCGGCTTTTTACTAGGATTACAAAAATGTCATAATATAGAGGTGTTGCATAAAAAAATGTCGACGATGTTATTACTTCCATGTAGATCACCCTGTATAAAACTTTTTTTCTTAGACTATAAAAAATTAAAAACAAAAATCGATCTATTTCCGGTTTTTTCCCAAAAGTACATAATAATGCTAAAAATGAATTTATTCCATACATATGGACCACATATGCCCAACAAAACACGTTTTTTAAATAAAACATTTGAATATTGTAATTTAGATTTAGCTTCTAGTAATGTGGCTATTGAAAGTTCATTTTGTCATAAAAATCGCGGTTTCAAAATAAATAAAAGGAACAAATTGTAATTCAATAATAACCGAGAAAATGTAAATATATGCAGCAAGGTGATGCTTGTGTACATGCTGTTGATGGTTCTTTATGAAATTGGAAGGTTTGGAAATCGCTTTAATCAAAATTATATAAATAAAGCAGAAAACAAAAGTAAAACTGTTTGGAATTTAATTGGTTTATTGTCAAATAAAACACAAATTCTACAAAATGAGTAACGCAACACTAGCAACACCGAGATAAATATACAAAAAATCTTGTAGGATATGACGAAATTCTAGTTGCAGATATATTTTATCCATTGGCTCATATAACTATAACGAAATCTTTATGATAAAGAAAATACCCAACTGAACTTAACAAGGCTAATGTCAAAGATATCTAACAAAGGCAGTGAAAATTACTTTAAAAAGTATAAACCTATTGTTGTCAAACGTAGGCGAGATTTTTGAAAATTCAAGAATCAAAAGTATAACGGAATTTGTAGAAGAATATCAAATAATAACCAATTTGTACTAATAAAAGGAAATTTGAAATTCCAAAATAATAAAGAGAAAACTTTGGCAGTTTATTTTGACCACAAAAAGCTACACAAAAAATAGATTGTCAAGGAGTAAGGAAATAAAATATTTATTAGATTTCAGAGAACGGTATATTGTTCTGTGGAATTAATGTGGGAAGATTATATCAAATTTCTTGAAAATGAAGATAGGAATTCCTCAGACATCAATTTTAGGGATTACTTGAAAAATTCTTTACACCAATAAAATTATTTTATGAAAAGTGTATTATGTATATTTTTCAAGTTTTTCAAAGTTCAAATTTTTTATGGTACAACCTGTATATTTCTAAATAATTTTAAAATGTCTGCCTTTAGCACTCTTATGATTTATTCCCTTAATATAATATTTTAAATCAAGAGGGATAGAAGCTTTTTATTACAATTACAAAAAGTTTTTACGAAAAACAGAATTTATATTCTGATTAAAATTGAAAATAGAACCTTGCAATTTTTGGATAGTGAGATGGTGGTAGGATAACATTCCACTTATGTCATTTTCTCAGTAAACAAAGAAAAATATTTCTAATTAAAGATATACATGCGATTATAATATACATTTTGGTAAAAACGTCAAGTAGAATGATGCTAAAAAGTATCTAAAATGAACTATTAAATTAAAGATAACAAAAAATATATATTTAAAGTAACGTATGGACATCTCAATGAAAGAAATAGTATAGTATGTAAATTAAAAGAAAAATTAAGCTAAGCTTGAACCACAACACAGATTGAACGAAGTTCGTTATAACTAGAAAATCTAGATACTAGTAAGGAAAGTTTCATCTTCTAGTTATAAATAACGAACTTCCTTAAGGCCGCAGTTTCACTGTATTTTAAGGTATAAAAACACGGGTTTACCAGTTCCAACTACGTTTAAATTTTACTGAACGAAGGAAAATTAAACTTTGGCAGCTTAAAGTATAATCCTTAAAGAATGAAGTCTCCTACTTTTTATTTGTCCTGCAATTAAACTGACTAAAAGTGATTTTTAAAATCAGAGATAAAAAGTAGGAGACTTCATTCTAAGTATTTTTGTTAGTAAGCACCTTAAATATTTCTTTATTTTGTTCAGTATTTATTTAATCTAATTGGAAATACGATTCAGAAATATATGTCAAATTTATTTGTCATAATGGAGATTTTCGATAATTTCCTGTAATGTCTTAGTTCATACCCTCTCGAAAAGATGTCATGACAATCGAATTAGATGACAATCATATAAAAATTGGTTCCACCTTAGTTGTCTTATAACTTTCAGTACCTTTATCGTTGGATATCTGTAAGTTTTCTTGAATTTCACATATTAAAACACTTCATTTGCATAGGAAACTAAGATTCTTTGTTATACACTCTTAGATTTTCGCCCCTTCCCCACACAAGCCTTTGTTTTTTGGGGTTCACTCGTAAAGAGGTGAAATATAGTAAGAGATTATTATTATTATTATATAAAATGCAAGTGCGACATTTTCTTCATTTGGATGTCCAAATGTTTCTTTTTATTTTTATTGGAGTGGTAATTAATTAGATTTTTTTGTTACCGTTAACTCATAATTACATTTAAGAGATTAATTCGAATATTTTAATAACTAATCATAAATGAAAACCCAAAATCATGTAAAACAATAACATAATTTATGTTATAATCATAAATGAAAACCCAAAATCATGTACCACAATAACATAATTTATGTTATTGTGGTACATGATTTTGGGTTTTCATTTATGATTAACATTTGACCACATTTGAGATATGGATAACTTATTTGAGGCACCTGAAAACCATTTCAACTACATGACTAAAAAAAAATCGTATTTTGGTAGTTTCGAGCACTATATTGACATAAAAAAGCAACTTTTCCCTAAAAAGTGCAATCTAATAAGGCGAATTTAGTTGATTATAATGTTTAACTGATGATCTGAGAAGAATAACGTAATGAGCATTATGAAAAAAGATAAAGATAGTAGAAACACAGCTACAAAGTTAATTCCGACCTACATAGAGCATCTACGATCATACTTTCACCAACAAAAAGCCAAAAATTAGATATATACCTACGTTTCAAAAGATATTTGATGCAATAAATAGAAATAAGATTTGGAAAAGCTTTGTAAACGTAAACACACAATTGCTACATGCAGTAAAAGGTACAAACAAAAAGACAAAATTCAACATAACTGACGGAGTAAGATAGGGTAGCGTTTTGAGTCCGCTACTTTTGATAGAATGTTAAAAAAAGGAAAAAGTAATAAAATATAAAATCTCCAATCAGCAGTCTTGAACACATACTCATTTGTAGATAATGTTGCAGTAGTTGCAAGAATCTAAATGCAATTACAAAAAAAAACATGGAAGTATGGAAACACACCTTGGGTACACAAAACAAAAAATAATCGCATAAATAAAGGAAATGTGGAAGATAAAGTAAGTACAACTTAAATAAAAGGAGAAAACAGGGACTAAGAAATGCAAACGCTAAAGATAAAAAGTATTTACACGTAATAACTTATGTTTTAGGTTTAAATAGACAAAGATACCTTCAGAACCTAATTCTCAAACCAACATTATAATATAAAGCCACAAACGCTATAAATATTCATTTACGAAAACCTGACATAGAAGAAAAAAACTTCTGGCCTTAAATGAAGGCAATTTGAATATTAACCAGAACCACTATTAATTGTTAATTGGATTTGAACAGAACCTGATATATGTATGTCAGTAGAAATCTGTTACATAATAAATTTAAATCGAATGAACACGTTAAAAAACCATAAAATTTTGCCGAGAATGATGATAAATGACCAATATTGCAAAGAGAATAGATGACATTTTAAGTAGAATTATACAACACATAAAAAAGAAGAAAGTAGAAGATCTAAGTAGATATTTTAATAAAAACAATGAACCTAAGAGAGACATATTTTGTTATTTTTATATATAGTAAATTCAAATAATTTTAAGACCTATATTATTAGAGGCTAATTATGATGATGCAACATAATCGAAAGAAGATTGAATCGTTTACTTTATTACCAAAACTGCTTTTAACCCTTTTTTTCGGTTTAAAAATTTGTTCAAACTATAATTCATTACCTAAATTCGCCTTGCGAGAACGCACCTTAACCGAACATTAGAAATGCTAACCCATCCTCATAGATGTTATTATTATACTCTTCCGTTAGTCTTTATTAAACTATAAAGCAAAAAATAAATGTAAAATATACCAAAAAATTAAAATAAATATATAAAAATAAAATTGACTTATTCGTCCCATTCGGAATCGGTGGAATCCGATTTATCATCGTCATCTTCCGAATGTATGACTTCACTTCTTTTAGCCAGCGCTCGAGCCAAAGCGCTTGCTAAATCATCGCTCTTTAGAGTCGGCGAGTTCGATACTGGCTTAATGTCTCTCTCGTCGACGGGCCGAAGTTTACAACCTTTCCGAATTTCGCTTAACAGATCGCCCCGGGCGTCTTCCTGTGGTGGAGGTTTTCGTTCCTCAACAGGCTAAAAATATATATATCACGTTAATTTATATGCACAATTATAGGTTTAAATTAATTAGAAGTTTGTATATTATACCTTAAGCGTAGTCCCATTTCTAATACTTTCCAAGAAAGCGTTGTTTCCCGCACCGGCAGGAGAAGATGCCATTATCCCCATGGGAGGAGGAGGTGGCGCCGATCCTTTTTGATCCTTATCTATTTCGTCAAACATTGGAGGAGGCGGTGGCGGGGGAGGTGGCGTCGGTGCTGGTGGAGTAATAGGAGTCGTTTCCATCGCCATTGAATTACCTAAAAAAATAAACAATAAAGTTACAGTATTAATTATACATATTTAAGTTTAATTTGCTATAACAGCCTTTACATTTCTAAATTAAACTAGTAGGTTGCCTACTAGTATTTTGAAAGTGTAAGGAATATTTTTTTTTGTTTTACCGAAATTGGGGGTCGGTGCAGGCTTCTTCGGCGGTGGAACGTCCATCCTAGGTTTCCTAGAGGTGACATTATTATTATTATTATTAGCTTTATTTGGAATTGGTGGTGGTGGAGCATTCCTAAAATGAGCCGGTCGATGTACAACAGGTGGCGGGCCCCTAGGAGGTACTGCCGGTGGAGCAGTTAGATTGTCATTGGATTTGTTGGTTTCTTCGATAGCTTCACGAACTCCATTGCGGTTTATAAAGTCGTAAATGTATTCGCGCGTACTCCTGTCTTGGAGCTGTTGTTCCGAAACGCCCGCCTACAAGAGAAATTTGTAGATCTTTAATTGTTTTATTTAATTTACATTTTATTTTAATTTTATACTGTATATCGCACAATATCTGAGAAGAAGAAAAAGTCTTAATACGAAATTATTAAACAAAGCGAACCGGATATACTCTTACAGGTCTATTCTCTAAGCTTGTCGTTATTTAACGAAAAAGTTCTATTATTACAATATAATACACTGTTAAGTTGAATTGAGAATTAATAAGTAGAAATAATGGAAGGTCAAAATTCGGCAAAAAAAAGGAGAACAACTAATTTTACTCAATAAGAAATAGAAACTAGTAAAAGGAATAATCTCTCTGAGCGATTTTTCAAGACTACGGTCCGTTTCCGTCAGCGGAAGAAAGTCCGATTCCAGTCCGAGTCGGTCTTGACTTACACAACACCTTAATAGAAATCAGTATCGACAAATTTGCTTTCCTTATCGAGATATCTCGAATAGAAGTTTCACTTAGTAGGCGGGACCGGGATCCTGTCACCCGAAATTGCTCAACTTCTGATAGAGCCTTTCTTTTTTGAATAAAAACCGATTGCCGAAAGAATTTTCCGGATCGGCCGTACCACAGACTTTTTTTTTCGCGGAAAATCATTTTTTTCTACGTTTCATTACATTTTAAGTCATTAGGAGCAAAAAATTTTTTTGAGATTTTTGCACGATTTCAATACTACGGTTTGCCATACTTCACTAAAGGTGAAGTATTGGCGGGACGTAGTAATTGTTTGGTGAATTTAGTGAATGATCATAAAGATCAAGTGGGTATGTAATTTTTGTTCATCTCAGTTATCCTGACGGAAGTTACGAAAGCAATTAAGCATATTAATCTAAAAAAGCCCCTAGAATTTGATCTTATTGTTTTTGTAATATTGTTTTATGATGTTGATAGTTATATCGTTTGATAATGATGATTGGCATTGATTAAATTGACTTTTGGGATCGTTCATTTTGTCATTCGTTCGCCAAAGGAAATTGGCAGAATGACTATTTTTGGGGGATTTCAGGATACAGGAGTCAATTTTTTTTTAAAAAAGAAACAAAAATCAAGAACTCGGAAAAACAGAAGATAAGAACGGAAAAAAAAATCAAAAAATTTATTAATATCAACATAAAAACAACAAAATATTTCTTTTTTGAGATCATTGTCAATTAAATAGATTTTGTTTTAAAAAGTTCAAAAATCCTTTTGTATTTTATATTAAAAAAAAATAAAGTTTGAAAATATAGATCCAGGCAATTTATCATAGAAACTTATTTTTTTCTCAACAAAATCGACATTTTTAGATTTTTGGAGTAGCCCCTCATGCACACGCCCTGAAGGGAATTAATGACTTGTTATAAAAAAAACCCTATAAACAACTATTCATTTTATTGTCAAAAATGTTTGCACAATATAACTAATTATTTTTGTGGTTTGGAATATGATAAGCATGTTTTCGGGAAGCACATGAAATTATGTGCAATTTCTATAGTGGAATCTAATTTTTAATTCCCATTTAAAACCAATAATTTCCAGGTTGACAAAAAACCAGCTGGTTTTTCCACTGTGGAAATATTTTAATAATTTAATGTTTTAAAAGAAACTTGAATAACAAATGATTTTAATATTTTTCTCTAATTCAAATAACTTTCTTTAAAAATAGTCGTTTTTCACATTTCAGTCTTCTCATACTAATAAAATTCCAAAGTGTATTTTAAACATTCATATTTACTCAAACTAAAAGATTATTAATAGAATCTATATGTTCCTTTTTATGGCATTAGTAATTTAAACAATAAATATTTTGAAGATTATTAACTTAGACTAATAATAAAATACTGCAATAAAAAGTTTCCAATAATACTAATATTTCATAAAAAAATGATAATGATGTGTCAAGGATATCTTTATGATTTATTTTACTTCTAAAGATTATGTCAGTGTACTTATTAAGCTCAAAGATTAACTAAAAAATTAAAATTTGTTATGTATAAAAATATTGGTGTCACATTTTCCAAAATATTAATATTATCATTATATAACCATACATACCTTCTTAAAAAAAGCTTTCAATTGTTCATCCTCAGTATTTATATCAAAACCAGAAGTAGAATTCCAGCCTACATGTGAAATATGCTTAAAATCCTTAGGAATTCCAATATCAGCTTTTGTAATATTCCTTTTTCTCTTAGCCTGTTTAGCAACAGGATCCAACGTCTTTTTATAACTTGAAATATCTATATGCGTTGTAGGAGAAGGTAATGTTTGGCTTTGACTAATTTGCCGACTACGTTTTTGTTCTCTTCTCTTTTTTGCATGTATCTTTTGATGTACAACTATCCTAAGGTCCCTTGCTTCTTCTACATTTGCAAAATTAAACGCTACAAGGCAGTTCTCTCCTTCGAACATGTGGAAAAATGGAGTACCTTCTATATACTCCATATTATTGTACAACTCATGTTCCCACACTTTCATGTTTCTTTGGATGCAGAACAAACGGAAGAAGAAATTCTTTTTCGTGTTGTCTTTTACAAAGCATAGTACTCCTAAAATATTTTTTTTATTATTTCAAGCAATTAAAAAAGATTTAGTAAACAACAAACAAAATAGATAATATTAATATAATAGGTTTTAAAATATTGTTAACTTTCTTTTATTTTGTCTTATTTGGCCTTCCACTTTAAACTACTTTTATTATTAATGTGTCTAGTGGGCACAGATATCCGTCACTTTTAACCACACTTATATGTGCCTACAAAACAGAGATAACTATCAGATAATTTAAAATTATAATTGTAAATTCAAAATTTCTTTTACAAATAAGATAATCAAAATAATTAAGACAATTATAATACTTATTTATCATTGAACTATTGCTGCTTTAAAAAATTTGTTTTCAAGAAATATATCATCTGTATGACCACAACTCGAGTATATTACCTTCAAATCAGAATTTATCTATATTTTATTTCAGTCTGTTTCTGTAAATTTAACCGTGTCTGTAGGTTGGAATTACAGAAACGGATTTCATCTTCATCCGTGGCGGGTTGCAATAGACACTCCGATTTTAACCCATTTTAAATGTTATGGCCCCAGAATCTCATATGTTGAGTAATAAGAGAACTTAAATTTTTGATTTTGCAGAATATGTACCAGATTTGAACATTTTAAAATATCACAACAAATTGCTAAATAGGATAATAAAAAAGCAATTGTCTCCTACTAGTTAAAAATTCGTTTGGAGTTAGAATGCATTGCTGCTATTTAAAAAGAATTAGTAAATTAATTTCTGGCACCAGCAAACATTTTCAGGGAAACAGAAGCTTACCTGAACTCTTTTTGAACCATTGCGAATGATCTGGAGGTTTTGTCAGATACAACTGGACCACTGTTGTACTTAGGGATTGGCAACGGTTTCCCAATAATTTGAAGACTTGTAAATTTTCTTCGCTGGTTAAGAGACCACAATAGTGATTTTCCAGAATGGGTGCCATTTCCCTATTGATTATAAATAGAGAACATTTCAAATATGTGTAAAATATTTAAAACATATACAAAATTATTGAACGACTTGTCATTATCACCAAAAAGGTAGAGAAGATAACCTAGAATTAGTCATATACTTCCCCGTTGACAATTTTTCTTTTAAATAACGAAGATAGATTATACAATGCCATGTAATAAAGTAAGATGAGAAGTGTATATTTACTCTAAAAATAAAAAAAACCAACTCAACACATGACAGTGACATTTTCTTCTGAACCAGTAATTGGCCCTAACTTCACCTCATTTAAGAGTCTGATCAGCTGTGACACAGGCCTGTTCCTGTTTCCCTAATGTCTAATGCCTAATGCCCCTTGTGATTACTTTTTATTTTACGTTTTACAGAGGTGCAAAAATAAACATGCAATTTTGATTACCATATGATAGATACGTGGTTTGAACTTAATAATTAACTGTTTTATAGACTTTTGCGTATTAACTGGTGACTGTTGTGCAAGTATTATCTAGACCTTTGAATATAATCTGTATGAAGAAGTGAAGTAACCAATCTTAACCTCACATTATGTAACTTAGGATATGAATTTTAGGTTTTAAACTAGTCATTTATTGCATTTTTAACATATACCTAGCTAGACTGGTTTGAATGTTGATAGCGCTTTGTTATAATATAAATAAAAACATAAGTAGGTAGGAAAAACTTTAATAAATATCCTAACCATAGAGGAACTGATCGTGATTGTCACAGTCACATTTCTCTATTCTGTCTACAATATATATACTTTCACTATGGTCTACAATGAATAGACATAGACTAGAACTAAAATTCCGCCAATATGGAACAGCCAAAGATCTACCTAAAAGTGCCAGACCAAAACTAAGTGATGAGAATAAATTGGACATATATGATAATCCACATAAACCTACCAGACAAGTAGCCGCTGTTTATAACAGAAGTAAATCATTGCTTTTACTATTTTGAAAAATAAAATTAAAACCCATAATTAATTGGAACTAAATGAAGATGAACCTGACCACCGATTGGAATTTTGCGAAACCATTACATATAGGAAGTGACTAGTGCACGGTCTGACTGTAATTGTTTCGTTTTCATTAGCTATTAATCGCTATGGTCTAGTGGTATAGTGTGCGATTTCTACGCAGATGGCCGTAGTTCGAATCCTGTAAGGATAACTTTTTTTTAATTCTTTTTACAGCTGCTAATTATTTGTCTTCGCCTAAAATAGTTAAAATATAAATGCAAGTTATCTATTTTTTTTTTAATACGCAGGTTAGATTAGACCAGTCAGTACCTGCAATAAACAAGTTCTCGAATGAAAAACTATTAGACACTCGGACCGTGAAATAACAAATCTCTGCTGCACGGTTAAACTGTCCCTGAATGAAATATTGATGAGCGGTCGGACCGTGCACTAGTCACTTCGTTACATACATAATGCTAACAGTATGTGTTATTTTCGGAATATTACTTTTTTCTAACCAGTCAACTTTTTTCTTTACATGGGACAGTCAACAATCGTATTAACGTAAATGTTTTTGCTGTAGAATATTAAATAATTGAGCTATATTTCTTTGATGACACATTGAGTTTACGCCACAGTACCAAAGCTTTTTATTATGATGTTGATCCGAATGAAGTTAATAGAAACATATGATATACCACATTTCCAAATAAATACAGTAGTTGATGTGGTGAAATTGAATGGTCTGCACATTCTCCCGACATGACTCTACTGAACTATTGTTTATGGGGTTATCTAAAATAAAAGGTCTAATTCAACAGACCAACGAAGAAAAAAAGGGCCTGAATAGGCATTGAAATTAATCATATCAACCAAGAAATGTTACAAAATGTTTTACAAGAATTTCATAAATGTCTCATTCATTGTCAAGAAATGAATGGTTCCCAGTATAAGCACATACACTATTGTATTATGCAACTATTATGTAATGATGGCCATTAATACATCAGCTGGTTGTAGAATACAAAACGAGCTGTAAGCGAGTTTCGTATGTAACATGCAAAAAAATAATTCGATTCTATTGGCTGAAAGAGCTGTATCATAACCAGTTTCATAGTGGGCGAAAAATAATTCGATTCTATTGGTTGAAAGAGCTATATCATAACCAGTTTCATAGTGAATATCATTATGAAACTAGTATTAGTCTTTTAATTAGCGTATTATAAAATAGGAGTAGATAAAATTATTTTTGTTTAAAGAAATGTTTAAAAATTAAAATCCACTAGGTTGCTGGATAGATAAAAAAACTTTAAAATGAGGTGTCGCATGGCCTCTTTTTATTTAAAAATTTGAAAGGGGTATGGGGTGACCTCGGGGGTAAAGTTACGTTAAAAATGAAATTAAAAATGGACCTTTCAGGATTTTTCTTTCAAATGATTAATTACGAAAAAATTAATGTATCTGTAATTTTAGAACATCACTGTATAGTATATCTAGTCCTTATTTTCTTGAAAGTTGATAAATAGCGGCTAATAAAAAGTACTTTTGTTAAGAAATATTCATATTACGTATCTTAAGATGCTAAGCCGTAAAAAGTTTCAAATTGCCTATCTCGTGGCTAAACAATGCGGCACCTTTATAGAATTTTCTCAATTTAAAGTTACATGAATTACATGAAGTATATCTAAAACGAATTTTTACTTTGGTAAAAAAAAGCTTATCAAGTTAATTAGTCATACAAAAAATTAATCAAAATTGGTGATATTTAAAAAAAAAGTAAAAATATATAAAAATAATACTGTGTAAGTACTATAAAAAATATCTAAAGAGATTTTTATAAATTAGCTAACATTAGTGTCTATCTTTTGGGTTACATTCACTTTAGGATCCTCTTACATATTAATTAATAATGACCTACTTTCGGATTTGGAGTTAAATATTTTTTATATTTGTTACAAAAGATCAGAAACTAAATACCTAAGTTGTATATTATAGTAATAACTTTTAACATAGAAATGAAAGAAAAAATATAGTAAAAGTGGCCAAATGGTTTAAAATCGGACAAAACCACTTGTATGTCCCTATCTTAAGATTTTAAACACTATCTGATGACATACAAGACATGTGTACTGGCTGATCCGTTTCATTGAAAAGTTCAGATAAGGACATTAAAGCCACATTTGTGCGATTTTAAATCGTTTAGCCATAACAAATACGATTTTTGTCTTACGTTTCTATGTTAAACTGTTTACAATATACAGTCGACTGTCCTTATAGTTGTACAACAAGTACATATTCCTTGTCTAAATAAATGCCTCGTTTATATTTGATTTTGTAATCGAGAAATTTGAATCGTATTACAGATTAAAAATCTTTTTCTTATTTTTCAATAATATAAAAAATGAATTTTATTGTTAAGATATGATTCTCGATTCCACCGTTCACTCTTTGACTTTAATTAAAAATGATGTTTTTAGATGCTGGGAAATATTAAAAAATTGTGAAAACGTTGACAATAATTAATGTTATTTTCGATGCCAAATTATCTTTTAATCATCAGAATATTTTTGTTGTGATATCATGTGATTACAGGCAGTTTGGTTAAGAATTTTGTGAATATTGATTAATTTATATATGTAAAACCTACTAATTTTTTCTTGCGTTCTGGATTTATCAATATTCTATAGATATTTTTCAAAAGAAGTTTCTTAAATATTTGTTGCCTAGGGTTTTATGTAAATTATTAAGATTGATTTTCCAGAAATAATATCAATGTACTACCTAAATTAGTTTATTTGCATAAGTTTTTACGAATATACATGATGTGTCACAATTTTAAAACCATTAATAACAAATGAAGTAAAATCTCGATATTTAATTTTTTTACACTCCCTTATTATTAGACACCATATCATATATACATTAAAAAAACCACAAATAAATTTACTTACCTATAAAGAAGAACGGCTGCCTCATAGATATTTTCAGTAAAAAGTCTATAAACAATAAGTATATCCCGAAAAGGCCACATCGTTAAGTGAACAACTCAGTGTGATACATGTTTTGATTCAAAGCTATTCAGAACATTTCAGATAGCTTCTACAAATTCCGTTCACATCAATCATTTAATGATTAAATATTTTGAAAATTGAAACACGTTTTTTTTTCTAAAGAATTTGATAGCTTTCATATACAAGTCGACTTCAAAATTATATTCACATGTTAATATTAATTAATAAAAATAATACCAGCAAAATCGTTACCTTAATTAGCCAAGGACCCCTCACTTCTCTTATGGAAAATGGATTTGGGCCAATTTTTTTAAAATTTTAGTATGTGTAGATCTTGACGTTCTGATTAAATGTCTCCATGGGCCCAACTCAATTCTATGACCAGTTTTCGAGATATTGATGGCCATAGTTGAATAATTGGGTATTTAGGTAATTTTGATTTAATTTCAATTTCTTCAATTTTTAAGAAAACTACAGCTTATCTTGAATTAGTTTATGGTAAAATTCAGTCAAAAGATTGGTCTTTAAAAAAATATAATAATTATATATACAGCGTTTATCAAAAAGTCAGTGGAGCTACTTCATTTTTAAAGTGACTATAATATTGAAAACCATGAAGCCTCAGCTTTGATAAATTCCTAATAACTTTAAAATAAACGGCCAGATTTCCGTCAAAAAATTATATACTTTACAGATCAGTAGTCAAAGAAAAACTGAACTATGTAGAGTTTAAAAAATTACATACGGACCGGAATGTAGGGCTTTCAAATCAGCGTTTTTCCAAAATCGCCTCAAATATGCTGCTTTAGCAATACAGATTTGCAGCTAAAATAATAACGCATATTTACTATTAGAACTTTATGTAAAAAATATGGTGTCCGAGAAACATTGTTTTTTATATGTGTACAGGGTGTTTCAAATCTTTCTTAAAAATTGAAGAAATTGAAATTATATCAAAATTACCTAAATACCCAATTATTGAACTTTGACCGTCAATATCTCGAAAACTGGTCATAGGATTGAGTTGGGCCCATGGAGACATTTAATCAGAACATCAAGATCTACAACATACTAAAATTTTAAAAAAATTGGCCGAAAGCCATTTTCCCATATTTCTTAAAAATTAATTTGGAAGAAATCAGATTTGCTCATACAACTATAATCTTATGAACAGACCAACCACTGAAGAAGTGACAGTATTGCTAACTCCAGTTTTTTTTGTTCCAAAGAAAAAGTTGATTTTTTTCTGAATTTTAGATTTTGCACGCGCATAATTAATTTTTTTCGACATTTATTAGGGTTCAATTTTTAGCGGTTCAACTAAATCAAACACGCTTTATATGGTCAGCTAACTGTAGTAAAATTTTCTTTGTTATAAAATCACTCGTAGCAGTTTAATTTCGCGGACAAAGTTTTCAATATGGGTCATTACTAAGAACCTTGATAATCTTGAGGAAAATATTTTATTTATTTCACAGATAATTCGATTCAATGATTGATTTGGAAAAATCATGAGATGTATAAACAGAAACTAATACCGACTGGGTTTAGTGTTTAATAGCAAAAAAATTTTGGCAGGCATAAAACATGTAATTTTAATTTTTGTTTACCTTTTTGTGCAAAAAAGACTCCCAAACTGTCTAAACTAACTATTACTCTTTCCTCTTAAACTAGGATAAGTTCGAAAATGTAAAAAATTGCTTTTTTGAGAAAGGAAAATTATTACAAAAAAAATATCAAATTTTTAGTATTTAAACTATTGTTGCAATCTTTTTCTAGCCTTAGCAAGTTATTGTAAAAAGGAGAAACGTTGATAAATAGTATAATATAGAAAGTTCAGAAAGTTGCTAATTTCTCAAGAGTTTAAAAAAGTTGCGACACGAGCGCAAACGAGTGAAAAATTGCCTTTCTGCACGTGTTACACACTATACTTTTTCTACAACCACACTTAAAAATAAAACTAACTTTAAAAAATTAATTCATAACAGTGATGCCTATGTTTTATGTTTTCTTATGGTACTCTGCAGAAAGAATAGAAATGTCACTTTTCGGTACACTATAATGTCATATTTTAATGACTGTTAAAAAAGATCAAGTTTGCGAACATAAAAATATGCAAAAAAACGTGTTTTGAGTAATGGTTGTAAAAAAAAACAAGTAAAAAAACTTACATCAAACTCGAATTGAATCCATTAATCTAATCTACACAAAAACCTATTTTTTGCATATACAAACTGTTGTATTAACTATATGCAAAACCATGAAGTTATCCCTTCCAATGACTGTTCTCCTTACAGTTTAACGTTGAGTAATACTGGTTGCTTGAACTTGTAACAGAATAAATTTTGTTTGCACAAATCAATCACAATTTAAAATAATACTTTTTGTTCAAACAATCTAAGAGATATGAGAATTCTTACCTTCAAAACCAACTTGAGCATCCGACTATATAAAAACATTTTTTTGCTTGCTTTTCATTTTTTTATTAAATCAAAATCATTCATATTTATAATTCAAACCTTTCAGTTTTTGAAATTTTATATCCTCCAGGGTTTTAAAAAAAAATTAAAGGGGGTTTCGTGATTTCTTATCTGATTTTAGTGGTAATTCTGTAACGATTACGTCAGGGGTGCACTCGTGCCGGAATGTCGTTCCGGCACTGGCTTTTGAAGAAAAAAAATTGTATTTTTTGTGTTCAAAGCAGTACTTTTAGGTTTGTATTTAGTTTGATTACGAGTCACATTTTGCTTTTGCGTTCTATATAATATTACCCCATACTACAATAATAAAGTTATCGCGTAAAGTAGCGTTACGGTTCTGGATTATTTACGAGTGCACCTCTGGATTATGTTAAATATTAACGGACGTTAAAAAATAACGTACGTCAATATGTGAAAATTAACCCGTACTGTTTTGACACTTAAAAAAAGTACCTGAAAGCGTTAAAAAATAGCGTTAAATTAACTGTTTTAAAGCGTACCTACCTAGTACCCTATAAAAGCCAAGAATATAATGATAATTGACAAAATATGTAAGAATTGTGTTATATTAATATTCCCAATATGATAAACATCTTGAATTGTAGAAACTTGAGGGATTGAATTTATAGATATTTTTGTAATTGCTTTTGGCTTGACAAACCAACGTGTCAATACTTAATTGATCATTGGAATCCATATTTCAACCAAGCTATAAGAATTTCAAAAGTACTAATTCATTTAAGAATATTAACAGTGCTAAACTATTTTTGTCAAGGAAGTTACCAAACAGAGATTGGTCTTGGATATTCTTTTGCTGCAAGCAAGCCAGTAGTTAGTAGATGTATAAATGCAGTATGTACAATAAATGAACGCCTTTCAAATCAATAGGTTAAATTTCCATTGGTATAGGAGCAAAAAGTGCTGTAATACAAGGATTTAGAGCATTGTCTGGTTATTTTGCCAATTATTTTTTGAAAAACAGAAGATTATGTATACTCAAATATGGCCAGTAGATATATCATAATATGCCAAAAATTTAATAATAATTTCAAAAGTTTTAAAACTTTGAAGAGTACGTTCGAATGATACCAAGTCTGATTTTGCAACCTTTTTTCTGAACCGAAGATGTTGAAAATCGGGATTTAATGAATTTTTGCAATATCAGAGAGGAGAAATTTGCAAAAGTTCTGTAAACTTTCGAAGTTTTGAAAAATAGCATTTTACATCTTCTGATAAATTTGCAACCATTTAAACAAAACGGTAATGATTGTTTTATCAAAAATAATGTTTTTTATCCTAATTTTTCGATGAAAATTCCAAGTTCTGCAAAAATCGAAAAAATAAATAAATTAATTTTCTTAAAAAGTGTTTTAATTTGTAACCTCATGCGTCAAACGCAAAATATGTTTTTTCATAAAATTGAATTTTTTTATTAAAATAAGTTTCGGAATAATTCCAAAAGTATTTAATTAGGGTTGCAAATGAAGATATCCTTAAAAATAATGTTTTTATTAATTTGCAACCTCACATGTAACACGGAAATGAATATAAAATCAAAAAAAAATTGCGTATTTCCGCCCTACCAAAAAAAGCAAAAGTTCTGCAAACTTTCGAAGCTAAAAAGAATTGCAGTATATATCATTTTAAAAATTTTCAACCATTTGAACCAAACGGAAATATTTGTTTTATCAAAAAAAATTTGTTTTTCATCCTAATTTTTCGACAAACTCGACAAAATAACATAAACTAAGAATTGTTTTAATTTGCAACCTCTTACGTAAAACGGAAAATATATGTTTTCATAAAATTGGTTTTTTATATTAAAATAAGTTTCATATTAATTCCAAAAGTTTTAAATAATAGTTTCAAGAGAACATTTCCTCACGTACAATGTTTTCATTAATTTGCAACCTCGCCCGCAACAAGTAAATGAGGATAAAATATATATATTGTAATATATTTTATAAACCGGATCATTGTAGATTAACTGTCAGTAGATAGAACGTTCTTTAACTTTAACGGTTCTATAACTAATGACAATGACGTTTAGATTGTGACAATTGTATAAGAAATCAACTTGTAAAGTTTTATTCTAAACGTCATTGCCTTTACTTATTGAGTCTTTAAAGTTAAAGGACGTTCTATCTACTGACAGTAAGTGTTTTAAAGACCACTTGTCCACGAATACTTTACGCATTTTTTTATTGGTTCACTTTGAAATCATACGCAGGCATATGATACGTAGGCTAGGACTTGCAGAAATTCTTATATTTGTTATAACTAATAATAGGATGATTTGAATAAAAATTGAATTTATATTTATGTAAAATTCTGTTAAAATTATATGTGGAATTTATTCTACAATTTTCACCTCAAACTAAACGATTGGAATTTATTCTACAATTTTCACCTCAAACTAAACGATTTTACTTTTATTACTTATTTATTTTTATGATTAAAATTATAGGAAAGATGAAAAATATTCATAATAAAAACTGTTGTCGATATGACATTTAATATTTCACACTTTGAGACTAGACATAAATTAAAATGCGAAGTCAAACGAAAATATTGGATGTTTTTCTTACTACCTTACAAAATAAAACAAGAAGTTAATTTAACATATATTAAAATAAGTCAACTTTACACCAAAACCAATGAAGTTATAATCATAAAAATGTATGACACTAAATTATATAATATAAAAAATCTGTTATAAAAACATAAAAAACATTTTTTTTTCTTGTATATTGCTATAATATTATTTACGCAACAAGTACGTTCTGCTTGATTTTCTATTTCAATCAAAAAGGGGAAACTCTCTTTGCATGATTGTAAAAAAATATTTGTTGCAATACTTTAATATATCAATTTATATTTTTCTATTTATATTGCTTGAAAATTATTTTAATTTATCAATTGAAAGATAATGGGTAATAAAACAAATTTCTGCTGATGTTTTGTCAAATTATTCAGACATGCAAAAAATAAAAGATAATGATTTTTAATAATGTGAATAAATAAATAAAAAACTAATAAAACGAAATAGGACAAAACTTAATAATAAACAATAAACCAATACAAAGGTTTATTAAGTTATTAGCCCAAATAAGTTATGAAGAATATTGGATTGTTAAGTAAAAGTTCGATTAAGCAAAAAACAAAAACCCAGTAGGAATCGTAAAACCCACTATAATCAATTAATAAAAGTAATAAAAACCTATAAATAAATTCAATTAACCATCTTCCTAATCATATAATTCAATATACCTCCATGTTGGTAAAACAACAAGTCTACTTCAGTGTCAAACCTCGAAATAACCTCAAAAGTTTTTCCTGCGTTTGTAGATACTTTGACGTTTTGTCCAGGTTTCAGATCTGAAGGAAGATTTATAGTATATTGTTCTTTGCCTGTGAGTCCCAAAGAATCGGCGCTTTGACCCGGTAGGAACTGAAGAGGGATAATGCCCATGCCTACCAGATTCGAACGATGGATTCGTTCAAAAGATTGGGCGATCACTACCTTGATGCCCTAAAATTTAATTCAAGATTCCAATTTCTATCCGTTATAATATTAAAATTTGGTAATATTGTTTGAAAATACTATATTTTTCATTAATTAAGAGTTAGGTTACTTACCAGTAAAAATGGACCTTTTGCAGCCCAATCTCTACTCGATCCAGAACCATAATCATTTCCTGCAATCACTATTAGGGGTGTTTCATTTTTCGCGTATCTTTCGGCCGCATCAAATATGTCCATCTTAAAAAAAATAATTTATATAAATTAAGATCAAATACGTGTAGTATTTTATTTTATTTTAAAACATATCATAAAATATGTATATAAAATTGTGTTTGTCACTATCATATTGATTCAGAAACATATCATTCAATCAATATTTAAAACATCCATTAACATACATTATGCCTTCGTTTTCAGATGATGTCATCAAGAGCAATCCAGTATTTGAACGTAACTTACAGACAACTAGACAGTTCATTGGCAATAAATGTTAATCGTCTTCTTTTAGTTTAGTCACAGAAGATTATCTTCTGTCATTTAGTCAAAGTCAAAAATAATTAAACTAATCATTCATCAAATTATTTACATTTCGATAATTAATAGAAATAAACTGAACAAATGCACATAAGGATTTATAATATTTCTTTATTTTGTTATTAGGTATATAGTTAATTTTACGAATCGAAATCCGTACGATTTTGAATTATACTACAAATCCCGCTAAAGTTCAGTTTGCTTATACATAAGGGAGGAATAAGGGACAAGGTGAAATATAATCTGTCCAATATTTCTTTTTTCTTAAAATGACAGACTACTAACTAGTAATTTTGTGTTAAAATATATAGTGCGGCTAATCTGTTTCTGCTGGGTTAGTATCAAGTTGAAAAAGTAGTTGATTATTTAAATATAATATGCATAAAAAATGTAATTACAGACTGGTTAAGGCATTAGCTTTTATACTTGGTCTATGCCCGGGCCGTTTGTTCGAATCTCATTGAAACTCAAGTGGAAAAAAGTCGAATAAAACTTTGGGAAAGTGCAAAATGGTATTTGTGCCATTCAGGAACGCCTTGATAGTCAATATATGACCTGAATGTCTACGGCATAGTCCGGGGTTTAGGTTGATCGAGGACCGTGGTTCGGAGCCCGTGATAAGCTGTATGTCCTGTCCAGATTAACACTGGTAGCAAAAAAGAGACATTAAAATAAAAAGCAAAATTTATTATTCTAAAAAAATGCAGGAAAAACTACAATATGTAGTTTATCATCAACTCCTGATGATACTAACATAGTTAGCGAAACGTTCGTAGTGTTTAAAAGTAGTTTTGGTTAGTGGTGACGATATTCTTCAACATAATATGTATTGACTCATTTAAATTCTTGTGCTTTAGTTGCAAAGCGATATTGCTACTTTTTATTGCTGCAATATATTGCTCCGTGTGAAAATGTTCTTAGACACACAGCACGACGCACTGCTTTGCTTTTCTTCATATTGTCCAAGTGGCCCCTCATTTTTTAATAAAAATACTTTAATTTTATTTGGATAGTATTTAACAAAGACATATGTCAACTACATAGCACCTAATACCAAAAGTACCGCTACCGACCGAGCAGTGTCGCTTCAAGCGCTATGGAAGGAGTATAAAAGACAATTTTGACATTTTATAAGCTCCTCAGACTGTCAATTGATTTTAAATAATCTAATTGACTGATTGTGGTACAATATTATACTTGTTTGATTGTGTTAACATTTTGTTATTGACATGTAACCCCCGATTATGTTATAAAAAGATCAATAGATATATTTTACATGAGGCCAAACAATACAATATTTTAATTGGATTTAAAAGGAACTTTCCTTTGGGAAACAACAGTAAGTAAACAGAAAATAATAACGATGGATCAGTTTTATTTATCTGGATTTGTTTATATAATTGAAGAAAAAACCACATACAAAATATTAAATAAATAAAAAGCCCGTGATTAATAAATAGTTCACTTACTTCTTCATTGGTAGGGAAGTAAATAGTTCTAGGACCAGCTTTGCTCATGAATTTATTGACCAATCTAATGTTAGCAAAAGTACCTCGAGCCATAATATCATCATTTCCTCTTCTAGAGCCATACGAATTAAAATCTCTGGGAGTTAAACCACGTTGGCCCAAATACCTGAAGTTAAACAAAAAAATATATTATTGTGTATTAAAGGCAAAACGTTATAAAGATCAAATTTGTTTGTCTAGGTTAATTTAAAATAAATTTATCAGCTTTCCGCAAACATATGATATTCTATTTTTTAAATTACTACTTAAGTAAATTACAACATAAACAAATAAAACAAAAATAAACTCTTTTAGGAATTGTAGGAACATAGTTTAGTAGGAATGACATAGTTTTTCATAAAATATTTTCAATGAGTTGGTGATTCTGTATAACGGGCGACTATAAAATACAAGAATCGTTAACCATAACATTTATATTTATTTTTTGTTTTGGTTAAATAAATTCTAAAATTATCTCAGAGATTTGTTGGCTTCTTTGTTTTAAAATTCCAACATTAAAATTAATGTAGTAATGTTAATAGTCAAAAAATTCTTGGAAATTTGCAACAAATAGCCTCAAATGTAAGAAGACTGGTTTTTATTTTTGCGGGCAATTTATATTCAAAACGTTTACTTACCTTGCGGCTGGACTTGTTCTGCCAATAGAACCGGCAGGACTGATGTGATCCGTTGTTACTGAATCTCCCAAGAATAAGAGAACTCTGGCATTTTCCACTGTTTTTTTTAAAGGAAGTTCTTTAGTCATACCATCGAAGAATGGAGGTTTTTTAATGTACGTTGAAGCATTAGACCAAGGATAGAGTTCACCAACAGGTGCTTCTAACTGTTGCCAGTTTGTTGAACCTTAAATAAACAATATATTTTTTTTGTCATAAAATAAAATAGTGGCAAACAATCGAATACTGACGAAATTTTAAAGTTTATTATTATTTTTATTGACTTACCTAGTTGAATTTTAGCGTAAACTTCCTTGAACATAGCAGGAATGACATGTTTCTGTTCAACAGTGTGAATTTGCTTCCTGGTCGGCCAAATATCTCTAAGAAAGACATTGCTACCATCAGGTCTTTGTCCCAAAGGTTCTGTTTCAAAATCAATATCTACTCTACCAGCGATAGCATACGCTATAACCAGAAGAGGACTGCACAGATAGTTGGCTCTAGTGTTCGGATGGATACGGCCTTCAAAATTACGGTTACCAGATAAGACTCCGCAACAGACGAGATCATTGTCTTCGATTGCGTTAACTATATTTTCATCTAGACCGCCGCTGTTTCCAATACAAGTCATACAACCATAACCTAAAATATAGATAATGATACAAGTTAATTTGTTTAATAATAGTAGTTGCTTTTGGACAACACATTAAGAAAAGTCACATGTTTTAAGATTCAAACATCAATAAATAGAAGAAGTTAAATTATTATTAGAACATATTATACTCTAAAATTTTCGTCCACTAATTTAGAATATTTTTAAATGACACTATTCAGGCCAATCCAACCTATTCATAGTGATATAGTTACTACATACATTCGAGTATTACTTTAAATTGAAATGTCTCATAATTAATGATGGAATAAAATTATTGCCTTAGCATTAAGGTTTGAACAAAGCTGATAATTTTTAAACAAAGTTTTGTGTTGATCCTAAATTATTACTAACCTACAATGTCGAAGCCTAATTGTTCCAAAGGAGGTATAACTCCAGATTCCTGTAGATAATACGTCACGACGCCAGAACCTGGCGACAGACTGGTCTTGATGTAAGGCGCGACTTTTAAACCTGCAGCTACGGCATTTTTGGCCAGCATTCCAGCGCCGAGCATGACGCTAGGATTACTGGTGTTGGTACATGAAGTAATAGCAGCGATAACGACACTACCATGACGTAGGTGGTATTCTGTACCATCGTACATGAACTTAGTCACAGTATCAAGTTTTGCTGGAGTTAGTCCGAAACCTTTAAAACCAATCTGGAAAAACAAATGTTTTTTTAACGATTATTATTTATACCAGTTTTCATAGTACATGCGGGCCTATTAATACGTACTACAATCAAGGGCGGATCTAGGATTTTTCTGAGAAGGCAGGGGCGATAATTTTCAAAAATATGTTTTAATACAGAAAGTATATTTTATAGATAATCATCATACTCATATTTAGGATGGCTGGAATTGGAAGGTATAACAATGGTCAAAAAATATCTACAGAGACTTTCGCCCGTCTCGAGTTATATAGGGAAAACTAAAAATTCTACTTTCGGTTTTTTATTCATAGAATTTTTATTTGAAAAAATATAAAAAAATGGAAAAGGAATGTTTTTATTGTATCTCAAATTTACTACAAAACTGTGCTAATAAATCTTCGTTACGATGTTTCGTGTCCTAACGGCCACCATCAAGTTATTTTTTTTAATACGGACCTGTCTTTTTTTATTAGAAAATTTGATAAACCCTTAAAATTCAAATTCATTGATATATTACACTTGTTATTTTAACGACGTTTTATCCGAAATAACTAACATCATCAGTGACAATAATTCTTAATTACGGTCCTGTCGTCGTTCTTTTGTAAATTCGTTTTAATTTCATCAAAACGAATATACCATTACTTAAAAAATTTGGTAAAAAAGATGCATTATGAGTCAAATAAAAAAAACTCAAAATAGTAGAAATTAAACAATCACAAAAGGATTCAACCTGCATTGATGTTGGGAAATCTACGATTTACAGAGTTATTAAAGAAGAGAAATGTGGCGAGTTTCAAACAGCACGTAAGGCTCCAGGAAAACCAAAATTTCAAATAGAAAAGCATTTAAAAGAAAGACTTCGAAGGAAAGTGCATACGTTATTCTTTAGAAAAGATTTTCCGACAAAAGACAAAGTTCTTGCTACGATTCGAGATGATAAGGATTACCCTAAAATGAGTCGAAGCACACTATGGAAACTTTTAAAAGAAATAGGTTTTCGCTGGAAATGCATTTCATAAAGTCTATTTTAATAGAAAGAAGCGATATTGTGGTATGGAGAAGAAACTACCTAAGGACTATCAAAGAAAAGAGAAACCAAAGAATAAATATATTTTATTTAGATGAAACATGGATCAACGAGGGACATACACCAAATAAATTTTACCAAGATGAAGGTGTTACAAGTCGAAGACAGGCTTTTTTAAATAAGGCTTTTTTAAATAAGGGGCGCAGACTGATAATAGTACACATCGGCAGTTCAAACGGTTTTGTTAAAGGTGGTTTATTGACGTTTGAATCTACTCGTACCGGTGACTACCAATGAGGACAGGAATGCTGATGTCTTTAAAGAGTGGTTCGAACAAATGATAGATCTTCCACAGAACTGTATAATAGTAATGGATAATGCATGTTATCACTCGAGACTTTTCGAAAAATTGCCCACAACCAAGTGGTTAAAAAAAAGATTTACAGAATTGGCTAAATTCAAAGAATATTAAGTTCCATCCCGGTTCTGTGGGAAAAGAACCGTATTCTTTGTGTTCCCTTTATAAAGAGAAAATCAAAAAAAATATGAAATTGCAAAAAATCGTGGGATCGCCACCATATCATTGTGAACAAAATCCGATTGAACTGATATGGGAACAGATAAAGGAAGAAGTTTCAAGAAAAAATAATTCTTTTAAAATGATTGATGTTAAGCAGTTGTTTTTGGAGGCTGTAAATAATGTGAAGCCTGAAAACTGGGAAAAGGAAGTAAATAATTTAAAGAAGAAGAGAAAATGTGGAAGTTGGACAATATTACTGAGGAAATGATCAAGCCACTGAAAATATTGGTTGCGACAGTTCATCTTCTGAATCCGATTCTGATTTGGATTTGTAAGAAATCGCTCTACTTATACTGGTGAGTTTTTATATTAAAATTATTATTTATGAACGTAACGTTGTTTAAAAGTCAAAGTTTAAGCCCTTATACCTACGTAAGTATGACACAATGTTCTTAACATACCTTGTGAAAAAATAAAACATTTTAGAAAAAATTGCACTCTTTTACCTTCAGAAAAAGTTATAAGCAGATTAATTAGGTGAAAATATAAGTGTACACCTTATATATTTATTATATTTTTACAAATGTTATTTCATAGGTATAACTTCAAAAAATATTTTAACTGTCTACTTAAAGAAGAGATCCGCCTATGGATTACGAATAATTTATTATTTTAATACTTTCTCATTCATAAAAATAGACTATAGGTACCCTCATTTTGTATTAATTTTTTTTAGCGTTTTTTCGTTTTTCACGCACTATAATTTTACAATGTTTTTTTTGAATTTCTACTACCCTTAATGGGTCTCACATATGTGATTACATTTTCTTTTCCCATAGTAAAAAATAATGGCCTGATGATGGTTTGTGACCTAAAACTAATTTCTGTGGTACCTGACTTTGTGTTTTATTTCTTGAAAACTTGGATTACGTTTGAGATATGGATAACCATACATTGTATTTAATTAAAAAATCATTTGCATATTGACTACTACTCAAAGAAACAATGTAAATATCAAAATTTATAATTTAAGTTTTTTCTCCTTACGTCATTGTGCTTAAAATAAAAGAATAAAATCTTCGACAATAAATTTTTTTTCCATATGGTCCAAACTTTTTGAGACACACTGTATATTGCCCTGTATTTTAATTTGTTTTTCAGTATTTTTCTAATATATCTTATAAATTTCTATATAGGTATACCTTATATCCTATCGTATACATAGTGCAGGGTGTTGAAAATTTCAATGTACACTATTGGGATTTTGTTAACCGTTATACAGTGCGACCCATTTTGTTTGGAAGCACCCCTGTAAAAGCCGCATTTTTCAACCGATTCTGATTATTTTTTTTGTTAGATTCAGTATCAAAAACAGTATTTTGGCACAAATTTTCATTGCTTAATTTCTATTTTCAAGGCCCCCTATGTTAATTTTTCTTTGCCAAAAAATACGAAAGTATATTAGGCATTTTTTTTCTCAAATATGACTACACCACTGGATTCAGAATTGTTACAAATGTAAACTAGCAACATTTTATAAAAAAATTATTACAACATGAATTTGGAAAAAGTTGTATTTTAATTAATTTTTTACGTAGAATGTAGACAAATTTAAAAAATGGCAACATGGTAAGCAAAAACTAGGACTCGAAACAGTAAAAATTCGAAGCCGATAACTTAACCCGTTCTGGAATTATAGCTTCTGAAAGTAATGTAAAATTGTGCTTAATAATTTCATTTATTAACAAAATGTAATCAACCAGTTTGCCATGAAATAGTAGTTTGTACAACAAGTGCGCAAAGCTAGATTTGCGGCACTCGCCTACGGCTCGTGCCACAAACTTCTGCGCTCGTGGGAAAAGTGCTTTGCGTACAAGTTGTACACAATATTTTTTCTACAACCGAATTTATTAATAAAAGAAAAACAGTAACTTATATAGGTATTTTACTTAAACTATGAAAAGAAATAATTAAAAAATGACTATTGAATACAGAAAAATTAATTTGTTCATAATTTATAAATTAAAATAAATAATCAAATAAATAGTTTACTTTTAGTTTCAATTTCAAATTTGAACTCCCAGAAATTCAATATAATGTTAAACTGTCAAAAAAAGTTGACAGGTCATAGCTGTCTGTGTTTGACATTTCCGTGGGGAAAAGTGCCATAGCGCGTACTTTTCGCACGCTAAATTATTACTTTTTCCACGGATATCAAAGAAATTAAGAAAAGGCCTGCTTTGCGTATAACAATTTGTGTAGAAAAACGTGTTTTGCATAGTGGTTGTAGAAAAATGAATATAAATGAAATTATTAAGCACAATTTTACATTACTTTCAGAAGCTATAACTGTAGATACAAAGTTCTTAAATGGAAAAAAAGTTGCATATTATAAAGTCAACTGGATTTTGAAAAATTTTAATATCAGGTCCGGTTTCCGAGATATTTACTTGAATTGAAAATTAACGATTTTCGTTTTATTTAATTATCACCTTTATTGTTAAAGATAAAAGAAAACTTTTTTTATATTTTTTGGTGAAGACGAAATGCCGATTAACATAGCGTAGTCAGTGTTTCTAAACGACGTTTCGTTTTTAAGAACATTTCTCAATTTTTGTTAAATACGGACCTGTATTTTTTATTCAATTTATGAAATCTTCTTTTTGTTCTCTATCCAACAATGTATCACACTTAATGTTTTTTTATTAAATTTCGACAATGAACTGTACTTTAGAAAATTTTGTAAGTACGGTCCTGATCATTTTCATCTTGAATATTTATAAATCTTTTTGAATAAAATTAATTAAACATTAAGTTATTGGGCAGTATTAAATATTTGAATTACATTTTTTTACATAATAGTAATCTGAGAATAAAAAAATAAATGTAAAAAAAAACTGTTGTATCATTTAAACGACCTCGGATTTATTTGTTGTAATTGTATGCATTTTTGTGATTAAATTGTGCTTTTTCCTAGGTGCTAACCACTTACAATTTTTTTCTAAAACATGTTCAAAAGCAAAGTTATTCAAGATATTTTAAAAATATTCTGGAATAAAACAAACAGGACAGTACTTACAAAATTTCCTAAAGTACAGTTCATTGCCGAAATTTAATGATACATGATTGGACAGAGAACAAAATGGAGATTTCAAAAATAAAATAAAAAGTACAGGTCCGTATTTAAAAAAGAAAATTGAGTAATGCTCTTTAAAGACGAAACGTCGTATCGAAAAACTGATTACGCTATGTTAAACTGTATTTGGTCTCCAACAAAAAAAATTAAATAAAAAAATTGTCTTCTATCTATAAAAATAAAGGTGATAATTAAATAAAACGAAAATCGTCAATTTTAAATTGATATTAAAATTTTTCAAAAGCCAGTAAATTTGTCTTTTTTTTGGAAAACTCTAAAATATTAAATTTTTTTACTGAAATATTTATTTTATATTTTGATGCTGACTTTTCAGGTATTCCAGGCCAGATTTTCCAGATAAGGAACCTTCCCATTTTTTGGTCAAAAGGTCCATGGAAATATTTTTCAACAATCGAAATTTCGTGATTTTCTTCAATGAGGTAATTTTTCTCTTCAAAAAAATTCAGCAACATCACACTTATAATATTTTTTACGCCATATGGAATTATATCTTTCATCATTTTGACAGTTTAGAATTGTTTTCTCTTACTTTGTTTAAAAATTATAAAAAAATTATATTTGAAAGCTTTTAAATCTTTTTGAACAGTCTTTTTATTATGATACTTTAACATATTTTGCTTTATTAAAAAAGTATTTTTAGGTTTTAAATATTGTCATTTTTTACTTTTCTGCTAATTGTCATAATAACCTAATAACATTAAACTTTTACCAACGTGATTTCGATTTGTGTAAAAGATTAGATTTTTAAACTAAATGTGCTACCGACCTTTCGGTGATCGATCACCATGTTTACAATTAATTTTAAATTCTTTATTGGTATATTAAAAATTATCCTACTTGGAACTTTTCTATTAGATAAAATATAATCTTCTAAATTAGGTATTTACAAATAGCCAGGTAACTACCCTATTAAAATTATTTGCAATAGATATACAAAATATTATAAATCAATTAACGGATCCCAATTTGACTAGACGGATATGAGTTTTTAATGATCATTTTGAATAAATTTTTCGAAAAATCTAATGACCTAGTTATTATCGCATTTCTCTAAGAAATATTTATTTTTCTTTATTTAATAACAAATATTATGTTTACAAAACATAGAAGTAGGTAAGTATATCGATGTTAAAATAAAATAAACAATTTTGAAATTATGCAGCATTTTGCGTTTTGTTTTACCCAGTTTAATAAAAGTGTCCACCACTGAAAGAACACTTTGTAAGTATAATAATATAACATAGAAATATATTATTTCGTTTCGAATTTTTCTCCATGTTCAAATTGCTTTCCCCAAACAATTTATTTTAAAGTTTAGGTAATTCTCAAGTAATACTTTTTTAGAGCTAACAATTAAAGAATTAAACCGTGTTAGATAAATATATGTTTTTGAACTCTTCAGTGACTAGGGTCAAACTACAAAAAATATTGTTTGAACCGATTCAAGACAACTTAAAACAATTTTAAAATATCCGTATTTGGCAGTCGAATTTTTTAACTCTTATAAAAATCCCAACATCTACTTTTTAGGACTCTAAGTCAATAAAAACACTTTCAGAACATTGTAACAGTGGACGGGCGGAGGAGAAGAAAAATTGTTATTGTTGATTTTATAAAAAAAATCATTCTAGATAAAAAGTTTCGTTTTCTAAAACCCTATTAAACGAAAGAAAAATCATGTTTTATCGTGCCTAGTTCATTTTCTAGTCAATTTTATGTGAATCGCTACGAACTTATCTAGAAAATTTATTATAACATAAAACAGTTACGGCAAAACCTGATATTTTTTTTTCATTTTATGAGGTTTTAGAATAAGCAAAACTTTTTTCAAGAATGAGATTTTTCGATAAAGCCAAAAATATATTTTTTTTTAGTCTTGTGAACCCCATCCGTGAACACACTGTATGTACGTTTAAGTATTTTCCCGGAATTTTGTTCGGCGATTGGGCCAAAACCTAAATTAATTTTAACTAAATTTTCACCTAAAATCCATTTGGTTATAACAAATTAAATGGCGTAGAAATTTTTAATCAATATGTACACTTTTCCAAGAAATCTTATTAATCATATTTTTGATGTGATGCCTAAAAGTGTGTTTCCAAAAATCTGAAAAAATTTACACATTTACAAATTTTTACCATTCATACGTCTCGTTTTTGTTTTTACAGTAATTTAAAAATTAGAATCAAAAGGGGGATCCTTGCAATATTTCACGATTTACATTATTATGGACTATTTTTCTGCTATCCAAAATTTTAAAAAAATTCAGATTTACATAAGTTGTTATATTCTTTCAAACCGTCTAACTGAAATTTTGATATTTTGGGTAATTAGAATATTGTCTCGAAAATTTTGATATATCAATCTTATTTTTGCTGTAGTGCAGTAATTTAAAAATTGGATTTGAATTCATATGAGATCCGTCGCTATTTTTGCTCTTACGCTCATATTTTCTATTATTTTTTTTTAAATTTTTATAGTATTTTTATTGCCAACTTATTAGGTTACGCGCAATTTAATATATTTTTTAGTTTTTATATGGATTAGAAAAAAAATGAACCTAGATATAATTTACCGTCAATTTATCAAATATTGTTCTAACTGAAAAAAAAAATTAGATACAATATTTCTCGGTTTGTTATTATTGATTTTTCTTTCTTTCAAATTTATAGTATTTTTTATTGCCAACTTATTATTAGGTTACGCGCAATTTAATATATTTTTTAGTTTTTATTCGGATTAGAAAAAAATGAACCTAGATATAATTTACCGTCATTTTATCAAATATTGTTCTAAATGAAAAAAAATAGATACACAATTTCTGGGTTTGTTATTATTTTTTCTTTCTTTCAAAACAGATACAATATTTCTCGGTTTGTTATTATTGACTTTTCGTTCTCTAAAGACCAAAATTATTTACGTAATTTTTCTTAGAACGTTGTTTCGAATAATGTTGATACATAAATCTTATTTTTGCTGTGGTGTCTACAAATTTAATAAAAAAAAATTAAAAAATCACACCTTTGCAACCAACAGTAATTGAATTTTTAACGAAATTTGTTAAAAAAAAATTATTTATAGATAAGGCTAAGAAGATATAGAAATAACCGCACTATATTCATATATATGTCTTCATTTTATCAAAAATTCAATTTGAAAATTTTTCATTTAAATGTAATTTTGATACGTTAACAAAATTTTATTTTAAAGTTTTATTTACGTTATTAACAGTATTTTAAATCTTTAAATATTTATTATTTATTTCATTTAAAATTTTATTTTTTAAATAAATATTGATTTTTAAATTTTGTTGGTATCAATTGTTTTATCGAAATTTTTATGTAACGTTATTTTTTTAAACGAATTTACAAAAGAACATTGGTAGGGCCGTAATTAAAAATTACTGTCACTGATGATGTTAGTAATTTCAGAAAAACGTCGTTAAAGTGACAAGTGTGATATATCACTGAATTTGAATTTTAACGGTCTATCAATTTTTGTGACAGGTCCATATTAAAATAAAAAGATTTATTAGTACAGTTTCTTAGCAAATTTGAGATACAATGAAACTTTTCCTTTTTTGATACAAAAAAAATGTCGGCGGACACTAAAAAATAAAAAAAATATATATGGAATTTTTAAAACGCTAAATTTCACCATAATTGAGTAATAAAATATTTGTATTAATTTTTGTTTTACAAAAATATTAATATATTAACAAAAAAATATCAAATTCAACCTAACCAAAATCCACATAAAAAGATATTAATGAAATCGTCCAAAACGCTAACTAAACGACAATAAAAAATACCGAGCATAATTTTTAGATGGCACATATAATTTTCATTGCAAATATCGAAACAAGAAGATAAAAAATGTTTGATTTTTTCATCTTTTTTTTTACTAGAAAATTATGGACGCTATGGAGCTAAAAGTGTGAAAAATGACGAAAATCGCCCGGTTGGATATCTAAATTTGAAATTAATAGAAATATCCAAACGAGACTTATGTCGTTCGAAAGAAGATAAAAAGCTATAAATATTTTCATATTTTTAAATAAAATTGCGGGCTTCACAGCAAAAACAAAAAATGTATCGAAATTGTCAACACATCCTATTCTAAATTACACAAAATATCTAAATTTCAATTCATTTGTTCCAATTTCAAGCGTAAATTTTTTGAAAATGTCTAAAAAAATGTGCATTTTAGAGAAAAAAGTCCACAATTACGGAAATCGAGATATATTGCAATTTTTAAATTAAAGCTGGCTTCCAATTTTCTCATGAATACATTCGTGAAGTCGAATAATGTAAAACATCCAATTTGATATCAAATAATTTTATTTATATCTTCGTGAATTTATTCCCGAATTATTTTGTTTCAGTAGTACTTATGAATTATATAAAAAGGTGAGGATATGTTAATTCTTGAACGAACAGGACAGTGAACACAATTAATTAAAATAAGATTTACTTTTCTTGCAAAATGGAAAAATCAAAAACAAATTTTTGTTATTAAGGAGGAAAAACTGTTCGAAATCTACAAATTCACAAAACAGATAGTGTCGAAGAAATTTTACAAAAAAATTGGAAGATGTAAAGCCAGTTTTATCATAATTAATTTGTTTTATTTCAAATTGTAGATACCACAGCAAAAATAAATTTTCCTACGACCACATAGGAAAGTAACATTTATCGCACTGTAGTGTATAACGGAAAGTGGCTTTTATTCACACGCGGGTGGAAAGTACTTTCCGCACATGCGAGAAAATACTGTAAAAACTGTCAGATGCGTCAATTTTTTTAGAAATACCTGATCTAACTAGATTTACCTATCTGTCAAATGTATAATTCTTATTTAGATTTACCACATCGATATTTTTTGTATTATTTTATTAAAACAAAAATTATCTTTTTATCAGTAAATTTTACAATTTCAGCAATAATTTTTATATCAATTCAAAATAATTCCATTTTTTCCCAGTTTTAGTTACTAGTTGTTATTTTTTAAATAAACGTTAATTACCAATATTGATGTTTATTTTAATATGATAGTGATTATACAGGGTGTTTCATATGTAAACCGACATACGTTAACTGCAAATAGAGGGCACTTGGGTGATTCCCAAAAACTAATATTTGATGGGTCTAACTCGCCTCATAAGTTAGTTACAGGGTCTTTTGTCAAAATTGCTTATTTCTTCTAACCCTCGTTTCTCCGGAAGCACCCTGTATATTTATTTCATATTTAGCAAGCTTGTTTGAGTCTATTAGTACATTACACTGACATAGTAAGCAAAATAAAAATCCAGGTCCGGCTTCCAAAAAAAATACCAAAATTATTTTCACGATGAGCAACACTCTGTATATCAGAATTTTAAAAATTGGATAGTATATTCGAAAAGAGCGGAATAAGTTAAGTAGGAATTCATGTTTTTCGAGACTGCACCTCTCATTTTGCTACTAAAACTTTTAACTCAAACTAAAAAATTGTTCATTTTCGTCGAATTCGTGTGATTTTGCTTAATAAGGGAAATTCGTTTAGTGATGGTGCTCCTAGTTTTGAAGAGAAATAAATAATATTTTTGGATGTAACATTTATGGTTTATAGCCATTAAGTAGTGTTAAGCCATAATAATAATTTAATGAAAAAAAAAAATTTTTTTTTCCATATGGTGCGAACTTTACGTATTGTATGTATTTGCCTTCGAAAAATATCAATAAAATATTATTTATTTCTCTTCAAAACTAGGAGCACCATCACTAAACGAATTTCCCTTATTAAGCAAAATCGCACGAATTCGACGAAAATGAACAATTTTTTAGTTTGAGTTAAGTTTTAGTAGCAAAATGAGAGGTGCAGTCTCAAAAAACATGAAATGAATAATTTTAGTATTTTTTTTTAGAGACGGACCTGGATTTTTATTTTGCTTACTATGTCAGTGTAATGTACTAATAGACTCGAACAAGCTTGCTAAATATGAAATAAATATACAGGGTGGTTCCGAAGAAACGAGGGTTAGAAGAAATAAGCAATTTTGACAAAAGACCCATCAAATATTAGTTTTTTGGAATCACCTAAGTGCCCTCTATTTGCAGTTAACGTATGTCGGTTTACCTATGAAACACCCTGTATAAACTAAAAACAAACAAACGTAGAATTTGCCAAAATGTACATTATTTGGTAAAATTATTATGTGGTCGTAGGAAAAATAGCGTACGTAAGTTGTTCGAAAGTGAAAAATGTCACTTTCTGCACACGTTATGTAATATACTATTTCGAAACAACCAAAGTATCAAAAATCCAGTTGTCATTTGAAAGAGTATAAAAACAAGTTTATTTTTTTTTAAATATTTAAAAAACTGATTATTCATTTTAGAGAAAAAAATGTCAATAATAACGGAAATTACGAAAAAAAAAAAATCTCAAAAATCACTTTTCTAGGAATATTTTGGTGGAAAAAGGCCAAAACAAAGATACATTTGCCATTTAGAACATTTGATGTAATAAGCCTGAAATATTGGTTTTATTTTTATTCTTATCCTGAGACAAGAGATATTAAATCGACCCTAAAGCCGTTTAAATAAAAATACTATGAAATGTTTTTTTTTTAATTTGTTATACAAGATTAAAGGCGTAAAAGCAAAAATAATGACATTTTTTAATTACTGCAAATATCGAAACCAGACTTGAAAGAAAATACAAAATTGTAAATGTGTGAATTTCTGAATCGATATTGTCAACATTTTCGAAACGTTTTAATAAAAAATACACCAAGTAACGAAATTGCAGTTGGGCCGTTTGAAAAGGAATAAAAAATGTGTGTGTGTGACTTTTTCAAAATAAGAAAAAAAAGTAAAAATATTAAAAGTAAATAATTTCGTTAAAAATAACTTTTATTTTAATTTGAAGTTTCCAGAGACATAAGAAACATTTTGGTAATTGGCGGATTTTTCCTAAATTGCATTTTTACCAATTTAACAATACAAAATATTCCTTTTTAAAATGAAACTATATTTACCAAATTTAATAACATTGTCTTTTTTAAAATTTTAATCACACTTTTTCTAATTTGTTTTATTATAAATACCAATAACTAAATAATTATTACTTATGAAATTATGCCATTATAATACAGTATTTTAGAACTATTTTTTAAAATTAGATTTTAATAGAATATTAAAAATAAACTAGTAGGAATTTGCACCATCCTGTATATATTCACCACAACAACATTTCACAGAACAATTATCATTAACTATATTATCTCATGATTAACCCAGGTAAGAATTTTACTAACGTGAATCAAAAAATTATTAAAAATTAATAACAAATCATTAGTACGGCTTATCACTAACCAATAACAAAGTAATTAGTGACAAACTACTATCCCCGGTGGGACCAAAAAAAATACCTAGATATATATACAAGGTTTTTAGAAAATTATCTTCAGTTCGTGAACCACGATCGTCCGCAAACGTTCTTTGGTTATCTAGCTTTGATGGTGTTATTTTTTTGTCATAAAGCTAGATTGAACAAAGAAATTTTGGGACGATATAAACTACAGAAGAGAAGTGATTTGACGGGATAGTGGATTCAAGTTTGGGAAAATAGAAAACCAATCGAATTTCTTTGGGATTTAAGGAACTGTTGGTGTGATGTGGTGTTAAACGGAAGTCATATCACAGCCTTTAGTTGCTTTACTCCAAAAAGAAATCAATCGTGGGTAAATTGAGGAAAAATGATGTCTGGATTAAAGTTATAGAGGATGGAATAATAATAAAATATCAAAGGTAAGTTTTATTTTAGTTATTTTTTGACCAATTTTTATATCTAAATTTTGTATATGCTATATTCGTGATTTTTACAGAGTCTACAAATGTAATAGAAGAAAACCTCAGGAATTTTTTGATAGGCAAACACTATTCAGTTTGATGGTCTTTTTATCGCATCACTGGGTAGATGTTTTCCCATTATGAAATTTACAATCGTCACGATCTGGTTATATATCTTTTGGTTTTGGATAAACTCTGCTCAGTTTGATGACGTTTCTGTTTTACATCACTGGGTAGTAGTTTGTCCGAAAACGAAATAATAAACATCAGCATTAATTTTGAGAATAAAATTTTTGTGTCAAATCTAACGTTTGGTGATTGTCGCCAGGTATAGGATGCCTATTTAAAGCATCACCGGGTGATAATCATCCTGTGTTGGGTTAAACAGCAACAATATTACTATTTATGCTCTTACAGCAGCAAAAAATGATGTTATGGTTGATTTATAAGGGTTATTTGCATGCGATTGCTGTTTTGGTCACACTGTGCGTGATTTCTGCGTTATTTTTTTATTGGACAAAGCGGGGTCATGGAAAATTGCTACATTGTACATTGGTACATACACTACTAAAATATATAATTGGGGTAACTATTAAGCAGTGATACAAACACTTTTTGTGTTTAATTGCATAACCAGGCCTCTGAACTGACATTAGTAGAGAGGGCATTTTCTACTATAGATAACAACAAGCGCAAAAGCAAACCATAAAAGTTCTATTTAAGAAAGAATAATGAAATTCAAAGTCATACCACAAATATATGTATAAATATGCACAACACAGTTACAGAAGAAAATTTAGAGACATATAAATTAGAAATCCAATCATACACATATTTTGTGTAATTTTGTTTATAGGCCTGATGATTGTCTTTTTGTATACCGAAACATATTGCATTTAGGGATGGACGCGACCCGAACCGGCGAAATTTTTTTCGAACCGAACTTCAAAATAAAAAGGTTCGGTTCGAAATATTTCCGAGAAAGAAAATTGAAATATAATTGAAATAACTCGAAAATATGTAAGATTGGCGTACAACAAAAGAGTCCGTAATAAATAACGATGTACTGGTGTACGGTATCTTTTAAGTTACTTCGACAATTTTTTATAAGTATGTGAAATTATTGGTTATTATTGTAACAACATCGATATATCACGTATCACTGTTGTACCGAATCGTTGATATTCATCGGTGGCATCTGGTTGATTTTTTATTGTGTGTGATCATATTGTGCCATACTAGTTTTAAAAAATATGGAAGATTTTGGTAGTGACGATAGTGTTGCTGATCTTACATATGAGCATATTAATCAAAATATCTAACAAGAAAAAGTAGAAGCAAATTTAGTGAATATTTTGAAGATTCTTCCCAAGCTTCTATTTCCAAGTCCAAAACTACATATGAATTATATAAATTCACAATGTTTCACTGTACCACACTCATGTCATGTACCACAATATATTAAAACAATTAGATAAGGGCAACTAGTTTCGGCTTATGAGCCATCTTCAGGCCTATAACAAAAGAGCTGGATTCGAGACAAAACGTCATATACAAAAATATTTTTAAACACCATAGAATTAAACAATAAAAATTATATAGTCGATAGAATTAAACGCTGGTGAAAGGGTGAGTTTTTTAAGGACATGAAGTTTTAATGTAAAAAAGATTTTTATTATATAAAAAATGTGACTTGTGCCCAAAGTGGTATCAACAAATTTTTATACTTAAATAATGAAAGGTTGTGACAGATGAATGTTAAAAATGAATTATGTGGGAGGAGAAAGGGAGGGAATTTTGAAAATTTGTTTTGAGTTGAATTATCAGAAAATTATATGACCCGATACAAGAAACAAGAATTGTTTTCTGTAAAGTCAAAAGCAAATATAAATAAATAATTAAAATTATTAGAACCAGCGTTTAATTCTATCGATTATATAAGTTTTATTTTGAATTGTTTCATTATATGGTATATGGTATTTTTGTATATGACGTTTTGTATCGAACTGGGCTCTTTTGTTATAGGCTCATAAGTCGAAACTAGTTGCCCTTAACTAATTGTAATTTTTAATATACATAACTTCGAGTTTCATTTCTACTGAAAAATTTGGCCAGATTTGAGATATAGATAACCTCTTGGATATAAACTGTTGACAATACAAAGAATCAACAGCAAATTAAATTTCGAACCGAACCTCGACTGAGGTTCGGTTCGAATCCATCCCTAATTGCATTGATTTAATATTGTGCCACATTTGAGTATGTATAATATATTTTTTTGTTTACTGTAACAATTATATCTGTTCTTCATAAGCGAATTATACAGGATGGAAGAAAATGCATTGGCAGAACAATAGATATAAAGTATTTTATATCCATAATATATTATTATTTACATAATATCGTATTTGTTATATCGACTTATTTTCATCCACGGAAATCGTTAAATGTATTACTAACCCCATCGTTGACAGCCAGGCAGCTTTAAAAGCACTGAGCTCCAGCCGGCTGGACTCGAAGCTGGTATGGAACTGCATCGAATCCCTGGATCGCATTGCTACCAGTAACAGAGTAACCCTACTCTGGGTACCTGGGCATGAAGGGGTGGAGGGCAATGAGAAAGCCGACACCCTTGCGAAAAGAGGTGCAGAATCCGAGTTCATTGGACCGGAACCATTCTTTGGCATAGCCAAAAGCAGTGCTAAAGACACTATCTGGAAATGGGCCGAGAGGAAAACTCTCCAGCACTGGAAAGATATGCCTGGGTTAGCTCACTCTAAGGCGTTTATAGTCAAACCCTCAGGTAGCACCCTATCGCAGATCCTAGAATGGAGTAGAAGTGATCTACGCATCCTAATCGGACTGCTGACAGGGCACTGTCGTCTGCAGTACCATCTGAAGAAGCTAGGTCTGAGTCAAACATCGGACTGTCGCTTCTGCAGTGTGGAAGACGAAACGGCGGAGCATATTTTATGCTCCTGCCCTGCCCTGGAAATGAATAGGCTTCGTACGTTTGGTTTTGTACAGCTGGAGCCTACCGACTTCAAGGAAGCTTCACCTAAATCAACCATAGACTTCGTAAGAAGGTGTGGATTGTATGGTGAATTATAGCCCATAGGGGTGAGCCACAATAGGCCTCTGTTGGCCGCAGTGGAGGGGCGAGCAAACGCTCCACTCACATTGAACCTAACCTAACCCCATCGTTACACCCTGTGTAATTCGCCTATGAATTATTAACCACTTCTAGTAAAAAAAGTAAAGTACAATTTTGTGGCTCGCTTTTGTGTGTATTATCTATTTTTGTGTAAATTTATATTCTACAGTGTGTCTACTTAAGTCGGAACCATTTGGGAAACTTAAGTTTTATGATAAAAATGGTCTGAACCTAAAATACAACTAGCAGATATTAATTTTTTTATTCGTATACGAGGTCTGTCAAAAGAATGTGAAATATGCAAGTAAAGTAAGTTTATTTTTGACAATATTGAAAAGTTAGATCAGATATTTGCATTGAAAATGTTACTTGATATGACTTAAATTTATATCCACAATAACGTTATCATAGTTTTTGTTATGGTCACTTTACTGTTGCGAAAAATTCACATTTTTGGCTTGGCAAACCTCGAATACGAAATTGATATCTGGTTCTTGTATTTTAGGTTTTAGTCTATGCAGAACTTTGTATGAAGAAGTTTTTGACATAAAATTAATAAGTTTCCCATATGGTGCCCACTTAAGTATATTGAAACGACTATTCCTATGTAACATAAAAATAATTTCAATTTTAAATGATAAACGAAAGTTTATTTTTAATTTAAAAAAAAATCTTCTTTGGAAGCTTAAATTTAAAAAAATCTTGGCGGTCGCTTATTTTAACGAAATTTTGTAATTATTGTTATTTTGTTTTTATGCGATTTCAAACGGTCCAACTGAAATTTCGGTATATTGCGTATTTTTATTAAAACGTTTCGAAGATTTTGATATCAAAGATTTTGATATCAATCTTATTTTTGCTGTGATGATTACAATTTTAATTAACAAAATTCACACATTTACAATTTTGTATCATTCTCTGGAATGATATAAGTTTGGTTTCTATATTTGCAGTAATTAGCTGTGTCAAGGAATTTTAGCGATTTTCATTAATTTTAATCTTCCACACTATTTTATTACAAATTGAAAAAAATCAGTTTTAGATTATTTTTATTTAAATGGGTCTATTTAATATCTTTTATAATTTTCTGATACTGAGAATAAAAATAAAACTAATAATTCAGTTATTTTATCAAATATTGCTCTAAATGCCAAATAGATCTGTTAAAATAAAGAATGGGTAATTATTCTTCCAATAAAAAAATTGTCCATAAAAGCCGTTTAGGTGAACAATTGCTGGAAGACCCATTACTTTTTTAATATACCTAAACTACATTCAAAAACCACATGAGAAAAAGCAGAATGATTTTTACCAAGCATGAATTATCTGGTTTTTAATGATTGTTTTGTATACTTATCTAGCAAATATTATATAAAAATGTAATAATGACATAAACACACGAGTCATATTGTAGGCACATCCTGTGTGTCCCCAAAATCGATATTTTTTATTATATGTATAACAATATCAAACAAAGACATCCACTACAATTTTTTTAAATAGCTAAATTTTGTACATGGGCAGTGTTAAATGACTTATCTAGCTCTAAAGCCTACAATTATAAATATGTTATTTTTAAATATTAATAATATTGATTCAAAATCTAATAATATTTTTCAAATATTGTTTCGAATTTAAGAATGTTTTCCAAAGTAAGGAGTTTCATCTAAATGTAATAATATTTTTTATATTTTTAATAATTTGAGTGGTTTTGCTTAAAGTGAGTTATGCACGATTACTGCCGAGTATGCTTGTTAGTGTTTTTCAAAATACTAGGAACTATACTCATGTTGGAAAAAAATAGACAGGGATTATCATAATATAAAGAGAATTATTGTGCGACTAAGTTACTGTCTATTATTTTCATAGTGGACTATAAACAGAGTTAATATTTGAAAACAAGGGTTTGGAGATAATATCAACTGTTTTAATATGTATACATTTTTGCTTTTGTAATTTCATTTTGGTAATTCAAGAAGTGATTGATGTACCGTAATGTCTTAAAATAATATAAATGACTTTTATGCAATGCCTATGTCTCATGTAATATTTCATGGGGAAAAAGTCTAATTAAATACTGCCCAATTCTATATTGATTTCCTTTTTTAAATCTGATGACATTGATACTTTATTCAGGAATCATTGAGTGTAAGACACAAAATTTCATTTAACGGCTGTTGCCAGCAAGGAAAAAGATTTAGACAAAATAATACCTATAGTAAATGCACTAACAGAACATCTGAAAATTATATATTTGCAAGTGCAAAATGGAGAGGAGCATGACTTGAATCCAACAAATTTTGGGAGGATTTAGTCAGCAATTTCAGTAAAACTGCCTAGATTCGTGACGAGCGACTCGAAAAAAACGCCGGGTTATGAGTTTGGAGCGATTCGGTAAGCAATTTCAGTAAAATTCCTGTAGATGATAAAATTAGTTAGGTCGTCCGGAAGGGGAAGATAATGTGAATATAATATTCAGGTTCATTGACTCAAAAAACTCCAGGGTAGTGAAATTCGAGCTATTCCGGTGATTTTCGTAAGATATGAATTTTTCCTTGATCACCTGCATAGATGCACTTTTAAGACTACACTTTGTGCTTTTTTTGCTATATTTCTATTAACAAAGATATTGAGTGTACCCTTATCTTGTTGTCACCAGACATACAAGAACAATTATAAAGGACGAGTAATTTACAATAAATAATACAATGTCCAAAAGAGTCAAAAAATATATTTTTTCTGTGACGGAAAAGTGTAGTTAATTGTTGACATTTATTGATATGTATTTTTATATAAAATATGAAAGGATGCCAAATCAACACTTGTGGAATAGTAAGAAATCTTATCTCATTATTATTATTATTATAGTTATACAATTTTGGGAATTAAAAAAAAATTATTTTTAAAATTAATCAAGTAAGAAGTTTGTTTGGGCGAAAAAAAAAAACAAACAAAAAGAGAGACAGCAGAAAAAAGTCTGTTAATATTTTTAAGATTATAAATAAAAGCTGTATTGAATATATTATAAATGGAATTTAACAAAAAAATATATTAAAAATGAAAGGAAGCTTCGTTAATTAAAAAAAAAATCATGAAGTTTGAAAAAAGAACTGAGAGGAGATTGAAATAGGGTGAACACTTAAATATCCAAATTATAGAAGGTAACACTAAATTTTATTGAAATTAGAATAGAAAAATAAAGAAGCATCAAATAGGAAGATAAAGTTCAAGATACAATTCAAGTAACCGTTTAAGGATCAAAAGAGACTGGAGAAATTCTTTAAATTTATGATTTTTTTTATAGTTGAAACCACCCCTAAATAGAGATTACCTTTTGTATAACATAACAATATACACATAAGTAAAGGTGGATATTTAATTTTAGAATATTTTATTATAAAAAAGTTATATTTCCTTTATAGTAAAAGTACAATTAATCGTGCATTTAACATTTTTTAACTTTATATTATTCAAAATAACTACTAAATAGCCACTAAGTTCGCAATTTTTAAATAAAATCACATAATTAAATTGACAGATATTTGATAACTTAAGGTCTAATTGTCGCTATGTACAACAGCCTACCAGTTTAAAACTTCAAATTTCACTTAAATAATTTTATGACTTTAATATATTGTAATGTTTTTTCATAGAAAAAAATTGTGTATTATACACGGGACAAATATTAGATTTTATCACCCGGCTTTTTGACAACACAACCTCGAGCTAAAATCTTATACTTTTTTCCCTTGTATAATAAATGACTATTAAATCTTTGTCAAAATAAAAATATGAAATTGTAATCTAGTAGTGAAAGAGATCTTTCAAATGTGAAAGAGATCTTTCGAATGAAGTATTTTCATTTGAAAAAATATATATATGGGTGTAGATTGGTTAAAATATTTTAACATATTCTAAAGTTAGTTAACATTTTGAGGTCCCCCAAGAAGATTGAGACCATTTCCAGAGTGAGGTCTCTCTGTGTGTAATCTTAAACGATAGCTGCCGAACCGTTAGACCAATCAAGCTGAAGGGTTGGTGTGTATCTCGAATACAATCATTAGTTTTTAGTTTGTTGTTGTTATGGGGGGTAATTACACCGCGACCTATAAGATCTATTGTGCCCCCTTCTAGTGCTTAGTCGTTGAGGATGTCTCAGTGATTAGAGCACCTCGTCCAGACCTATTATCCTCAGAAGATTTAGGATGTCTAACGGTTTCAGATTCGGTAGATCTCTCTTCTATCTAGTTTTTGGTTTAAATTGATTCCTCTTTTTTACGCATAACTTTTTAAATATTAAAAATGTGGACCTTAATTTTGGTATACAGATCAGATGCCCCTTCCCTAAAACACATTCAGGAATTTTGGGTACGATGAATGGATTCAATGATCATCTTTGTTTATCTTTATTATCAAATAAACTTGGAAATCAGCTGTCATTTTCAGTCTGGCATTCAAGTATCCATAAATTTAGATCCTAATTGTAGAGGTGAGCTATGAAATATCAATTCGGTCAACGTATTCACCATCGGTTTGCTATTTTAAATTTGTTCCATAAATTAATGTAAAGCTTGGTATTTTGTAATTAAAATAATCCTATTCTCTACAGCCGAGTCGGGAAAGTTCTAGGATGGCACAGCCGATTTTTAAATTTAATACTATCTTTTTTGAAATCTAACAATGTTTCTTTTTTAGGGTTTAAAATCGTTAGCACACTTTTTCAAAATTTAACAATCATTTTCCAAAATAATTCTTTTTTTAATACTCTCAAAATCAGGATTGAGAGAAAATATTTAATAATGATCTAAAAAATTTAGAAAAATTAACCTAGAGACAGTATGTATAAGGCAGCATGTGAGATCCTTTTACAATCTTAAAATTTAGACACAAATTATTGTTATTCTTTTCCAGACTTTTTGATTCATCCAAAAATTAGTCTTCCAATTTTAATCCATCTTTAAAAACGTTTATATTTCGTGAGCAAGATTTGAATAATTTAATTTTCGAGAAATATTTTTGGAATTCCATTTGACAAAAAAAAATAATTTTAATCAATTTATTTCGAAACAAAGCAATTAGTGTTTATGAAGGTAATAATTTATTAAGATAACCGAAAAATATTTTATCAATTCGTGAACTAATTTATCTTAAAAAAATAAGTTATCTAAAAGATTTTATTCAAAATAAAAAACGAAAAACAATTATTCTAAAAAAATAAGAAGCATAATTATCCAGAAATGATAACGGTAATTTTTACGTTTAAAAATTGTACAAGGTGATCCGAAAATAACAGGATAGTTATCAATATACATTGGCTAATAGTAAACCCAATATTTTTCTCTTCATATTAAATTTCATTTAAAGTCTGTTTAATGTATCATTAATCAATGATAATTTCATCACTTAGACAGAATCAGTTGGAAAATTAAGTATTACCACTTACTTTGCTTGTTAAACAACTTTGGAAATCTTTCTTCATGTCAACTACGGATACCCTGTCGTTGGGTCTCTTAGGTCCGCTTACTGAAGATACTACAGTTGTTAAGTCTAATCCTACTTTATGACTGAAGACTGGATCAGATTCTTCTGATTCATAATTTCGAAGTTGTTTCGTTGCTCTCAAATAAGCTTCTATTAATTTTATTTGTTCTTCAGAACGATCTAAAAAGAGATATCAAGGTAAGGAGTAAAATAGTAAAATAAGATTTATTAGTTTCTTTATCGAGTATGTCGTCAAAAAGCGACATTCCAATAAAATATAGATATAATCAATTTTTAACGTCTCTGATGATGAGTGAAAACGCTAGGACTTTTTAATAACTTATTATATGCTTGATTAACTCTTTTATTCAGTAACTTCTTTATCAAATTCTGCAAAATCATATTGCAGGATTATTTTGAATACTGTCAAACTTATTGTCAATGACCTGCAGTTTATTTTAAACTTGTATATAGATCCGGAAATAACGTTTCAATATTTATTAAAGACCCAAAAATAGTAAGAAGTTAATTTTAATATAGGTGCGTAAATGTCTTCTAAGGCATCTTATTTTATAAATTTTAATATTCTTTATGGAAATATTGTCATGATATAAAGATAACACACATTCAAAGAAAAAAAAACTGTAATGTTTTAATATAAAGACTAACTGTCAGTGGATAGAACGTTCATTAACTTTAAAGGTTCTGTAAGTAACGACAATGACGTTTAGATTGTGACAATTGTACATGATATGGAGTTCTGAAGTTTTATTCTAAACGTCATTACCTTTACTTACTGAATCTTTAAATTTAATGAACGTTCTATCTACTGACAGTAAGACACAAAAACTTTTATTCTTATTGTAATATATGTGCATGAGGGCCGTTCATAAAATACGTCCGCAAATAAGGAGGAGGGAGGGGTATTGCTTAGCGTGACGAGATGTTACAAGGGAGTGGGGGATCTAGAACCGTGACATTCGCAGTTCATAAATTTTATTTTAAATTTTTTCTTAACTTGCTTAAAATTTTTTCGTTACGTCAGAAGTCATTCTCAAGTACCTAAAAGCCCGTAAACAAATATATGGATAGTCTGGTTATGTTGTCACAATAAAGACAAAGATTTTTTTTAAATAATTATTTCAACAAACATTTACTTATGTTTAATAAAAACTACGTCCATCGCAATCGGTGACTGTAAATACAATGTCAAAGAAAATAGTGCTTCTACCCACTCTTCGTTGTCAAAAAAATAACAACTAAATGTAAACTACCTTGAGATACATCGGACCGATAATTTATTTATACTAATATTTTTAAATGCATGATGCCCTATGCCCTTTATAAATTTATTTTATTCGTTACTTGGCATTTAGTATATGTTCCATTTATTACTTTATAGTATATATTTAAATTTTTATTTTAGAAATAAAAAATATTTTATATTATTCATCTGTATGCCATTTTTAATCACAAGAAATCGTTTATGGGGGGGCTTGCTTTTGTGGTGTAATATTTGTTAGGGGGTCGCTGAGAGTGTGACGCTGGGGGAGAGATGGGTCCAATGAGGTAAAATTCTGCGAGACGTATTTTATGGACGGCCAATTGAGACCGTCCTGTCTCAAATAAAGCCATTCGACTAGATATCAATAAACACGTCCATCTAATTAGGGTATTTTATTTAGTTTTGCTAAAGTTCATATTAACCTATTGCGAACATAACAATGCGACGAGGTTTAGTAGAATTCATATATATGAAGACACTGATACATAGTGCAGTTTAGTGATTGTTGTGCTGTACAAACAAAAAGCCTTAGTTTTTTTTAAATAAAGTTACAATGCCAAATGAAAACCAGTGTTTCTGATTATTAGGAACGTAAAATTCATTTGTCCCGACAAATTCTGACTTTACTGTTTTTAAAGAAAGACTCAAACAATTTTTTATTGCCAACGAAATATCGGACGGTAAACGTAAAAAAGCTATATTACTTAATACATTATCAGAATAATGTTAACCAACCACTTAACCCTGTTTAAATCCGATTTTGCTGAACGTTTAAAGTATACAGCTAAACGCATCTAATGAAAGTGTCGGTGAATGAGAAGCCAGTGTAAAAAAGTGCAGTTTTGGAACGGAGTTGCATTATAATGCGCGACATATTTGTAGTCGGCATTAGTGATGAAGAAAATATGGATCGAACTTTCGAGGAGGATGCTACGAAAAATACATTAACGCTAAATTCAGTGGTTAAAATTGCACTTTCAAAAGAGTCACCACTGAGAGAACATCGCCTTCGAGAAAACCTGGGAGTTTCCGTTAAACAAGAATATTCAGAATCAGTAAATTTTCATCGGTACTGTGGCAAAAACCAGCCTAGTCGTACTCACCTACATCAAAATTCAGTGATTCAAACCAGTAGCAATGTTAGTAGCCACTTGCCGGCTAAGAGTAGAAGAAAGCAATTCTCCAATTTGTTATTTAGTATATGGCCTGAAAATGGCTAGTAGCCAAAACTAGTTGCCACCTCCCCGTTTAACATTTTAAATACATTGTGGTACACGATTTCGAGTTTTATTTGCTAATATATATTTTTATAAGTATGGATTAAAGACAATATTGTAAAATTTCCCAAACTGTGCTTAGTGAAATATCATCTTGGGACTAAAATTATTCAATTCTTACTCAAAGAAATTTACTGTTCAAGTGGAACAATTTTATCCAAAATATGTTTTATTTGATTTAAAGTTACTGTATTTAGGTTTTGGATGAAATCAATAAAATTTACGAGAAATTGCCTAGTATACTTCATCATTTTCCATTGTGAATGTTATAACCGATCGACTGGAATTTACTAATTTTTGAATAAAATAAAATATTTGAGAATGAACCATATGAATATATTTAATACTTACTTGTTTGTCTTAAGTAGGTTAAAGTGACTTCATCTACAGGAAAGTGACCTACTGTTGCTCCATACTCTGGACACATGTTTGCAATCGTTGCTCTATCAGCTACAGACAAAGCTGCTACTCCAGGTCCATAAAATTCCACAAATTTTCCAACAACTCCTAGTTGACGTAAATTCTGCAAAATATATTTATTATTTTTATCATTTATTCTGAGATTCATGGGTGTTAATTAATTCAATTAATGGCTTTATTAATTCTTTTGCGATAGGAATGTTAGGGAACATTTTTTTTTAATTTTAGCGTTGTATCAATCAATCCTTTATTCATGCCAGTATTGCAGTAGCAATTTACATACGTCAAATATAATTAAGTAAAGATACAAAACATTCAAGTAGTTTCCTTGAATTTTTCATCATATAATTATTAAATGTTATTAATGTGTCTTATAAAGTTAGATGTAGAGTCGGTCCGTTTAGAGAAGAACCCAGCACGTGACGATACGCACTGACAAAATTCGAAATTTTACTGCTCGACACTCCTCTCTATCATTTCCAGTGGTGGCTATCTGTGACAAAAGCTTTTAATTTTTTTATAGTATTGGTTATTTAATTAGTGTTTAGTTATTTCATCGTGTAGTATGGGTCTTCATCAAGTAAAAGCCTCATCTATTCAATTATTTAATTAGTGTTTAGTTAGTTAATTTGTGTTTAGTTAGTTAATTAGTGTTTAGTGTTTATATTAGTTTTTGTGTTCATAAAGAATTTTTTAATAATTATTTTACGTCTACATATTTTGGTAAGTTGAAACATGTTTAAAAACAAAATTTCCAATATTAAAAATTATTGAAATAATTATGTTCGGTTAATACGTTCACGGTAGTTTTTGAGATATATTTCTTGATTAGGTTTAAGAGAACGAAATGGAACATAAAAAATTATTTGGTAAGAAGGGTCAGGTTATCCACAGCCAAGACAGAGAACTCATTGCCCGGGTGATGAATTTTATGAAGGGTGAAGCTGAAAATGGTCAAACAATACCATTACAAAATGTTCGGCAACGGGTTTTAGCAGCTACAGGAATCTCTGAATCTACATATAATGAATTCAGAAAACTGGTGGAGATATTGTTCGTGGAGGTACGGCTTTATTTTCAACACCACATAAAAAACGAGTCCGAAGAAGTAGAGTAGCGGATATCTTAGAACCTGAGGCACTTGAACACTTGAGGAGTATAATACATAATTTTTATGTTATTGAAAAGAAACGTCCCACTGCAAAATGTATTTATTAACATGGAATCTTTTAGCGTTATAATAACCAGACTTGGGCAAATATACAAAGAGCATATTTTGCATATTTTATGCAACTACCAAACTTTTTGCATATTTTTAAATAAATCGAAGTAAAATGCAAAAAAAAACAGTAAACTAATGCCCGTATTTGGATATAATCCATTTAAATAGTCTTGGTATTTTACAACAGATAAAATATAATCCATTTAATGAGCCTGGGAAATGCCCATTATTCGTAGTTTAAATCGAAATAAATGGTACGAGTTAAATCTTCTTGGTATTTTACACTATAACAATATAATCCCTTTAGAAAATATAGATAATATTCGGCATTTTAAAAACATTAGAAAAGAGACAGACGAGGATTAGTATATAGTTCGTTCTTGAATAATTGTGTTTTAAAAAGTTGTAAATAATGCCTAAACTTTAAAAATAAAATCCTTAAACAACAAATCCATTTTCTGAAAGCAAATTATGCTTTTGTATCTGAAATACCCAATAAATTACAAAAACCGCAAACTCCGCTTTCAGAAAGTGTTCTTTAGTAGAAACATTTATTTCCTTTTCTAACATTTAATTGTCTACTGTTTTTATGAGAAATCTGAAGTATAAAAAGTAGAATTATTGTATATTTTGGTTATACCTATACTTCACGTTTGAATATGCATATTGCCTAAGTCTGATAATAACATATTGTTTGTTGATTTCATATTCTTTAATAATAGGTATACTACAAAAAATGAAGGATATGGAATTTCCATTTGAATGTGGTTTAACATCGCTACGAACAATTTTGGCGAAAATGGGTTTCAAGTAAGAAATACGTACATAAATCAACTTTCTAAACTAACAAAATTTATTTATTTTTTTAAATTTGTACTTATATATACATATATACTTATTAAATTCCATTAATTTTCATTTTTTGCAATTTAGAATAATTTGAGATTTACAGTAAAATAAAGATTAGATAACTGCATATTATGAAGAATTTAAGTTAGAAACATTTTTTTATATATTTTAAGATGGAAAAAGACTGAAGATAATAGATCCGTGCTTATGGAAACATATGATGTCAGGCTGAAAAGGACAAATTATTTGAAGGCATTTATTCACTACAGAAAAGAGGGTAGGCCTATATGGTACTGTGACGAAACCTACCTGCACAGTTCACATACGCAGTCCAAAGGATGGTCCGATGGAAATGGCGATTTAAAAAGTCCTATCAGCAAAGGAAGGCGTCTAATTATTTTACATGCTGGAAGTAAGGATGGCTTTATTCCTAACTGATTGCTGATTTTTACTTCAGGTATAACAATATCTATTTCTACTAGTTCTTTACTTATAACTAAACATTTTCAGGTAAAAAAACAGGAGATTACCATGATGAAATGAATTGGACAAATTTTTTAAAGTGGGTCAATTCACAATTAATTCCAAATCTTAAACCCAAATCAGCACTGGTGATAGAACGCCAGTTATCATAATATCCGAACAGAAAGGCAGTTACCAGTGGGACAAAAAAACCTGAAATGATTAGTTGGCGTGTCCAAAATGGAGAACCTCATCGTGAGAAAATGACGAAACCTATACGCTCTAATAAAAGCACACAGACCACCACCGACCTATCTTTTGGACAGCTTTCTAGAGGTGCATGGCCATAAAGTTTTACGTTTACCCCTCTATCACCCAGAGTTGAATCCTATTGAAAAAATAGCGGCATCGGTTAAAAACTGGGTGGCGGGGCGAAATACGTTTCAATTAAGGGACGTTGAAAAATTAGCCCGTAAAAAATTTGAAGAAATTACACCAGAGGAATGGTCAAAATTGGTTGACCATGCGGCCAAACATGAAAATAAATTTATTAATAGGGAGCATCTTTTGGACGAATTGCCCGATTCTTTAATTTTTACTGTAAATACGGGTTTCTCTACCTACTTGAAAGCAATTGTAAAGAATATAGCTGGAAAATCATTAACTGCAGAAAATCGGCAGCTTGTATTAAATTTGTTAGATTACTTAACCAAGGAAAAAGAGAACAACGGACCCTTACTGCATTAAAAATTAGTATTAGTTGTTTTAAGTGAATAAAACAGGAAAATACTATGATAACAGAACTTATAACAGAACTTGTAACACCTGGCCAGTCGCATAATGTACGCAAAAGAAAGGCTAATGATATGTCATGTTATATTCGGGTACAACTCGCAACAGTACTAAGCAACAAAAAAGCTGAAAAGGACTAGATTTAGAGGAATGTTGAATTGAGACCGTATTTGTAATTGTCCCAAAAAGCCGTGTGGTTAAGTATTTGTATCCTTGGCTAGACTTCGCCATCTTAGGTTCGGCCCAATTTCTATTTATTTTAAATAAGACCCGTTACGCATGCGACTAATGGTCAGTACTGGCGATCAGCCGCTCCCATTGATTCTATTGGGGTTTTCACAAGTAGAGCGTATCTTCCGTCGACTGATTGGTCCGTTGGAGCATCCGTCGAGTCCTTTCACATGTGTACTGACTGATGATAGGCAGTGTTGCGCATTTTACTTACTGTTTTAAATATCTGTATAGTTGCATGCGTTTGAAATATGTCCTCCAGCGATTTAAGAATAGACATTTGGATATTAATTAGTTTAGTGGAACAAGAGAGGTGTATACGAGATTCACATAGCTCTTTTTATTGTTTGTCTTCGAACTATTAATATTTTTACGCACAAACGGCAACAATGTGTTCTTTCACTCTCTGTGCATATTGACCATACCCTACATGTGAAAATCTATATAGTCCGTGAGCGGTGACCGTCAGTACTGACCATCAAGTTTTACCGTGAATATATTACTGTACACATTAGAATTTAATAAAAACTTACATACCAGAGACTGATGAACTACGACACAACGTCATAGAACACGAGTTTTAGGGGTATAACATCTATAGAAATTCTTTATTAATAAAAATGTTGTTAGTTTCGATAAAAATAGAAAAAAGACTATATGTGTCTCTCCTTTAAAAGCACAATATAGAAGTAAAACTTTAAAATGGTAGAAATCGGGTTTAAGGGCCGTTTGCACCGACGGACTGTTAAGCGTGGTTTTGTTAAGTTAGATTAAATATTTAAACCCAGCTTTATATGAAGCCATTTGCACCGTCAAAGTTTTGACCCGGTTTTGTTAAGCGCAATTAATGCATAACAAATGAACTACATTATCTCGTGTAGGTCTAATGAGCTCTTATTGCTACACCCTAATACAATATAACCTAACTTTTATAGGAGAAACCGCATTAGTACTAAAATAAAATATTGTATTAATATATATTTTTACACTTGGCACAATTAATATTGGTATTTACATTTCGTTAGGACACTCCAATTCTGGTTGAATCAACTGAAGAACATAATTTGCTGTATCTTTATATAATATAAACCTTTAAAAAAAAAGATGAATAGAAGTAATCCCAATATAACCAAGAGGTTCAAAAACAAACACTATTCGATAAACAAAAACAAAATAATTCTTTTTCTGGGTTAGAAAACACCGCTTAGCAGATATAAGCCATCCACCATGGTGGCTTAAAATAAACTTGGCTTTTATCATTTTAAACTGAGTTTATCTTATGGCAAAAATGATTTATTTATTAAACCGAGCTTATACTAAAGTCAAGCTTATAACATGTCGGTGCAAACGGCCATTAAACGTACAAGCTAAATTTCAGATTGTTTTTTATTTTTCATTTTTTTGTCAGTGGTTATTTTACCACTTATGCCTGCCAATTTAAAAATGACTGCTTTACCCGTTAAGCTTGCTTTTTTAATATTTGGTCCCCTTACCTCTCGAGTCATCCCATTTAACAAAATATTTGGGCCCCTTTAGTTTTCGATTCTTATCCTCCATTCCTTATTTTTAATTTGCCACTACTAACGCGTTTTACTGTGGTTTGCATTTCATTTTTTCGGACTCACTACCTTTACTAAAGAAGTTTCACTTTAAAAAATCTAAATAGAGAACTCGCATCAATCTTAAAATGAATATTTTTTTATGGAATTTGGTTAAGAATGTTCTAAAAATAATATAGAACGATATAACAGGTTAAAAAAAGGTATTACTTTTAATTTATTAATTATTTAACAAACGTTCTAAATTGGATAACTTTTTAAATCCGTCAACTCCTGCCATTGGCTATGACGTCATTTTACGCAGTCTAACGAGATTTATATTTTTCCGTATCAACATATGATTACAAGTAGTGTTGTCACTTTTATCTGTCACCAAAATAACATATAAAAAAACCAAATGCCTAAACAAAGTTGCGTATGAAAAAGCATGTTCGCAAAATTTACCGAAGGTTAGGTTTGAACATACTGAGAGATTGTTTGTTAAAGATTGAAGACTGTTGACATTTCATAAAAAAAATAAAATTTTTGACAACAATCCTTATTGCAATGAATTACAGCTAGATGATGACAGATTCTAACGTAAAATGATGTCACGGCCGTTTAAATCTATATTTCCCGCCATGCAGAGTAGTATTTTAAACATTTTTTATAAATAAAATAATGAACTAAATTAGTTTTAACTTGTTTTTTCGCTACTTGCAGATAATAAACTGTATCAATAAAAAATAAAAAAAATCCTGCGTTCCCTATTATTGTAAATAAACTTTTGTCAAGAAAAAGTGATATTATTTTATAACTATAACAAAGTCGAAAATGTCATCTATTGGGCCACTCACTGTCTTTATGATTTATATAAAAATTTTACTTTTACCCTAACCCAGAATACATAAATACAACTTTTACTTAGTATATGTCATTCTGTGTACTTTAAAACATAAAGTTGTTAAATAAATATCTGATTATTTTTAACCTACCTTTGTAATAGTAAGTACCAAATCAGTGGATGTAACATATTCGTTTAATTCGCCATATAATTTGTAACCGACAACTTGTGGCAATAACATGCTGATTGATTGCCCTAACATGACTGCCTCTGCTTCGATACCTCCTACACCCCAACCCAAAACACCTAATCCGTTGATCATTGTAGTGTGGGAATCAGTACCAACCTAAAAAAAAGTTACAATCATTAAAAACGCACTTATTACTGGCAACATCAGTTGATGCTTAAATATTTTAAGTCAATAAAAATGAATCTGTCTGAAATGAACCTTTGTTTATATTCCTTTATTTGACAAGTTTATATCAGGATTTACATACAGACTTAATCTAAGAGCCGATAGAAATATTTTTAGGGAACACCAAAACATAAATCCGAGTATAAAAGATTACAACTTTATTGAGATAGCAAACTAATTTCAAAAATACTTACAACAGTGTCTGGATATAAGAGACCAGTGTTCTTGTCGGTAAAAACAACTCTGGCTAAATACTCCAAATTAACTTGATGAACAATACCGCTTCCAGGTGGAACAATCAGCATGTTGTCGAAAGCTTTTGTTCCCCACTAAAAAGAATAAATATAAACATAAACAGAATGCATATACATTAAAAATACTATTCATAAGTACCTTGCAAGTTATAAAATAAACTAATATAAAAATAATGCAATTTATCTAATTATAAGGGTTCTTCTAATATTTTTTTTCTACAAGCGCACGCTTGTAGAAAAAATACTTTTTGCTAAAATTTTTTTTTAATTCTAGGCGCTTGTAAAAAAAATGCTTTTTGCTAAATTTTTTTTTTAATTCTAGGCGCTTGTAGAAAAAATACTCTGCTAATTTTTTTTTTTAATTCTAGGCGCTTATATAAAAAATATTGTTCCTAACACTTGCGTAAAGTATCTTTTCCCCACTGCAATTGCGTGCGGAAAAGTATAACTTTCCGCACTTGTTAGGAAAATAACTATAAATGCCCTGACCTGGATCTTAAAAATAAGACTTTACACATTAGTTATATATAAGAAATCTCTCCTATGAGATGAAATTTCATGTTGAAATTTAAAAACAGGTTGTGCCACTCGCAAATCGTTTGGACTACTAAGTCAATGACCTTAATTCCCTTAAAATTAGATTAGAGGTCGCAAATTTTGGCGATTTGGATGGATATTTCCTTATTTATCTTTGTCTCTGTATGGTACTTGACAACAGATGTCAAATTACACATCGTAACGAACAATTACAAGACGAAGGAGTTTATTTAAAGCCGCCTACTCACGACCCGACTTGTTCGGGTCTAACCTAGAACCCTGCAGATTGCCTCGTGTATAGGTTGGTTGGCCCGATTTGTCGGCGTCGGGCAGTTGGTTGGGTCGACCATCCAATCACCCGACTCCCTGCCTCTGACTACAACAAATTGTATCGTGTGTAGTGAAGTCGTACCCGACAAGGCGAAAGCCGACTAGTGTGTTGTTTTGCCAGTTAGTTCAAAGGAAAATATAATCTCACAATGTTAGAGAACGAAAAACAAATTTGGATAGAAATATTTTAAATGTATAATGATATGCCGTATATGTGGGACAAAAGAAATATTAATTATTTCAATAAAGATTTAAGTAATTCTGATTCAGATGAAGATAATACTGATATTTATTTTGAACTAAACAAACTACAGAAACGGATTTTTATATGTTGATTGTCAATTGTCATTAAGTGAAAAAAAACCCAACTATTTACAGCACTTTAAACACCGTTGAAAAGTTGTACACTCTAGTAATTCAACCATGGTTTTGGAACGAGATTCCAAATTACTTAGTTAACTTCATTGAAGAGGTTTTTGAACGACTTAAGCAAAAAGTTGGGGTTGTGAAACGCGCTCCTGGGTCGATTTTATTTTCATAAATTACAAGGATTTCAAATTTTGAAACTAATAATTCACTGTTATTTCATCAAATATTGCTCTAAATGTAAAATAGATCATTGTTTTGTTCTTTTAGTATCAAAATACCACTAGAAAAGTTACTTGATTCAAGTAAAATTTGTGCACCTATGTAATATATACAAGGTGTCTGTTTCAGTTGCAGACAAATTGGTTTTTACCTCTCGCCCTTCAATGAATAAACACGTTTTAGGGTCCCTAGAATACGATTTTAATATTTTCGCGATGATGTCTGTGTGTGTGTGTTTGGATGGATGTTGTAGTAACGATAACTCAAAAACTACTGAATAAAAAAATTTGAAATTTTGTACACAGGATTCTGATATCCTAGATTAGATCTGATTAGATTCTGGTGCCAATCGCACAACCGGAAGTGGCAGTTACTATGGGTGATGACGCCATTATTATACAAAACAGCAATAAAGTTTTACACATATATTTTGTATACCCTATAGTTTATTTTCATCTCATAAAAATTTTCGAAACTTTTGCCATTGTTGCCAGATTTACAAAAAAATAATTTTTTTCATACTTTTTTGTGTCAACCTGTAAATTTTTGATTCAAAAATGGCGAGAGGTCATGTGCTGGCCACATCAGATTTTTTATTTTTGACTTCTCACAATATTTAATTTTTGATTAAAAGTTTGCTTGTTGAAGGTGTAACAAAGATCTATTTGTTGTGAACCTAAACAAACCCTTTTATGAAATTAGTATATATTTCGTTTTAGATTTGTGATAAGTAGATAAGTGACATCTGAAGAGATAGCAGAAAGAAATAAATTAAAAAGAAAATTATTATTTGTTATTTTATTTTTATATTGTATTATTTTTTTAAGCCTCTTGAACCCAGCCCAATTGAGGAAGAGTTCTACAGGATAGAAAAGATAATCACCTTCCACCAGGGAATTATTATTTCAATGTATATTCATACCTCGTACTTGCAAAAAATACTTTGTTAGTATAATTGTAAATTTTATTTTTAAGTTAGTAGCTTTTACATTAGTTGTTTTAATGTAAACTAGGTCTGCCCACAGGACCTTTTGCAGTTTTATGTAATGAAATACCAATACACCTGGTTCAGTAAATATTATTAATATTATTATTATCATAATAACTTTATTTGAAAATAAATGCCAATAAAACTAATATTAAATATTTCTTTACTTCCAAAAATTAGCAAAATAGCAGTTAATATAATTCGTTAAAATGAGGTTTATATTATGATAATTTAAAGTTTAAATTGTATAAAAATGATAGATAGTCACGACATTTATCATAGGTTGTTGGGTGCCAACCGGACTAGTCACTTAATAGGATAGAATCCTGTGTTAAATGGTTGGTACCCATCAACCTACAGAAGATGTCGTGACTATCTATCGTTGTTATAGTACACAGAAATACTTATATATTCTTATTTAAAACAGCAAATAAAATTGGAAATTCATAAAAAAACATATAAACCTACAGCAAATAGTATTCTTACCTTCAAGAATCTAAATCGTTCTTTATTTCGTTCAAATTCCAAATCTTGATTTTTTTGTAAAGCATCAGGACTAAAAATAAACGATTATCAATAAATTTCATGATCAATAGTGTCTATTGTCAAAACTACATTTTTGACAAGTGAGATTTTATTTTAAAAAATCAATAGGGAAAATTATACAAAACTTACACTCTGACAAAATCAACTTGTATGGAATGATCAATTACTAAATCAGCTGGACAGACTGGATTAATTTTTTGAGGATTACCGCCTAATCCTTTTACAGCATCTCTCATAGCAGCGAAATCTACCACAGCTGGGACTCCAGTAAAATCCTGTAATAAAAAAACACATTAAGAACATTATTTGTTTTTAATTAAGACAGAACTTACTTGCAATATAACTCTTGCAGGTTTGAAAGGTATTTCAATACCTCCTTCGACAGCCTGATTTGATTCCCAATCCAAGATATTTTGTACATCTTCTTGCTTTATTGAGAAATTATCACAATTTCTCACTGCAGACTCCAACAGAACTCTAATGGAATATGGCAAACGATCTGAAATTTTAAATAATTATCTTAGATAAAGTTTCGTCTTAATGAGACTGATTCAGAAAAGACTATTTATTCTGATTTTTGTTAGATGGAATAGAACAAATAAAAAGTGGAATGAGAATAAAAATTATCTAAATTTTGTTTGTTTCTTAAAGGTTATGGTAGTTTATGTCTGTAATGAATGTGACTGTGAAAGATTTTAGTCTGTATCATCCCAAAACAGCATACATTTCACAAATTAATATAAAGGTGACCTATGTGAAGCACCAAGACAAATTATTATTAGGAATATTCCAGATAAAGATTATGCTAAAAACACATATTTACCTACAAAAATTTGCCTTATAAATATTACCCGTTAATAATTAATAAATCATTCTACTTTACCTAGTTCTATATATAAATTGTATTTATTTATAAAAGAGGAAGACCCCATTACAGCAAAATAACAATAAATACAGTGAAAGACAAAAAATATAAATAAAGAATAGATAGTTATAAAAGGCGTTTAAAACTACATTTTTTAATTGTTTAGTAAAAGAATTGCTATTAATAAAATCCATATGCCAAGAATACTAATTAGCCGATCTTGTGGCACATTCCATAAATTAATTCTTTATATATTGAATGATATTGATGAGTTGCTCTAGGTGGGAAATGAATACCTATTTTACTGAGCAAATATGAAGATGGTATGTGAGAATGAGTGATATTGTACAGAGTGAACATTTGCAATAATAAGGAATACACCCTAAACCTCTTGGTACTAAGGTTTCTTGTATAACGATTAGCGTACTTGACATAAGATTCATGAATGTCACTCAAATATATGCAAGCTTGCCTTAGACTTTTAATACAATTCTATACATTTGAATTTACATGTTAAAGTTTACAAATCTTCAACAGTAAACTAGTAAAAGGAATAATCTCTGCGCGATTTTTCAAGACTATGGCCCGTTTCCGTCAACGGTAGAAAGTCCGATTCGAAAAAATCGGAATTTTTTAAATAATTTTTTTTCAATTTTTTTTCAACGAGCCGGATGCGATACGGATATCAATCAATGCGTCTTACACAACACCTTAATAGAAATCGGTATCGACAAATTTGCTTTCCTTATCGAGATATCTCGAATAGAAGTTTCATTTAGTAGGCGGACCCGAAATTGCTCATCTTCTAATAGAGCCTTTGTTTTTTGAATAAAAACCGATGGCCGAAAGAATTTTCCGGATCGGCCGTACCGTTCTCGAGTTATCGTGCGCACAGACATCCACACAGACGGAATCAATTTTTTCCACGTTTCATGACATTTTAAGTCATTTGGGGCAAAAAAAAATTTTGAGATTTTTGCACGATTTCAATACTACGGTTTGCCATACTTCACCAAAGGTGAAGGATTGGCGGGCCATAGTAATATTCTGATGAAGTTATTTTTTCAATAAATTATAAAAAAAAACATTAATATAACTTACTGTAATTGGAATGAAGTTCAGCAATGTCATAGTAGTTGTATTGTTTGCCATCTACTTCTAGTGTCTTCAAATATTTATCAAACGGATTGTTTCCTAAAATTTTCATTTTTTTTTAATTGATTAATTAAACTAGTCAGGAAATTTTTAATAAAAAACTACTTTGTAATCTTGACATAAAATTAACTTAAGTAACAATATATTCTATAAGTGTCAAGAGTAGTACCGATAAGTAGATAAGCTGTTCAAATTAATAGCACAATTAAAAAATTTATGATATTAGAATGTAATCAAGTAAATGGAAAAAAGTAATTGAAACTAATTTAATATACAAAGATCTGATTCTAGAGTTATAAAGACATATTAATTGTTATTTATTTATATCATTTCATGTCGAATATGTTTAATTAATGGATCATAAATGTTCGTATTTGAGCATTTCTAGAAAATTGCTTTTTGTATCTAGAACTTGTAATCCTATTATATTACTCTTTAAAAAAATCTTACCGGCCATTGTATCCAAGAAATGTATCACGTAACACTAAAAAATTTTTGAATAATTGATGAACTTTAACCTTAATTTGTTAATAAAAGCTCTTGATTAGATATTTAAATTAAAAGAATTTTAATAAATGTAAACACCAGTTTCTTTATATTAGGCGATTTATAACCAATTAACACCTAAATTTGAATATTGTTAAAAACGATTTTCTCTTATCTTTAACCAAGGTTTTATTAACCACTGTGCAGTTCAAGATATGGTTTATTAAAAGTGAAAACCGAAAATCATTAGAATTCCATTTACAATCACAATCAAATCCCCCTTTCCCCGTTCCCTTGATAAAAGTACGATGTTTCCAACTGTCATTTGTCAATAATAAATAAGTGCTAAATTAGACAAGTGGAAAGCAAGGTTGTCACTGTTACTGATATAACATTTAGTCAGAATTGTATTTAGAAAAATCTAAATAAAATGATGTTACCTTGACATTAATATTTCAAATCATAAAAGATTTTTTACCAAAGGGCCTAATTAAATTAATTCTTCCAGAAGATTTTTAAATGGAAATAAAAAAATTTTACAACACAGAGATAGGTTCGAGTAGAGAGAGAGAAGTTGTATCCAACATAAACCCTAAATGTTTACATTAGGACTCATAATGAAAGCGGTGTTCACAGATTTAATTTATATAATATATTCGCATTTTATCATTTTTTTAATTACTTATTAGCGAACTGTTATAAAAATTCATTGTCACTGAAAGTTTTATAATTAAGAAAAAAAAAATGAACAAAAATTAAAATATGGTATAATGTATGCAACACCTTTTACATTATATAACCAATAAAGTAGACGAATCTCACCAAATTCAATAGTGAAAGTAAAAATGTCATCAAGCGAGACTTATTTAGAATTACGTATAATTTTTATTGTTTTAATGATTATTTACTTTTTTGTACCTTCCGATATTAAAATGTTTTTTACTTAATATTTTTTTTTTAAAGTAAAAATTGATTTTTTTACAAAATAATTTTTTTTTTAAATTTGTCACCTTAACGCTCCTTTCACATTATACGATTTGACTCGTCCGATTAAAAATCGTACGTTAAAACATGGAATCGTACGTTTATTTATAGTCCGTCTGTCTCAGTAGTACACATAACTAAATGAGCGCTTTCACATTATACGTTTTTAGTCGTCCGGTAGCTACTTTTGAATGTGCATATATATAGTACTTCTCGAATTGTTTTATTGCTTTTTGATATTTTTGGTTTATTATTGATTAAATCGAAGAAATTGACGTTGAAGTTTTAATTTCGCTTATTGAAGCCAAATCTGTGTTGTGGGATAAAACTTAAAACTTTAGATATTTACAAAGACCGAATCGCGACACGGAATGTTTGGAGGGAAGTTTATTTGGCACTGAAATCAGATTTTGATGAGATTAGTGATACAGAGAAAAATGCATATGGATAGTATTTATTATTAATTAATATTTAAACAAGAAAAATTGTACGGCAAGAAATCATATAATGTGAAACCACAATGCACACGATATAAAATCGTACGTTTTTTAATCGGACGAGCCAAATAATATGAAAGGAGCGTTAGATGGACGATAAATAAACGTACGTTTCCAATGGCAATAGACGGCTGTCAACACGATTTAAAATCGTGCCGGGTTGAAATCGTGTAATGTGAGTGGGGCCATGCTCTTCTTCAGTCGACTGAAAATATTTTAACGTACGATTTTTCATCGGACGAGTCAAATCGTATAATATGAAATCGTGTAATGTGAATGGGGCCATGCTTTTCTTTAGTCGACTGAAAATATTTTAACGTACGATTTTTAATCGGACGAGCCAAATCGTATAATGTGAAAGGAGAGTTACCGATTTATACCGATTTTTGAGGAATGAATCTCTCTGATTTTATACTTTTCAGGTTGGCAACACTGGTTTTGTACGTAGTCTCTTTCATGCTCTCTCTTATAATAATAATTTATCCTATATAAATAATTTTAATTTTGTTAAATTTTTCTTCATGTAAATATAACTACTAATAATTTTGTTTTAATAAACATAATTATTATTTTAATCCTCCAACGTTGAAAATTTCGGGTTAGATTGTGGAATTATAAGTGAATCGATTCAGGTCTAGGAATACGAATGTGAGTGAATCGATTCTTTGCAAATTCTCTCGGTTCTTATCACACAAACAGCGTTGCCTATTTGTGAGGAATTCCCTAACATGGGATGTTTCATCGACCGTTACGAACTTTCTGTGGGGATTTTATGGGGAATCTTAAAAGTTATTTAATACCTCATTAAGTAAAATTGTAGGTAGATTAGTTTTTACCTCATTTGTCGTTACAAAATAATTCAAATTTTGTACTTTTAAATACAGTTTTTTTAAGAAAAATACACTTATATTTGTGTATACATATATCTGATGTTTTAAATTGAAAAACAAATAGATATTTATTGTTTTGTTTTAAATACGCTACCCACCGCATGAGTGGCAGATCCGCAGCAGGACACCTAACTTCGGGGGTGGCAATCATTCATATGCAAACACTGGGGGGTTTGGATGGAATACCCCCAAGAAATTTTGCGATCAAGTGTCAGAACAGGGTAAGGGAGCGACCATTAAAATAAATACTATCTTGTTTCAGTCAACCAAACAAACTAATTAGAAACATTTAATAATTTAATAGTGACTAGTTTCGTTACAGAGTAACTTCATCAGACTAATTATTAGTCAAAAGTATATGCATGCACTATTAATTTTTTATTTTTTATTTTCAGGTACCATGGTCTCGGGGAGGGGACAATTGCCACCCTTCAAATGTGTGTAGGAAAGTGGAATTTGACCCAGGCGCGTTGGATAAAATTTATGTGGGGAATCACAAGTCGTATAATGATGGGGAATAACTTTGAAAGCCATTGGCAACACTGCACACAAACGTCGATTTGAAAATTTAATATAGAGGTTGTAATGTTTGACCTTGAGAACTTCAATGTGACTTTCTCATTTCTAGAAGTATGGAATACGATAAAGAGGGAAATGATAAACTACAACCAATTTTTAATCCATTTCCAGTTCACAGTTGGCGACCGGCCAAGCGGAAACATCATCTCTCGTAATCAATTCTAACCTTCAATTTCAAATCAACAAGTTGTCATCATGGCTGGGTAAGGTGTTTTTTGATTTCTAATAATTGAAAGATGTTTCACGTAATTTAATATTTAAATTACCATGATTTGGTTAAATATTAATTTTAAGTAATAATTCGATTTCTTTAAAATTTTTGCAACATCATTCGGCAACAATAATGACGAGTGCGCAAACAGCGTTATTATCATTATCAATGATCGAATATTTTCAAAAGAAATCAAATATGTATTATTGTAAAATTGTACATTTTTATCGTTTTGATTCATGATATAAATATTTTTAATCAAATTTAAAATTTGCCTTTTTAATAGGGTGTACACCATTTACAAAAATAAATAATCAAATCTAATCATGTTCAAAAACTGCACTATCACGATTTAGATTAAATATATCAATTTGATCGTTAAGTTACGTTTGTTATTAAATTACATAAGCGATCTTTATGAAAAATGTCCTTCACCTCTGCCTTAGAACTGTAGCTGAATTCATTGTAATTTTGTTTTAAAAAAAATCATACATGATTAATAATGCCAACAGTATAATTAAATTATTAAATTACTTGTTTAATTACTTCTTTCCGAACCCAACAAAGTTAATTGTATAGAAGAAAAATATGGCAAGAATATTTTTTTTAAATTTAGAATTTATGGTGGTAAAAAACACATATAACATACACATTTTCATTTAATGTCTTATGAGGTTAATACCACTAAAGTACAGATTTTTCCGGATAGTTTCATTTTGAGTATTTACTTTCATTGGCAATTTAACGAGATCTTTTGAAAAAAGCTTTTGTCAAATATGAGTTTAATTGCTTCAGTAAATACGAGAAAGAAATTTAAAAAAATATCCTGCTCAAATCTGAGCTCGAATGGTATTTGGTAAGACAATTCCATGAATAAAGATATTTTATATTTCGTTATTTATTTCTTTTTATGAAATATTAGCAAATTGAGACATTGTTTTCAAATTTAATATAATTTGATGTTTAAAAGTTTTAAGGTAACATGACACAATAATAAATAACAAAAACACGTTGCCCTGGTAACATATAGCATTATCGATTTTTATTATATTTTCTCTTCTTCATCGGATAGCAAACTACGATTTTTGTATTAGTGCTTATATGTCATTTTTAACATATGACTGGAATTGTCTACATTAATTTGTAATTCTGTGGCTTGTGTCTAAAACCAATGTCAAAATAGTATATTATTCAACAAGCATATAATAATAGCCATTATATGCGAGTAGAATACTGTACTTTGTCCGCGACTGTTAGGAATTTATTAACAAACTTTTATTGATTCGAACATTGATGGAACATTATTATTAATATTTATAGCATAATTAGATAGAATATTAATATTATATAACTACAAATTAACATCAATTATTTATGTTAATAGTTACATTTGAAAAATTTGTTAAGTTAATTGCAGAAATAGGATTAACGTTAATATTTATATTCTGATTATTTGTTGAAATTTTTGATTGCTGGCATAAGAATTAGAATTATTTACTTATATGGAGCTTGATATTTACTTCTGGCGGTGCAGGTGTTAAGCACATTTCATTTTCACTTTCTCAATCCATTATTTTATTACAATTTAGTAAAAATTTAATAAAATATTCTGCAGTCAAAAGTTTGACATTTCAATTTAAACTATTAATTTGACATTTGGATGACAGTCGCGGCTTACTAATAAAATGGATAAAATTTATAATCGTTATATCACAAAGGCTAAGCATAGGAAGAGCGGTGATAAAAAGTAGTGAATAATGATTATTCACTGCTATTAGTGCATAATATGTACCATTTTAAGTTAGGAAATTCTTCAAAAATGGCTTCATTATAAAACAGTCGTGGACAAATGTATAATTTGAGAAAGTTTTCAAATATCCATTAATTTTAATTTTTGTTTTAAAGATACCAAATTTTCTGAAATGTATAAAAACTTAACTTCATATTTGTCAATATATTGTAATGATATTTACACTATCTCAATTTTGGTTGGGTTCTGTATACAAATAATAAACATTATAAAAAAATATATTTAATTTTGTCTATCCTGTTATTTGCCTCCTATTCTTTTTTATTTGCTTCTCAACCCGGATCTAAACATTCCAAAATTCAAAATTTTTTTATTAACCAAAGCTCTTCCTTCTTTCCTCCATTTATTGCTTCTCAAATATCCTCATATTTTCAATTTCTTCCAATAACAATCTTCATCTAAATTTCTCTTCACTGGTACATTAAATTTTATAATGTTTATTCAAATGAAATGAAATCCATCCCAGTTATTTAATTAGTATATAATATCCATTTTATATTTCTCCACAACTTTCAATAAACACCTCTCAATATCATCTTACATTGACAAAACTTATTTCTTTTTAAATTTAAAAAAAATTGACCTTCTGTTTATTATTTTTCTTGCCTTTCAAATTTTTTTACCACTAGATTTTTTATTGATATCGCAACCAGCTTTTAGTTTTATTAACACTCTATTCCCTGTTAACTATCTGACTGATTACTTAAATTTCATGTATTATGATTCCAAAATTTCAATTTTATTATGTGATCTTTCATTATCTTAACAAATTTTACTTTCCCGACCCACCTCCGAGAAGGGAAAGTATTGTGATTGTAAAAAAATTTTTCGAGATAAATATGGAAATATCGATTTTGAGGTCACCTGAGATGATTAAGACCATTTCCAAATCGAAGTCTGTCGATAGAGGCCACACGTTTAATCCGATTGAGCTGAAATTTGGTTAATGGGTTTGGGTTACCCGTCGGAAGAACCCATTAGTTTTTGTACAAGATACGTCAAACGGAAGTGTCACTATCAAAAAATGACAGATGCAATATGTCACGAAATTTGACATGCAATATGCCATTTGAAAGCCCTTGAAAAACTATTCAGAACAGTCAACTGTCAAAAATAAAAAACTGTCCCTATACAGGGTGAAAAATTTTTTGTATAACAAAATAATATTAAAGAAATGTTATCGGAAAGACTTATTTTTGGTATCTTTTCGAAGTGAGGATTAATTGGATTAAGTTTTTCTTCCAGAACAGTCAATTTTAATCAAGAATTTTTAAATTGTATTTTTATTGTAAATAATAAAAATATATTTTATATAAGTAGCTGGACGACCGAGCTTCGTTTGTTTTTTCCTATTTTCCAATTTTTTCTTATTTTTTATCCATTTCTTCCTATTTATCATTACTTTTTTTTATATTTCTTTTATTTTCTCCAATTTGTCCCTATTTTTCCATAGGTTTTCTCTGTTTTTCAATATTTTTCCTTATTTACATTTTTTCCTATTTACATTTTTTCCTATTTCTTCCTATTTTTCCTGTTTATTAGTTTTTCATAAATTGTATTTATAGCTATTTTTTTACTATTTCTTCTTATTTTCCATATTTTTCCCAATTTTTCCCTTTTTCCCTATTTTTCATTACTTTTCTATATTTCTCCCTGTTTTTTTTTCTTATTTTCCCTAATTCCTCTTTTTTCCTATTTTTCCCATTTATCCTAATTTTTCCCTATTCCCCTATTTCTTTCTATTTATTCCTCTTTTTCATTATTTTTCCGATTTCTTTCTATTTATTCCTCTTCATTATTTTTTCCCTTTTTCTTATTTTTTCCCATTTGTGACGTATTTAGCCGTAATTTTCCTATTTTTTCTTATTATTCAGCAATTTTTTCCCATTTTCCCCTATTTTCCATTATTTTTTCCTTTTTCTCCATTTTTCCATATTTCTCAATTTTTCCCCATTTTCCCTTTTTTCACCACTCTCTCATATTTATGTTTCCTTATATTTCGCTATTTTTTCGTATTTTTTCTATTTTTCCTACTTTCTATTTTTTCCTGTTTTTTATTATTTTTTCTTTTTCTTATTTTTACCTATTTGTCCCTTATAGTCCCTATTTTTGTGTATTTTGCCCCTATTGTCCTATTATTATCATCCATTTTTCCCAATTTTCCCCAATTTCCTATTTTTTCCCTAAAAAACAAACCGTCGTATATATATTTTTTCCTATTCTGATCTATTTTTCCCTACTACCATTACCCTCATCTCGAATAAGTGCGTCAACATATACAGGGTGGCGCGCCTTATACGCGTCGGTCTTTATATGGAAAACTGTAAGAATTCATTAAAAATGTTTAATGCAGGTATATATACATGGTTTATATGAGTATACTTTAAAATTATTTTGATTTATACAGGGCGTCTCAATAAAAAGATCTGCATCATAGTTATATTTATTTAAATGTATTTTTTATATTTTTGATTCGTCGCGAGAAGCTGTTTTCAAAAACCTATTACACTTTTAATGTAATCTTATTGGTTTTAAAGTTATAGTTAATTGAAAATCGGACAAAACGGTTTACATGTCCCTATCTTATCTTTTTCAAGTACTGCTTGGTAGTATATGAAAAAAATGTATACAAGGTTATCAAAAGTACGCAATTTTTGATCACTATGTATACATTTAGTTCTTATGCACAAAATAAAACTCAAAAAGTTAAGATAGGGACATGTAAACCGTTTTGTCCGATTTTATGTTGTTTGGCCGGAACATTCACTTTCAATTGTCTATAACTTCAAAACCAATAAGTTTACTTTATAAATGTAATAGGTTTTTGAAATCAGCTTCTCACCACGAATCTAAAAATCTAAAAAATACAGGGTGTTCCATTTAAATAAATATAACTAATATAACTATGAAATCTTACCGTTTTCCATATAAAGACCGAACGCGTATAGGGCACGCCACCCTGTATATGTTGACGCACTTACTCGAGATGAGGGTAATGATAGTAGGGAAAAATAGATAATAGGAAAAAATAGGGCAAAGAGGAAAAATAGAAAAAATGGGGAAAAATAGGAAATTGGGGAAAATTGGGAAAAATGGAGAATAATAGGACAATATAATAGGCTCAAAATACAATAAGGGACAAATAGGGAAAAATTAGAAAAAGAAAAAATAATAAAAAACAGGAAACATTTTTTATAAAATTTTACCGTTTTCAATATAACGATCGACGCGTATAGGGTGCGCCACCATGTACATATACTTATTCTATGTAAGCCTCCGTTTTTCACCCTTTTCTACCCTTTAAAATCAAAATTTCACAAAATCCTTTCTTAGTGGGTGTCTTTGTTATGAACAGAACATATTCTCGAAATTTCAAGTCTCTGCTTTGATTTTATGTCAGTCAGTCAGTCAGTCAGGACTTTGAAGTTTATATTATAGATATACATATAATTTTTACCCAAAACACATACAATTTGAAGGAATTGAATTTCTGAAAAAGATATAAATTAGAGGAATCTCCAGTTGACTCTTTGGCTAAAATTAACAAATATTTAAAAATGTTAGACTAACTGTCAGTAGATAGAACGTTCTTTAACTTTAACGGTTCTGTAACTAATGACAATGACGTTTAGATTGTGACAATTGTATAAGAAATCAACATGTAAAGTTTTATTCTAAACGTCATTGCCTTTACTTATTGAGTCTTTAAAGTTAAAGGACGTTCTATCTACGGACAGTAAATCTAACAACTAGACCCTTCCCAGGTTAACTCAGTTAAAAAATTAAGAATAATGAGTTTTATTAGTAGATTAACAGGTGATTTTAACAAAAAATAAAACTGTTTTTGGTTGGATACTTTAGTTATGTTTTACAAAAATTAATTGTAAATGTACAAACAGTAATTATTATATTTTATCAAACAGCAAAGGAGATATTGGACTAATAGGTCTAGCTGTAATGGGACAAAATTTAATATTAAACATGGCAGACCACGGCTTCACAGTAGTAGCATTTAACCGCTCCATAGAAAAAGTCCATCATTTCATTGCAAACGAAGCTAAAGGTAAAAGTGTTGTTGGTGCAGAATCCATAGCTGATTTGGCTTCAAAGTTAAAACTTCCTAGACGAGTAATGTTACTGGTTAAAGCTGGAGATGCTGTTGATAGCTTTATTAACCAATTGGTTCCACATCTTCAAAAGGGCGACATTATTATCGATGGAGGGAATTCTGAGTATCAAGACAGCGAGAGAAGATCCAAAGAATTGGCTGTCAAAGGAATTCGGTTTGTTGGATCTGGTGTTTCAGGTAAATGTGTTTATTGAAAATTTTTACAGTATTATAAGTATATTCTTGATTAGGTGGAGAAGAAGGAGCACGTTACGGACCTAGTTTGATGCCTGGAGGTAACAAAGAAGCATGGCCATACATTAAAGACATCTTCCAAGGTATTTCTGCAAAAGCTGATGGTCAACCCTGCTGCGATTGGGTGGGTAATGATGGTGCAGGTCATTTTGTAAAGATGGTACATAATGGTATTGAGTATGGTGATATGCAACTTATTGGAGAAATCTATCATTTAATGACTACTCTAGGAATAAACCAAGAACAAATGGCTGATACATTTACCAGATGGAATAAAGGAGCTTTAGACAGCTTTTTGATTGAAATTACAAGAGACATTTTGCAATATAAAGATAAAGATGGTAGGTTCTTAGATAAAAAATAAGATCAAGTTCCTTTATAAAAATTATTTATTTTTAGGTAAATACCTTCTTCCTAAAATCAGAGATACTGCCGGTCAAAAAGGTACGGGTAAATGGACTGCTATTTCCGCTCTCAATTATGGAGTACCTGTTACACTAATTGGCGAAGCTGTTTTTAGCCGTTGTCTGTCTGCTCTCAAGAGTGAAAGACAACATGCTAGCACGAAACTTCAAGGTCCTACAGCCAAATTTTCAGGTGATGTTAAAAAGTTCCTAGATGATCTTGAACAAGCTTTATATGCCGCCAAAATTGTATCATACACACAGGTCAGTTGATAATAAAAAACATGTAAATTTTTACATCTTCTCAAATTTTAGGGATTCATGCTATTGAGAGAAGCCGCAAAAGTTCACAATTGGGACCTTGACTATGGTGCGATTGCTTTGATGTGGAGAGGAGGATGTATCATTAGGTCGGTGTTCCTTGGAAAAATAAAAGAAGCATTTGACAAAGATATGAATTTGAAATCCCTACTGTTAGATCCATTCTTCTTAGATGCCATAACAAAGGCTCAAACTGGATGGAGAAACGTCATTGCAACATCTGTTAATCTCGGTCAGTATCTTATTAAAAAATAAGGATAAGGAAAAACAATTATTTATAATAATGAAACACTTTAACTTACCCTAATATTTTGTTGTATTTTAATTATTTTTGTAGGTATTCCAACACCTGCTTTAAGCACCGCTTTGGCATTCTATGATGGTTATAGATCAGAACGTCTTCCGGCCAATCTTTTACAAGCGCAAAGAGACTACTTTGGTGCTCACACTTACGAAATTTTAGGACAAGAAGGAAAGTTTGTTCACACTAATTGGACTGGTCATGGAGGAAATGTTTCTGCCTCTACTTACGATGCTTAAGATGTATACGATGTTTCCTTGTTAATTAATTGTTGATAAATATTTTTTAAATATATTTATATTTTTGTTTAATGTTTAATTTTACTGATTTATCTTCCGTCAGGTTTGGGTATTTATTATGGCGGTGAAATAAATACAAATTCTTAAATATTCATTGATTACCTAAGTGAGGCCAAAAAAGAGAATGTATAATTAGATAAATAAGTAATCGAAGGTAACAAAAGGTTACTTGGAGGTGTGTACATACTTGGTAATAAAGAATAGAAAACGTAGATTCGTACTTTAAAGTGTTATTTAAAAAAAAAAATTAAATTTTTATTAAATGTTATGCACTTTCGACCCGTGAGTGGCCATCTTCGGGACAACTAAAATTGACAATATCAGAATTTAGTAAAATTGCGAATGTAAATTGTTTTTTAAAAAAATACAAGTCAAACTTAGGAAGTGCAAAAAAATTGAAACGTCATTTTTTTTATTTTCTAAGGTTTTATAAGCCTCAAAAAACCATTTGGACAGCTTTTATTTCATAAAACGGGACATGGCCTCAAAGTTATCTTTATATGAGATAACATTGATAATAATTCAAAAATTAGTTCTTGGAAGTTTTTTAATTTGGAAATTATGATAAATAGGTGTTTTATTCTAAATATTATATTCCAAAGTTTGTTATAGCTGAATATAATGAATTAATTTAAAGTAATTATGTATACAAATCAAAATTTTTGTGTAATCAACAATTCTGGATATCTAAAAGGTCTAAATATGAAATTTTAATATAAATAAAATTGTTTATAATTGGAAAGTAATTTAAATTTTAACTATGCAAATTAAAAATCATTCAGTATTAAAGATTTTGGATAAGATTTAAGGATCAAGTAACGAGTTTTTTGGTTTTGATAAAAAAAGGTTAAAATTAATTAGAGAATGATCATAAGAAAATTAATTAACAGACGAAAGATCATAAGAAAAGTCATAATTTTTATTGTTTTGTGAGATTTAAAATGAAAACGTTATAATTAGATATGAAAATATTAAGAAAGTATAAGGTACGAGATAGTGAGACAATTTTATTACCATTCTATAAAATATAAATGAACTTTGTCAGGAAGTAATAAAATAAAATACGTAATAATTAAAGAGATATAAGAAAACAGAGGAAAAATAACAATTAGCATCGAAAAAAACAAAAAAGTGACTGGAAATTAACTAGGAGATGAGATAGAAAATGATACAAACGTATAATTAAGGAAACACAAGAAACCTAAAAAGACAGAGGTGATACGCAGTGGCGGATTCAACTACGGCGGGTGGGCAATCCTTTTCTAGATATGTAAATCCAGGGGGTTTGTGGATATGGAAAACTCCCAAGGAAAATTTGGACTACTTCACTTTTAAAATACTTCAGAATTTTACAAACACTATGATAAACATCAGGTTAGAGTAATTTGAGTTTTATCCTTAACAAACTTCAAATAAATCATCGTCTCGGGAGGAGGAAATTGCCCCTTGTCCCCTGGGATAGCCACTGGGACACGAAGAAACATTGCAATAGCCTGAGAGAAAAAGCATCATCCAGGAAAAACCGCATTGAAGAGGAAATTAGCAGTTCACTCAAAATTCATTAATTATTTATATTGTAATGCAGATCATTATAAAATTAGCAAAAGCGAAGGATTCAGGTGCTTGAAAATTCCAAACTCTAAGAATATTGATGGTTCATATCCAACAAAGATTATCAGATGACAACAAAATTTATGGCATTTGTATTATGCCTTTCGAAAGAAAATATTTGCTGAGAAAATACTCGATAATATTATGGATAAAATCCGTGATTCTCTTTGAGTTCAGATCTCTGGCGAATCCATCTGCTTACCAAGAAAAGAAAGATCCTTATCAGTTATTGAATATTATAAATGTACTATAAAGTTAACTGACCATGTATCATTTTATAATTAAAGCCTCTTTTCAAATCATACTTACTCTAATGTATTAAACCTGTCGGAGTCAGTCTGTTATCCCTTAAAATTATTATTATTCTCAATATAAAACTGATCTAAATAAACTGACTGAACATTACACAAACTACTTAATTTTTTTATATATTTAAAATGACTATTAAATCATAATTAATTGTCCAATATAAAACTCAAATATTTTCTATATTTACATTAATTTCATCAATATTAATTTGTTTATTTCTAAAAGATCTAGTAAGAATCATTCTTATTACTTTTCCTGATGTTTAATTTCAATTTACTTATTTGATAACCTGTTCAGATTATCATCAGCAAATAAATGTATCACATTCATGGTAATTTTCTTATATCATCGATATATACTAAAAACAGCAACGGCACGAGAATCCTTCCTTTATGGAAAACAACATCTGTAAAATCATTAACAGAGGAAATCAGTTCTTTAAATTTTGTTACTGATTTTCTATCATTAAAGAAAATCATTTAGGCAAGAAAAGACATTACCCATTACACCATATTTTTCTAATTTTATAAGTAATTATATATTTCTATTAACAGATTCAAAAGTTCCCTTCAAATCTAAAAATATAGCTACTGTAAAAAAACCTTTGCTTATCATTTTTCCATTCATTGACTTTTATCTGAATTGATGATTTACAAGAATGTTTAAATCAAAAACAGGGTAAAGTATTAATTGGCCTAAATTGATTACATTTATTTGTATCAGGTAGCTACTTTTTTAATTCTTGTAACAATATTCGTTTTTTATTGCTTAAGAAAACTTCATTTTCTAAAAACATACAAAATCAATATATTCTGTCCAGTTGACAGTTGAGAATGCCCAAGCTATAGTATTGCCAAGACGAACTTTTAATATATAAATGTTAATAATATTTAAACTTATTTTATAATTAATATTGAATAAACTTTATAAAATATTACATACAATTTTTAAAATTTCAGACCTCTGTAACCAATACAATTTTTTGTTAATTTGCTTATACTTAATTCAAATCTGAAAACAGAATTTTAAAATTTCATGGAATACAGACAGACTTAATTATAGTAACCTACTTCTGTTGAAAATACAATTAATATCAGTAACACATAAGTATTATAATTACAAATTAGTATCATTTATCTTCTCACAATTTTTTGACATTTGCTATTAAAATTTTTTTCCGAATGAAAAAATTAATAGAATTGTTAGTAAAGTTTAGTTTATCTAAAACACATTTTACTTCAACTTTTATGATTTTTTTTTGCAATTTGGAGTCATATAAAGTTATTGGAAATTTATATTGAAAAAAAATGGATTTTTATTTAAAGTTTTCTCTATCTACCAACTAATTCAAATAAAAAACGAAATTAATTTAAAACATAGTATCAATCAGAGCTGGGAGTAACGAAATTAAAACGTTACTTTTTTTAAAGTGGGCAAAAAGTAACGCGTTACTAAAAAGTAATGCGTGTTACTTTAAAACTAAGGTTTTTCTGTTTTGTTACTGCTGTTTGATGTGAAATTTTTTTATTATTTTTTTTGTACCCCGTCGATTTCGCGCGCCACTGTGTTCTGAACAGCATTTTAAAAAATCAAGCTTAATCATACAACTTTTATTTGAACATTTTGTTTGTATGTGCAACAACGGCGATAAATGGTGAGATGGACAATAAAAGAACGAGAAGACATGGAACAAGAATATATAGAAAAGTAAGGCGTTATTACTTTAAAAGTAACGCATTACTTTTGGAAAATACCGAATAAATCGTTACTTTTTAAAATAAATCGGTTGAGTCGCCCCAAAACTTTCCACGAATACTTTTTCATGTTAGTTTCAAATTTTGACATTTTTTTATTTTTAACAGGTGACAGTTGAAGAAATAATTTTGACTGTTCTGAATAGATTTTATCAAGTACTTTCAAATGACATATTGCAAGTCAAATTCCTTCACATATTGCATCTATCATTTTTTTATAGTGATGCTTCCGTTTGACAGATGTCGTACAAAAACTAATAGGTTTTTCCGACGGGTAACCCAAACCCATATACCAAATTTCAGCTCAATCGGATTAAACGTGGTGTGGCCTCTATCGTGGAAGAATACACACAGACAGGCAAACTTCCATCTGGAAATGGCCTTAATCATCTCAGGTGACCTCAAAATGGATATTTCCAACTTTACCTCGAAATTTTTTTTAGCTCGTTCACAATACTTTACCTTCTCGGAGGTGGGTAAAAGTAACGGTAACGTTTATCTAACGCGCGTTACTTTTTTTAGTAACGCGCCAGCTCTGGTATCAATCAATTAGAAATTCAAATTTCAAATATTGCGCGATATTTCCAAGTCTTCTAAATGCCGAATACACTAGAAAAAAATAACCGAAAATATTTTTGATACCTCTATCTAGACTGTTCTACCTATTGTTTTTATAAAAATTAAATTTTAATAAAAAACAAAACCAACAAATTAACGAGTTCTTAGAAACTTATTACTTTTTTTTTACATACAAGAGTTTTATCGGAGTCATCTCTATAAAATCTAGTGCCAGGTGAAACAATATTCCTATTCCCGATTACTGTTTTATTAAAACGTCATTGTTTTTAATATTAGGTCTATACGATAAATTAATAAGGCATGAATCAATTTTCACAAGCAAAATCAAAAAGTTGTTTCATATGGTTTTCTCACAAGTTTAATATTATTCGTCGAGTATTGTTATAAACAAAAAATATGTAAAATTTGTGTTTATAGATTTCTATTTTGGGCTTTAGACTTGTTACTTGACGTTCTATGTTAGAAACTTTTTCTGTTTCTTTTGTGAATATAAACCTTCTAGGTCTACCATATTTCGTATATAAAATATATGTTCTGATTAAAATTCTAAAATTTCTGACTGATCTGTATTTTATTGTATATCTTATAATTTAATTACAAACAATTTCCATTTTTTTAACCGTTTACAGAGCCCCCTGACTCATCAATAGATAACTCTGAATCTTTTGCCACATCTTCCAAAGACATCGAATCTTTCGGATATGGTTCTTTAAATTCCAAGGTTGGTCTTTTCATTGCTAAACTGCTCGTTTTGGGTTTTCTGATACTGGAGCCCTGCTCTGCGGAACCCAAAGTGAATATAGAACCGAAATAAATGTGTTGAACAAGTGGGAACTTGGAAAGAATCTAAAAGTCAAGAAAATCGATATAATTGTAAGGTTCAGGATTTTGCTGTTCTCCTCTGAACACAAAATGAAGATGATAACTATATAATTAATATACTTACTTCGGCTCTATACATTTTAACAAGGCCAGCATTGATTTTGGACCAGTTAGATACACCACTGATACTCCAAAGTTGGTTAGAATGCTCAGCAAAAGGACCAGTTTTTACTTCATTGATGTATTGAATGCAACTAAGAAACATATATTCTGATGCAAATTCCTTGACTATAGTATCTTTGAGAAAGCAGGTTGGTTCGAATTTTCCATTTCCTAAATCCAAGTACCATTTTTAAATTTAGATAATTTTTTTAAATTTGGTATCATAGTTGTTATAAGCAGACTTGTGGTGCTACCACAACCACCAGACTCGACAGTACCCTTTCTACGTGTTCACAGTTTCTCATTTAACTTAAGTGATCGTAATTTTTGGTAAGAAACTTGTCAGGTAGTATTGAGTGCCCGATAGCGAGTGTTTTACGTTCGTTTGGAACAGTTTTACATTTTAATTTAAATTTATTTGAGATTTAAAACGTGTTTATAAATTTTTAGTTCATTAATCATTATTTTTGTATTGTATTTATTTTCAACTGTTACATCTTTTCTTGTTACTGTATATTTATACCAGTGTTGCCAACTGCTTTAGATAAAATTATGCGCCTCTTCAATAAAAATAATGCAATTTTGATTTCAATAATGCGAAATTTTTAAAAACTTTTTTGTGTTTAATATTTCGTCATATAACTTATTTTATTTATTTTGTTTTTTACAGCACACCAGGAAAAAGCCGTTTAATGATTTTTAATTAAATTAGAAAAAGTAGTAAATACCTATAAAAAAATAATTATATTATTTTTAAAATAAATGAGTTTTGTGTCTTTTAAAACCTCTTATTGCCTATACAAAATAATAAAAAAATAATCATTTGGAAAAAGTGCGGAAATAATGCGATTTAATTTAGATGCTTAAATTATACGCAAACTATGCGGAATTCGCATAATTATGCGGCAATTGGCAACACTGATTGATACTGTATATTTTATTTAAATAACTATATTGAACATAAAAAACAAAATATTAATAGTTTTATTTAGTAAAAAGAATTGTATAAAATAAAATGAAAAAAGTTAAATACAAAAATTATGATTATTTGATTTAAAATAAAACTTCTTTAGTATGCTAAAAAAGTGAAAATAAATTTACAATTTTATTTTGAAGTAAAAAAATGAGAAACGAAAGGATCATTATAGATTAATAATTTGTTTCCACTTTCTTATTAAGTGATTATTATGAATAAATAAATAAATAAATGAAAGTTGAGAAATTTATATTAAATATTCTTATTTTTTTAATTCTTCCAATAACAATCTTAATTTTAGAAATATAAAATCTAAATAGCACTAAAAATAAAAAAACAATAACTTCAAATTAAATAAGATATTAAAATTGAAGATAAACTAACATCATACGAAATCATTCTAAAATGAACAATTTGAATAATTATTTTTTAAAGTAATGAAAAATATCCGTTTAGTATTATATTTTACCAAATTTACTAATAAAAAGAAGAAAGGTGAATGTATTATTCAATGCAGTTGATTTCACGAGTACATCCGAGTGATTTAGCGAGATCGCCTTGTCGAAAGATCGTGGTATGAAAAAAAGAATTTCTCGAGAGGCTACGTCTCCGGTAAAGGGCCCGACAGTAAGAATCGAGGCAAGGGATGTGGTAGCATCACTGACTGCATTGATATTGGTACAAATACATAAGGAATTGATAGGACAATAATAAATTAAAGATTAGATATTCTTTGTGACACATATATGACTCATCATTTTCACATTTGACTGTGAATATTTGGAATAAAATATATTTGTGATTTTTACTATGACTAAGAGAAGTGATTTTGACATATGATAATATTAAATGAAATTCGTGCCCAATAAGTTGTATAAAGTTAATAAAGTAACATATATATGAATCAATATTGTAACGAAATATAAATGAAAAAGATTAATAAACTAAGATTCAGTAATTTTTTTTTACCTAAAAACTCTTGAACTTACCTATAAACTGTGCACTACCCCATATAAATGGTACAAACTGATAATCATCTAAACTCCACACACCATGACTTCCAGCTGGTTCCATCCTATAAGTTTTTTGCAATCGTCTAGCCAGTTGCAAGTATCTAAAAAGAAAAACCAAATCTAATTTTATAAACTCATACTCAAAATGTAACAAACCTTACGAAAACTTTACAAGCAGTAGCTGAATGATCGATAGCTTTCAAAAAACCGATTTTAAAAAGTGCACACAAAAACATAATGAAGGATAGTTCGTGTCCTGTGCCGTAATCGATTCTTGTGGGATTTCCAAATCCTTCAACTAAATATACCATGACTTCAGGAACAGCTCGATAAAAGAGCGGGGGAACTACTTTTTGAAGTAAATCTATTGCATTCTACAAAGAAAATGACATTACTATCACATAATTGTCAATGAAATTAGTGCTTACATCTTTTAATCTATTGTACCATTCTTTAAAGGCTTGATTGCCAAACCGCTGTGGTTGTTGTATTGGTGGAATTTCATCAATCCAATTATTTATAGTTTCCAAAAGCTCACAAATTTTTTCAATTTCTTGTGAGGGGCAATCACTTGCCTCGCTATTTGTTTTTGCTTTGATAGCATCATTTAGGGTGTAGATAAATCCTAAATATTCCTAAAAGGATATTTGGTAACAAATTATGACCTTTATGTGCAGTATATATATTTTCTATAACGGTTTTTAGTGGGCAGAAACTTCTTAGTCATTATCCTACTGAATTAAATTTTATTATTATTATTCCTACTTACAAAATATGCTTCTGATTTATCCCATTGTAACATATCATCCATATTTTTGACCATTTTAACAGGCATAACAAATACATGTTTCTCTGTATCTAAAAGATCAAATATTTAAAATAATATTACTTAAATAGAACGAAATCAAAACAAAATATTATTTTTAGTTGTAACTCTAATTTTATATTAATACAATATTATAAATACATTACCTATAGTACTATCCATTTTTTTGTGATCGTTTCAATCAAAAACCAAAATAAACACAACTTAACCTAAAACCTCTTCTTCTTCTTCTTTTTCCTTTATTGGGCTATGTCCATAGGCAATTTACCCATCTTACAACCTCAAACCTCAAATTTTCAGAAGCGGCCGTCTAACGCTCAGCGTTGCCACATCAATTTCTAAAAGTGTACTGAAAAACATAAACATAGTAAATATAAACACTGTGGCTAGCCACACGTTAACCTGTGGATAATTTTCGCTTAAATAATAAGTTTGAACATACGTATGCATGAGCTCTGATAGCCGCGTGGATATAGTGCCCTACAGTGGGTTCGGGGATCGAATCCCACATGGACCTTTTTTTTTAAACACAGGTTAAATTTAGATAGTAAGACTTCTTTTAATATTTTTGTTCTAAATATACAGGCTAGATTTGGATAATAAAGACTTTTTTTAATAAAATAAATATTTTTTTAGGTCAGATAACCAAGTTTAATATTTTAATGTGTGGGGAATTATCCACAGGTTAAGGCTGCGATTACCACAAAAATGTGTGTAGTCTCGGCCAAATATAAATATACAGCACAAAAGAAAATAATCAGACAAAGCTTGTTTACATTTTTGTACGCAATGTTTTGAAGTCGATACATCTTGTCTCTTTCTCATGACATTTCTCATGGTGCGGGGTATCCGGTGTGTGGGGGGAAGTGTTTACAAACAATGACAAACATCAATGGATGTGGCGTCAGTGTTGCCAGGTGAGAAAATTTTTGAGTACCACAAAATTGATGAAAATGTACTAAATTTTGCCTCGGTGTACCATTTTTTAATATTTTGTCGTGAGGTCACAGGGAGCCTTTTTGATGTCGAACGATGGCCTTTTAGTTGTCGAACGGTGGCCTTTGTGGTCACTTTATTCTTAACTAAGAGACGAAGCATTACCTATTTTTATTTATCAACCTCCCCAAGGTGCGTCTAATATATAGAAACAAACGTCAAGTAACTTAAGAGAGACAGAGAATTTTCAGTTCATTCAGTTTCAAGATCAACCACTAAAGGCCATGGAGAATCTGCTGCGAGTTGCATAAACACTCTCGACGGTAATAACTCAACTTTTGTTTTAAGAAGAATTTATTATTATAAAAACAAATAACGTGATGTGGACTGTACGAGTTACAATATTGGTCCTTCGAGCCGGATTTAAACTAACGACCTATATTAAAAGTATAGCCTCTACCGCGCCACTGGCACTTGGTCAGTGCTCATATGATTTTATAATAATAAATACTTCTTAAAACAAAAGTCGAGTTATTACCGTCGGGAGTTTTTACGCAACTCGCAACAGAATCTAACGGGAGAGTGACGTTTCTACAAATTTTTTGAATCATGCTTCTCTTTCTTTTCGCAGTCATCTGCAATGGATATTTTGATTTCTTGTTGGAAAAAATCGACAAAAAAGTTGATATCTTTCGTTGTGCCCATAGAAAAAAATTTAGGTACCACATTTATCAAAGGAGTACCACTGTACTTTTTGACGATCAAGAGTACCATATGTGGTACTATAGTACCACTTTGGCAACACTGTATGGCGTACGCCCATGGAACTTACCACAAGTATCGTTTACAATTTAAATAACTCAATAATACTTTAGAAAATGACTGGTCCATTTATTAAACCCTCAGAGTAAATATATATAGAGAGGGCATTCTATCCTTTTTTATTAAGCCAACATCTAGTTAACTTTTGTTGACATCGTCCTCTAGAGATTCCATAAGCGTACTTTCAAGCAGGATAATTTAAAATCATACATTAAATAGTGAATTGATTTGTGATATTTTTTAGTGTTATAGGTTGTACTAAATATTTTTGTAAACATTTTGAACTATTTTAAGTGATTTTCTTGTTAACCATGAGAAAGAAATGTGAAAAATATGTGGTGCTTTTCTCAAGCCATTAGACAATCAATCTTACACTTCACAAGTAAGTTAGGAAAGTAGTTTTTGAATAATTTAAAATATAATATAAGTTGATAAGATTTGATAATTTTTTATTTTGCTTCCTTTCTTTTTTATGTTATATACCATTCACATTTTTTTAATGTTATTCGCATTTAGGTACTCCTTACTGTAACAAGGTTTTAGAAGCAATAAAAAATATTATTTATTTGATTCCATTATTAACTACGTACATTTAATATAAATTTACAAGCATTTGCTATGTTTTAATGTTAATATTTATCAGTATTACAGAAAATACAACTTTATCGAAATTATATAACTTCTCACGACATATTTAATTCAAATGTGATATATTAATAACATGTAAAATACCCAATTTTAATTTTCTATTTTTTTGCTAAAATAAATAAAAAGTTATAATTCTTCGCGTCGCCACTGTCTAATACATCACGTCAATTTTTATTGTTGATTTCGTCCTCTGCACGAGATTTTTCTGCGCGTCTCACGTCCCTCGCCCACAAACTTTACCGAGAGAGAGGGCTAGATGTTGGCTTAAATTTTGTAAATGACATTAGATATACAGGGCATATCTAGTAGTTCCTTTATCTGAGATTAAACCCTCTAAGAGTTACTTGCGAAACTGTTTGTTTACGTTTTTGAATGTATATACAAACTTACATATCACAACATGCTGTGATTAGATATCGACTTCAAGAGAAGGATGGAAAATTGATGTCTAATAGTAAATGGTCTAATTTCCTTCCCTGCAATGTCAAGTCAAGGCAAACGATTTTGTAAATACCTCAGAAAAAGGAACTACTAGATATGCCCTGTATATCTAATGTCATTTAAAAAATTTGAGCCAACATCTAGCCCTCTCTCTATCATCAAAGTTTGTTTGCGAGAGACGTAAGACGCGGAGAAAAATCTCGTGCAGAGGACGTGATGTAAACAAACGGTATTAGACAGTGACGACGCGACGAATTATAACTTTTAACTTATTTTAGCAAAAATAAGAAAATTAAAATTGGGTATTTTACATGGTAGTAATATATCTATCACATTAGAATTAAAATATGTCGTAAAGCAGTAATATAATTTTGATAAAGTTGTATTTTCTGTAACTTACTTGTGAAGTGTAAGATTTCCCATGGTTTAACAACCTCTCAAGAAAATCGCTTAAAATAGTTCAAAATGTTTACAAAAATATTCAGTACGACTTATAACACTACAAAAATAACACGAATCGCGTCACTAACAGTAAATTATTTAATGTATGATTTTAAATTACCCTGTGTTACAATCGGAAAAATAAAACTTAACACTATCAAACAATTTTTATTCTATTCCCAAAAATAATATTATACGATTAATTCGATGGCTAAACTAAAACTGAATCTTAAATATTTTATTCGAGAACTAGATATGCGGTGTCGTTGTCGTAAAAAAAATAATTATTTCATTTTGAAGGGGATGATTTTTAATTATGACGCCAGGAATTTAGGATATTGAGTTTTTGGCTGAACGTAGATATAATTGAGTACTTCATAGTACTTTTAAACGAAATCCGTCACAAAGCTCGATTTGTCGTAAAAAAATTAATAATTTCATTTTGAAGGGGATGATTTTTAATTATGACGACAGGGTTTTAGGATGTTGAGTTTTTGGCTGAACGTAGATATAATTGAGTACTTAATAGTACTTTTAAACGAAATCCGTCACAAAGCTCGATTTGTCGTAAAAAAATTAATAATTCCATTTTGAAGGTGATGATTTTTAATTATTACGCCAGGGTTTTAGGATGTTGAGTTTTTGGCTGAACGGAGATATAATTGAGTACTTAATAGTACTTCTAAACGAAATCCGTCACAAAGCTCGATTTGTCGTAAAAAAATTAATAATTTCATTTTGAAGGGGATGATTTTTAATTATGACGCCAGGGTTTTAGGATGTTGATTTTTTGGCTAAACGTAGATATAATTGAGTACTTTATAGTACTTCTAATCGAAAAGTAGTAGATACTAGGTAAGAATTTTATTTGATTTGATTGTTTTAATGTTCAGCCTTATTTAAGAGAAGTAAGCTCCCTTACTAATGAATATTTAATTTAAGCTGTGTGAACTTGGCTCCATACTGGAGGGGGAAAGGAGCTAATTTTGGGAGCCAGCTCCCGGAGCTAACTTCACACAAGTAGTGTCCGGAGCGTCTACCAATTAGTAATCTGAGATTGTATATGGTCGAAGGTCCTGTCAGAATCTGCATACTAAATCACGCATAAAAATCATACTCTTAACTTTAAAACAGTATAATTTAAACCCATAGTATGAGGTAAGTATAGAAAGCCTGAATAGGCTTTCTAAATATGAATATTATACAGGGCGTTTCATTTAAAAAACAAAGTTTTTTATAATTACAATTTTGTTAGTCTCTTTTTCAAATTCTTAAAATACATTACTTTTGAAATGTAGCGATTTTTCAGAAAAGGACCAGGCACAGATATAAGGGGGGTTTTAGGTATCAACAGAAATTGCTGAAATTTTAGTATGTTACACCTAAGGTATATTAGATTAATAATTTCATGCTAAGTGACCACGATAGCAATTGCATTTATTGATATACAGGGTGAAATAGACTCTTCCTATTTCTTCAAATGTAATAAGTATTTTAATTTTTTTCTGTTCAAGGCTTATAGAGTCCATGAAAGCTATTAAATACATCAATAGCAACATTTTTATCTCTTCCAGTTCTACTGAAAATGATATTAACCGGGAATATCTTCATAGTTTTCAATCTACGTATAATAAAGCGCCGGAACATTTGAATTTTTAATAATTCTTAATATTAACTATCATTAACTAACATATTTTCGTTCACATGCGAGTGAAAAGTGCTATTTTCAACACTTGTTAAACAATCTACTATTTCCTACGGCTGCTTAGAATATACACAAAACGCATTGTCAACTTGCCTCGAAAAATGTCAATTTCAAACAGCGTGTGTAAACGTTTACACACGCAGTGTGCAAAGTAAAATGACAATACAACTATACTCATAATAACATAACATATAACAATGAATTGAGATGAAATCTAGCATGCGGACACTGTCACTACCACAGTTCTCATTTCTCATTAAAATATATTTAACTTTATTGCAAATTTAGAAAATCAAGTGGCAGTAGGAAAAGTATAGTGTGTAACTCGTGTGAAAAAGCACCTTTCACACTTTGTGACTTGTGGCACTCGCCATTCAGGCTCGCCCAATTGAGGGTGCGCCTGAAGCACACTCCCAGAGGTAGGTGGTTTGTCCAAGGGAACGAGTCGCTCTCCCCAGAGTCTGAGATCGATCTCATTGAGGGACTGGTTAGCTTTTTGGGAGTAACTGGGATGTTTGAAGATGATCAATTGGGTTTCTTGTTGGTTGAGTGTAATCCTCCAGTTGCTATACCATTGGGAGAAATGGTTAAGGAGCTGCTAGGTTTTGGTGTTCAGGGCTCTCGCGGAAGGAGCAGTGGCAGCTATTTATGTGTCATTAGCGTAAAGCTGAAGGTCTTGGATAGGAGAGGGAGGGGGTGGGATGTCGTGCTTGTAGATGACGTACAGCACGGGTGCCAGCACTGAGCATTGGGAACTTCCGCGAGAGGAGTGAAAGGATCTGACTGACAGGGAGTTTCCGACTTTGACCCGCAGGGAGCGGTTTCTGAGGTAGGAGTGGATGAGTTTTATGAGAGGGATAGGGAGTTCGATGTTAGAAAGATTTCGAACGAGTGCAGCGTGCCAGACCTGGTCGAAAGCCTTCTGGACATCAAACAGGACAGCCGATGCACAGTGACCGAGGTTGAGGGATTTGGTACGTGGCTAGGGTGTAAAGTCTCACAAGTGCATCTTGGGTGGTGTGTTCAGGTCTAAACCCATGTTGGAATTGGGGGATCGTTCCCTTTTCATCCAGAAAGTTCCAGATACGATCTGTGAGTAATGTGTCAAAGAGCTTGCTAGAACATTCGTCAAGGATATAGGCATGGATGAGTTTAGGGAAGTAGGGTCTTTGTGGGGTTTAGGGATAATGATGGTGTGTGCGGATTTCCAGCAGGTTGGAAAGTATAGGAATGCTGAAGGCACGCGTTCATGAGGATGGTAAGGATATTTAGAAACTTATCCATTTTTATAATTATTCTATTGGTTACTTTCGAGAGCGAATAATAAACGATAATATTATATTAATATCAATTTCCTTCTAAATGTCTAATTAAATGGATGAATGGGGCTTTTCTTAGAAAACTAAAGCCCTTTTATTGATTGTGTATACGTAAATAAGATTAAAAGTTCCATTACATTGTTTATACCTCATTATGTTTTAAATGTTTTTACCTCCAGTAGATAGAACATTCATTAACTCAAACTTTACAAGTTAATTTCTTATACAACCTTGAAAGTTAATGAACATTCTATCTACTGACAGATTATGTTTTAAATATTAATTAGTGGTCTGTAGACAGATACCTAAATTAACGATTACTGAATATTAGTATAAAACGGTTCATTACATGATCGGTAGTAAAGAAATAATTTAAAATGACAAAATATTTTTGTTTAAAAGATTTTGAAGAAGAAGCTAAGAAACGTTTAAAAAAAGAAGTTTTCGAGTATTATGCTAGTGGAAATGGTCAACAAGAAACTACGAAACAAAATGAAAAACATTATTCACAGTAAGGAAAAAAAAAGATAATTTAATTGTTTAAAAGGGGCATTTTCATTTTGTACTATATTAGTTTTTCCATATTTTTTCAACAAAAATTAAAAAATAGTTAGGCATATGTTTTTGAGAGAAAATGAAATTAACAATTTATTTGAATCTCGTAAAGTTTAATTTTAGCGTATATAGTGTATAACAATTAATAAAGAAATCAATTTTTTTTGTATTAGGGTAAATGGCGTAACAATTTGGGGATCAAAAAAGAAATTATATAATAAGCTTCCGTAAGCCACTGTGTGATATTTAGTATAATAAATATCTTGAATTGCATAAAAGTTATTTGTTCTGGGCATAAATTATTATATTTTTCAAGATTTTAACACCCTCTGTAACTTATGTGCAGGGTTATTCATTATAAATGATTAAACGTTATTATTACCTGTAAAAAAAAGTTACTTCGGTCCGGACCGGAAGTATTAAAATCATAAAAAAATTTTTTTTTGCTTAAAATGAGTTTTCTCGACATAACCCGCGATTAAACGAAAAAAAATTTCATGTCCGTCGTCTGGATGGATGGATCGATGGATAGATGGATGTATGTGGAGACGATAACTCAAGAACGAGTAGTCCGATTTCAAAAATTCTTTCGCCAATCGTTTTCTAGTATCTACGAAAGGAACCCTATTATACCTGTAAGGGAGTGGAAACTGTAGGAGGTTGAAATTTCAAAAAATTCATATCTCCACCATTTTTAAAAATATCGAAACAGGTAATAAGACTTTTTTCATGTCCTAATTATTATAAAATTAATTCGCTTCAAACTTTTAATTGATTTGACCTTCATGGGTGAAACTGGAGGGGGTTGAAATTTCAAAAAATTCATATCCGCCATTTTTGAAAATATATTGTAACAGGTCTTTACACTTTTTTCATGTCCTAATTATTATTATAAAATTAATTTGTATAAAACTTTTTTATCTGACCTACCGGGGTGAAACTGGAGGGTGTTGAAATATCAAAAAAAATCCGCCATTATAAAAATAACAAAACAGGTCATTATAGACTTTTTTCATGTTCTAATTTTGATAAAATTAATTCGCTAATTTTTACGATTTTTTACGTTTTTTTACCATTTTTTACGATTTTTTTTTTTGAATGACAAGGGTAGTGATGATTAATTTAAAAAAAAACAAAGCGTGCCGACAGATATGAGATGCAAGATCGGAATCGGGTGAAATAACGCGTATGCGCATATACATAAATTGCATTGGCGTCGTGTCTCGTGGGGAAAAAGGAAAGTTAAGACAACTTGGGCGATATTTATTTTTGAAAATTATTCTACAAATGATAAACATTGTTTATTTATACGTTTTTATTACAATATCTTCTGCTGAATATATGATAATAACAATAAAAAAAATTTCCGTATAGTTGTGACGCCTATGACTATCCGAGGCTGCGTGAGAGAGAAACGATCGTCTATGTAAGATATGTTGCCTATCCTTAGAGTATGTCGGTTGGCAACAGATGTTAGGTTAGGTGAATGGCGCGACTCAGTATTGTTGAGCCCGGCAGTCAAAAGGATTGTATCTTTTGTTCTTGGCTATTTTGCTAATGTTCACGTTTTACTTAATAAAGTTATTAAGAATAGTAGTGTTATTTCTAAATCGTACATGGTGTCAGGTGTGTTATGGAACATAATTTTAGATTGCCGGACCCATTGGTTCTTGATGAAAATGCAGGAAATAACTGGAAAGTATACAAACAGAAGTTCGAGCTATATTTAGATGCTTGTGATACAAGTGAATGGTCAGAAAAGAGGAAAATGGGTGTATTTTTATCTAGTATTGGCGATGAAGGGCTAGAACTGTATAATACCTTTAGTCTCGAAGTAAACTCGTTTTCAAAGTTGGAAGATGTCATAAAAAAATTTGATGAGCACTGTTTGCCAAAAACAAATGTGGTCTTTGAACGATTCAAGTTTAATAATATAAGTCAAAAAGAGGGCCAAAATTTTGATAATTTTCTGAAAGAATTAAAAATAGGTATCAAAAAGTGTGACTATCCAAATATAATTGTAAAGGAACTTCTGCGAGACAGAGTTGTATTAGGCATATCGGACAAATCCACTCAAGAAAAATTGATATCAAAAAAAGACCTAACATTAGATGAGGCAGTAACATCTTGTAAAATGGCAGAAATGGGTAAAATACACAGTCAGACGTTACAAGGTGAAGCAATGTTAGCATCAGTAAAAAGGAACATGCATGAGCGACCTGAAACATCCCTTGCAGCTGTATCAAGAAGGAATGTGACCAGCGAAAAAAAAGATAGTGCAAGAAAGTGTAGGAAGTGTGGTTATTCTCACAATTTTGGCAAGTGCCCTGCCTTTGGCAAGACATGTGCAAAGTGTCATGGCAGGAATCATTTTGCCAAATGTTGTACTGCTGCTAGTTCTACGGCTGAAGTGAAATCACGGAAGATAGATCACCTCACTCCATTAGATGATGACGATATTAATGAAAATGATGAGCTGTTCATTAATAGCATTGAAGTGGGAGCTGTGTCTTCAGGTAATTTAAAGGAAAAAATGTGGACCAGTGAAATTAAAGTATGTGATCAACCAATTATATTTAAGCTGGATACAGGTGCCGAGGTGAGTGTTTTACCTAAAAATGTTTTTGACACGTTAAAAAAAATTCGCAATAAATCATTGCAACCAACATCCATTAAATTACTTGCTTACGGTGATTCATCATTTCAATTACAACCAGAAGGTTATATCACCCTTAAATGTTCTGCTAATAAGAATGAATGTAATGTTACCTTTGTAGTAGTAAATATAGAAGGCCAAATGCCTTTATTGGGTTTAAAAGCTTGTACAGATTTAAATTTAATTTGTAGAATAAATGAATTGCACAATAAAACTACGGGTGCACAATTCTTGTTGACTAGATATAGAAATGTATTTGAAGGCCTAGGGTGTTTTTCAAAAGAATATAAAATTGAACTAACTGAAAATGCTGTCCCAAAAATTCAACACTTAAATAGGGTACCATATAGTCTTCATGAAAGGTTAAAGAAAAAATTAGATCTATTAGAAAATGTAAGGGTAGTTGAAAAAGTAGACGAACCAACAGAATGGTTACATAGTCTAGTTATTGTCGAAAAGAAAAATGGAGATTTGCGTCTCTGCTTGGATCCCAAAAATTTAAACTTATATATAAAAAGAGAACATTTCATAATTCCTACTGTTGATGATATTTTTTATAATTTAAATGGAAAAAAATTTTTCAGTGTGCTTGACATGAAGGACGGCTACTGGCAGATCAAATTAGATAAAACTAGTTCAAAGATGTGTACATTTTCAACTCCATTTGGCCGGTATAAGTTCTTAAGAATGCCTTTTGGAATCAGTTCAGCACCTGAAGTTTTTCAAAAAAGAAATTATGAAATGTTTGGAGATTTAAATGGTGTGTCTGTTTATTTTGACGATCTGATAGTTTCAGGATCGTCTGAAAAAGAACATGATGATAACTTACAAGCAGTGATGGAAAGAGCTCTCAAGTTTAATATTAAATTTAATATCAATAAAATTCAATATAAATTACCCAATGTTAAATTTATGGGACATAATTTCTCAAAAAAGGGTATAGAACCTGATAGGGACTATTGTAAAGCCATTGCAAACATGCCTGTGCCTCAAAATAAGATAGAACTGTTAAGAATTCTAGGAATGGCAAAGTACCTATCAAGATTTATCCCAAATTTGTCAAGCCTTACAGCCCCCTTAAGGGAGTTGACTAAACAAAGTGTCAACTATCACTGGTCGAATGAAACAGATGATGCATTTAGTAATTTAAAAGTTGTTATTGTTAATACCCCAGTTTTATCATATTTTAATTTTAAGAAACCAATTGTAATTCAAACAGATGCATCATCAAGGGGATTAGGTGCCTGTTTAATGCAAGAAGGCCACCCAGTTGCATTTATATCAAGGAGTCTGTCAAAGACAGAACAAAGATATGCACAAATCGAAAAAGAGATGTTAGCAGTTGTATTTAGTGTTCAAAAATTCTCTACATTCATTTATGGTCACAAGGATGTTACAATTTGGTCAGATCATAAGCCACTAGAAAATATTGTCAAAAAAGATTTAAATAAAGTACCTAAAAGACTGCAAAGAATGTTACTATCAGTTTTAAATTATGATCTAAAAATTACATATGTACCAGGCAAATTATTGTTTATTGCTGACACGTTAAGCCGAAATTTTCCATCTACCATAAATGATGAACAAAATGAAACTAAGTTTGATTATGTTATTCATAGTTTGGTCCATAACCTACCTATTTCAGATGAAAAAAAAAAACAGTTTCAGAATGCTTCTCAGTATGACAGTGTATTGTCAAAAGTAATTAATATGTGTAGAAATGGCTGGCCTTCTTCCAAAAAACAAGTACCACTTGAATTATCTCACTATTGGCGACTTAGAGAGTCAATAAATACTTACCAGAATCTAGTTTTCCTGGGAGATAAATTAGTAGTTCCTACAAGCATGAGAAAGGGAATATTATCACAAGTTCATGAGGGACATTTTGGGATGGAAAAAACAAAAGCTCGAGCGAGAAAAATTTTATACTGGCCCAACATGACTAATGACATAGACATATTAATAAAATCTTGTAGAATATGTGAGAAATATTCAAAAAAAAATCAGAAGGAGACCCTTATGTCATTTCCCTTACCATCCCGTCCGTGGGAGAGAATAGGAGTCGACATTTTTTCTTATGGGACAAAAAGTTATCTTGTGGTTTATGATTCATATTCTAATTGGCTTGAGATGCCAGTAATTGAAAATAAATCGGCCAAAGAAGTCATCTTAAAACTTAAATCCATATTTTCGCGTTTTGGGTGCCCAGATCATTTAATTTGTGATAATGTTCCGTTTCTTAGTCAAGAGTTTAAAAAATTTTCATCAGAGTGGAATTTTTCAATTATAACAAGAAGTCCTTATTATCCAAGGTCAAATGGGCTAGCTGAACGGGGTGTGGGAATCGCAAAAAATATATTAAAAAAATCTCTAGAGGAAAATAAAGATATCTATGTATCATTAATGGAATATAGAAACAGTCCACTTAAACATCTTGAGTTAGCTCCTTCTCAGTTATTAATGAACAGATTATGTAAAACCAAAATACCAGTTTCAGCTAGCCTATTAATGCCAGAAATTAACCCAAATGTAAATGAAAAGCTATTGTACAGGCAAACGCAAAATAACAAGTATTTCAACCAAGATGCTAAAGATCTTGAACCGTTAAGACCAGGTGATAATGTAATGGTCTATGGCCATGGCAATAATCAATGGTCTCAGGGTAAAATACTTAGCCAACATAACACTCCAAGGTCATTCTTAGTTAATGTAAATGACAAAATTATAAGACGTAATCGTATTGATCTCAAAAAATCTGTAAATTTGCCAAACGCAGAATATAAGTCCATTGTAAATGACCTTGGAAAGACTTGTGATCTGACCACATCTAAGGTTTGTCATGAAAGGAAAGCGTCTGAAAATGATCAGCATTTGCAGGCGCAACCTGATAAGTCACACATTGAAGAATCTGAAATAATTCCACCTGTAAATTCATCACCTGTGGTTAGATCACGAAGTGGGCGCCAAATAAAGCAGCCTTCACATTTGAATGATTATGTTTTATCTTAAAGAGAAAGGATGTAAGATATGTTGCCTATCCTTAGAGTATGTCGGTTGGCAACAGATGTTAGGTTAGGTGAATGGCGCGACTCAGTATTGTTGAGCCCGGCAGTCAAAAGGATTGTATCTTTTGTTCTTGGCTATTTTGCTAATGTTCACGTTTTACTTAATAAAGTTATTAAGAATAGTAGTGTTATTTCTAAATCGTACAGTCTACACTCTACTATCGGCGACGCACTTCTCTCTCAAGCTGGCGATATAGGAGTAACAATAATTCTGTTAAATTTTCTTTCTGTTAAATTGTCTTCTCCAATCGGAGTTAAATGTTTTAATTGGTTTTTTTTTTCAAATATGCTATCAAATATCATTGGTATTATAAGGTATGTAGCACCCACCTATTGGCAACCACCACTGCGTACATATATGTGTTCTATTGCCTGCCATTCCCGCCAGAGCCATGTGTGAAACCCAAAGGATTTTTTTAGGCAAAAGACAGTGATCGTTTATACTTTCTTTATGGCGATCGACGAACCTCGAATCCAACAATTCTCCTTGTCGGTTGCTCCGTTGTTTTATTGTTTTTTACATGTTTAAATGTTTTAGAACTCTTTTGAATGTCTAAAAAATTATGCCGTCCCTTAATAAATCGTCACATGAATACTCTGTGAGTTTCGTTTGTTTCTTCTAGCGGTAATCCACGTGAATAAAATAACTTGTAGGGGAATGATATTACCTTTCCCTCTATAAGTTAATATTTTTTCGGTTTTTATAAATCTTGTTTTTTCCTAAATTAAAACAAATAGGTGTGCTTTAATTTTATTCCACTTGGTTTGATCCCTATGGAGGTAAGATTTTCTCATGCTCTACTCTTTGTTTTGTTTTGATTGGCGCCCAATTAAATAATTTATGATTACAATTTGAAATAAAAATAAATAAATTCTATCAAGACAAACAAATTATTAATATAAACTAAAATAATATTCAATATAAGTAAGTACTGTCGGAGATTAATAAAAAAAATTAACAATAAAGTGTCTCTTTAATACACTCAAGTCCACCGTACATTACAATATATACTCTTTATACAATGTTACTGGCCATAGGATTATCGCGTTTTTTTAACCTCCCTCTGCACATTGACCACATATCTAAATCATGAATACTTGCCACATGGTCAAAAAGTTTTTACAATTTTGAAGATTACCATTGGTAATTGTACCCAGAGTAGATTAATGTTATCCAGCGTAATGTTGATAGACTGTGTACGAAATTTGGTCATAATAATGGAACATTTATTGTGTTATATTATAATTTATATTATACCATAAATATTTTATTTTTGTTTTCATGTATTTATTTGATTTGTCACTCCATTATATACATTTTTTTAGTTATAAAATAAAACCGAGATATTTACGAAATATTACAAAGACAGACACGTCGACCACAATACTAGGCGAAAACATATGTTGTCCTATAGGTATAGCACCAACAGCGTATCACAAGCTTGCCTATAAAGATGGAGAAATGAGTACTATTCGATGTGAGTATATTATGCCTCCTGTCAAAACCTTTAAGGACCTTTCGATCCTGAGATATTTTATTTTTTAGCTGCACAAAAAGCCGGTAGTATTTATATCCTAAGTACACACTCTAATCATTCTATAGAAGAACTGAGTATTGCTGCACCAAACGCTATTAAATGGCTACAGTTATATATATTTAAAGAAAGGTAAATGATATTATTTCGATAGAAGAAACGTCTAATTCAATCTAGTATGTAAGAGCAATTATTGACTTCAATCAAAAGTATTAAATCTATACCAAGAATACTATATTCAAGAGTTCCATGCGGAGTAGTCAATTGGGAGTCAAGTAGTCATCGTACGTTCTCTTTGGTACCGCCCCCGTTGCTGTTTTGTGTGACGTGCTTACGGACCCCTGTAGAATTGCATGGTGTTGGAGCTCCTGAATATTAATAGAAATAAAACTCCAAGTCATGTACGCATGCTCCTGAATATTGTCTTCTTGGTCTATACCATATAATACTGAATTGGAAATTTGGAATCGCTGGTTTTCAACAATGTTGAAGAATATAACCACTAACTCAAACTACACTTTTTTTTAAATAATCGACGTACGTTTCTCTAAATATAATAGTATGAGTAGTTAATGATAATCTTGAATTCTAAAATACATATTTCAGGAAAGTTGTAGAAGATTTTATTAAAAGAGCAGAAAAATGCAACTTTAAGGCAATTGTAGTTACAGTAGACGCACCATTTTTCTCAGCCAGTTTAGCATGCCTTAAAAATAATTTTCTATACCCCGCAAGTGAACAGTAAGTAAACAACATTTAAAACGTTTAAAAACTATATTATTTATTGATTTCTTAGGCTTGGAAATCTAAAGGGATATTTTGAAAATAAACTGATAGAAGACGCCGAAACTGTTATGAACGAATCATCTAGTTGGGAAGATATAAAATGGGTAAAAAGCCTTACAAAACTTCCAGTGGTTGTAAAAGGGGTTTTAACTAAGGAGGACGCTCTATTGGCAGTTGATGCAGGAGTAGATGCCATCTATGTATCCAATCATGGCGGCAGGCAACTTGATGAAGTCTTGGCAACGGCAAGTTATTATTATATTACATAACAAAAGTTTAAGCTTTTGCTTAACTAACAATTAGTGATTACTTAATTATAATATATTTTATTTTAAACATGATATAGTGCTTGTAACAAATTATATTTTTTCAACTAAATCAGACTGATAATGGACTAAATGGACAGTTCTATAACAAATTAATTTGTTTATAACATATTAAAATTAAAACCAAGAGGCCAACGTAAACAACAGTAACACACTTTAACCACGAAGTAAGCACATGTATATTGTATTCTAAACCTCAAGGATACAGGAGGTATACTCGATATAATAATAAATGGGTTTATAATATTTATATCTTGCCTATTACTTGCCTCGCTCGCTTAACATTAAACAAAATATACGTTTTTTTCGAAAAAGTTTGGCTATAATATAATCTAACTTCTTCTTTTAGATTGATGCTTTGCCGGAAATAGTTAAAGCTGTAGGGCACAAAGTAGAAGTGTATTTAGACGGAGGGGTAAGAACTGGAGGTGACGTATTCAAAGCTCTGGCTTTAGGAGCAAACATGGTTTTTATAGGTCGACCAATAGTGTGGGGATTGGGATGTCAAGGAGAAGAAGGAGTTTATAATGTTTTGGAACTTCTTAAGATCGATTTTGATAAAGTTATGACACTAGCAGGTAAAATAAAGTTATAAGAGAAAATTTGATTGATTGATTGGACTATTTGATTTCAGGTTGTATGAAATTAAAAGATATAACTTCAGAAATGATTGTACATAAAGCTTTTCAATACAAGTTATAGTTTTCCAATGTATACAGATGTTTAAAATAATCAGTTTATAGGGAAAAATTTGATTGATTGGAATATTTGATTTCAGGTTGTGGAAAATTAACATATAACTTCGAGTAATGATTGTACATAAAAATTTTTAATATTAGTCATATTTTTCCAAAGAATACAGATGTTCAAAATAATCAGGAAATTATGAATAATTATGGCATTTTTTTATACTAATTTTCTTGTAAGACATTTTTTGGCTATTTGAATCCTAGTAAACACAGTTATATAATTTTAATATAAAATATACAGAAGTATTCTATAGATTGTCCAACTACTAAAACGACCGCTACGTTAAAAATTAGAGAAGTGGGGAACGAGGCCCGAGGATCTCCGAAATCGGTTGCGCATGGGCAAACGCAAAGTACATGACAAACTGGCCGATACCAGTGTCGTGCTTAAAGTTGTTATTGATATAGACTATAGGTTATTTCTTATTATCAAAATGGTAAGTATTCTGACCAAACACAACAAATAAGTTATTAAGTTTATGAAAAATCAGGCAAAAAATGACATCCGAATTTCTTTACAACAGGATAAGAGTATTATTAGCAACAGGATTTAAAAAGAACACTTTTTGAAAAAAAAATTTAAGAGAAAGAAGAAATTAAAATAGGTAATCGTCCCTCATTTTCTCCTCCTAGGATAACTGGAGGATGAATAATTTAAAAACATTTGCTAAAATGAGCAAAAAACCTTAAATTATAATTATCCTCTATTTAAAATAACTCCAATATTTAAACGTATTCATCAATTTAAATCAACTTCTTTTTTTAATGTTGGATATATTAATTTTAACGTTTATATACACCTTTAAAAGATCAGATATTTTAAATTTGCCGCAAAAGCAAACAATACAGGAAGCAGTTCAAAGTTGACGACGCCACTGTTCACTGTTCGGCGATAATCGACTGTAGGAAACCGGAAGCGAGAAATTTTAGGTGGGGACTCTGTAGGTGTCGGTTTAGTAGTTGGACAATCTCTACTTAGTTATATAAATTCAAAGTTATATTATAGTCATTAGGAGGTAAAATTTATCTTAAATATACTGCATAATGCCGTACTTTTGCAAACCTAAAATTTATATCACATTTATATATCACCTATATTATGTAACAAAAGATTACATAAATTTTACATATCTTTTTTAAATGTTAAATAAACAGTTTATATGCATGTCAATAAGAGCTACATTTTAAAAATATTTATAAATATATAGGGTCGTTCAAAAAAATTTGGAAATATAAAGAATATTAGCTTATTAAATTTTTTAAATGTTTTATTTTAATTGGAAAAAAAATTAAAAATCTTTCATATACATTTTGTCTTTTTATTGGTGTATGTAGTTTTCGATTTAGATTCTTGTCATTATAGGCCAAGTACGTTAATTAAGTCGATTTTTATTGATCCCAGACAACGGCAGTAAAAAATGCAATACATAGTTATGTTTTGCAAAAAAAGTGATTTATTTTGTTTCTTAATAAATAGTTTAAATTAATATGGGAATAAATGGGATTTGTTTTTAAATATAAATGAAACAAGTGTTTTTTTTAACGAAATTGAGTGGAAAACTAAGTAAAAATGATAAAATAACAAGAGGACGAAAGCAATAACAGAACCAAAAAAATATCAAATTCAAGTTATAAAATAGTAAAGGGAATAATCTCTGCGCGATTTTTCAAGACTATACGGCCCGTTTCCGTCAGCGGAAGAAAGTCCGATTCGAAAAAATCGGAATTTTTCTAATAATTTTTTTTTTCAATTTTTTTTCAACGAGCCGGATGCGATATGGATATCAAACGACGCGTCTTGACTTATACAAATGCCTTAAAAGAAATCAGTATCGACAAATTTGCTTTCCTTATCGAGATCTCTTGAATAGAAGTTTCACTTGGTAGGCGGGACCGGGATCCTCTGACCCGAAATTGCTCATCTTCTTGCCTTTCTTTTTTTAATAAAAACCGATGGCCGAAAGAATTTTCCGGATCGGCTGTACTGTTCTCGAGTTTTCGTGCGCACAGACATCCACACTGACTTTTTTTTTCGCTAAAAATCAATTTTTCCCCCGTTTCATGACATTTTAAGTCATTTAGAGCAAAAAAAATTGAGATTTTTGCACGATTTCAATACTACGGTTTGCCCTACTTCACCAATGGTGAAGTATGGGCGGGCCGTAGTAAATGTCAGAACTGTCAATGTCAATCGTCAGCTGATGTTAATGCTAAAAGTTGCTGTGTGAAACCGACTGAAAACTGACCAATCAGAAGTCTACAGAATTACCAACTTAAATTCAAATCGCCCTCCTTTAAATAGCCATATCGACTGGTAGTAGTAGTAGAGATGTGTTGTGATTTCACGACCTGCGATTTATCACTGTGACTGTTCAGTCACGGTTGGTACCTGTTCCTGTTTCGTAAAAATAATAAGTGCTTTTTTGGAACACCACTTTCAGAAACTATGACTGTGTCTACCTTAGAGCGTTTTCACATGGAGCAATATGTTGCAGCAATAAAAAGTTGCAATACGCTTTGCACCTAAAATACGTGCAATACAGTGTTGCCGATCTGCGGGTAATTACCCGATTTTCGGGTATTTTCCTGCTTTGTGGGTATTCTTGCGGATATTTCAATTTTGCGGGTATAATTCGGGTATTTCCTTCCATCTTCATCTCATGTCAGTTATTCACTGTTTTGATGTTTTGTGGGAGTGAGGCCACTTCAACTAAACATAAATATAACCGCTACATCAGTTATCTTATTTCTCAAAAAATATATAAAAATAGTAATTGGTTTACATTGGGCGCATTCAGCAGAGAGAACAGTTGTGCAACAGTTCATGATTTTGCTGCTGGCACAAGCGCTCATGTTGTGGAGCGGTCGCCATTTTTTGTAGCGAGAAAAAAGTACGCTCACTTTTTACAACGTGTTGGGAGTTGTGAACATGTCAAATATGGAGAAAGAAATGGAGTATTATTTAATAACATATGAATTTAAAGAACAGTTTTACGATGTTGAAGGAACCTCAGAAAATCATGCAAGGTTTCAAAATGGTATTTTTCTCATTTCAATTAATTTTAATTACTTCAAAAGCTGCCCGAGACATTCTAAAATGTTCCTTAAACAAATCATCCATGTACAATAGAACTGTTATTTCATAAAAACCTTCATTTTTGGGCAAATTTCTTCTTTCGTTGTTTTCAAGGATTTCCAGTGGTTGTGCTAAAATCATTTACAATTTCCCCTATCAAATTAAAATCCATTAGATCCTTATCAATTAATAAATATAGATGCAAATTGCCGAAAAAAGAAAACTGTCATCAAAAAGTAACTGTCACTAAAAAGTAACTGTCACTTTAGTGTCAAATGTTAAATCATCTAGCGGTGTGCTTAGCAGAATTTCGCTACCGCTTCCCACCGGTAGCAACAACTGTTTTGTCTGCTGAATGCGCCCATAGAACACACTTGGTAACACGTCCACATAATTCACGTCAGATGTCAAAGTCCAATAGAAATAGCCCTGGCAGCTGAGGCCTCAAAAAGGAAAAGAAGAAGAAGATTATTTATGCTCTTGTTTGTGTTGCATTTTTGCGCATGTTGCAATTTGTGATTTAATCTGTTGTATACATTAAAAAAAACGTTATAACTGACAAACACTTCAAATTGTAAGTGGGTAAAATGCGGGTATTTTGGAATTCGATGCGGGTAAAATCGGGTATTTTGGGGCAAAGCTGCGGGTATTTTGGTGATTTGTCATTGGCAACACTGGTGCAATATGTTCTAACGGAATTGTGCGATATCATATTGTGTCAATAGTAGAATAGTGTTATAAAATAATAATGATAATAATAATACTCTGCCTATATTTTACCTCCTAACGAGTGAATACCAGAATCCAAAAGCTTGTTCGGGGAAGGGACGGCTGTTATTATTATTTGCCATGGCTTTCTGGGCGATTTTCTGATGATTGATGGAATCATTCGGCTATAGATGTCGCATAAACCATGTTTATGGGATAAATCGCGTGGAATGAAGTTTTTCATTTTCTCAAAGAGAAGGAAAATGAAATACGAACAGTTAATATTTTAAATATTATTAAATTAATAATCTTAATTATATTTTCTTTTTTTGATTTCACAATGCAAAGATCCTACAGGATTCCTAAAATAGTTTGGTTTTGTTCTCTTCTTTGAAGAAGAGCAAGTTATAAAAAACGTCTTCTTTTTATTTTGATTTTATACCAACTAACTTAACCAATTATAAAAATAGGCAACACCGCAAATTCTATAATACCATTTATTGCATCAATTATATCTCGTGTGAAAATCATTTGCAATATATCGGGTGCGATGACTTTTTATTGCTCACAAAATATTGCTACGTGTGAAAACGATCTGCTATTTTCTAACTCTTGCGAAAATTTTAGTATACGAGTACTCGTATACGAATTTTTTTCGGATGACAAAAGTTTTTGGTATTTTGGATGACATGCGAAAAACAATTCGTCTCGTATAGCTTTAATACGAATGACTGGAGCCGGCAACACTGTCTAAATCAATTTAAACCACACAAATAGATATGACAAATTACAAATCATAAGGAACGCTTTTAATATCAAACATTTTATATATTATTGACACTAGTGACAATTACTGATGCAATTCATTGGTTATCTGTCCAACCTTTGAACCCTAGAAAATGTATCTACATTGCCCTTTATTTTTTAACCTAATTTTATTTATACTTTCTCTCTATGCCTAATTTTGAGAGGGCCACAGATTTTTAATTAAAAATTTTAATTTTTGATGCGAAAATGAGTGACAAAAAAAGAATAGGGAATATGACATCTAGTCAAAAAACAGAATTAATTAATTTTTTAGATAAAAATAATCTTTTCCTTGGTCTATTTGCCAATATTTCGGCTTCTTCTAACGCTGCTAAACTCGCCAAATTAATTATATTATTGAACATGTTTAATAATAATCACTTGTTTTTATTCTATATTTTATATGACATGGAATTACTCATCAACAGTTGAATTTAGTATGCGGATTCATTAATACGCATCCCTTTGACCATGCGATGTATTTCCGCAAAACAAATTCGCCTACGGATATTTTTCAATGCCTTCAAAATACGGTTTATTGCAATTTATACGAAAATGCCAAAAATCCGTATGCGAAAGTCGCTCGTACGAGTTAGAAAATAGCAGCCCAGACATGATTTGTTTACATTTTTTTATACAATGTTTCGAAGTCGATACATCCCTGTTTCTTTCTCATGAAATTTCACACGGTGCAGAGGTATCCGGTGTATGCACAAGCATCGTTTACAATTTAAATAACTCAATAAGAGCGTTTTTACACGTAGCAATATTTTGTGAGCAATAAAAAGTCATCGCACCCGATATATTGCAAATGATTTTCACACTAGAAATAACTGATGCAATAAATGTTACTAAAGAATTTGCGATGTTGCCTAGTTTTGTAATTAGTTAAGTTAGTTGGTATAAAATCAAAATAGGAAGAACGGGGTTTTCTTATTATGGTTCTTCTTCAAATAAGAGAAAAACAAATCCAAACTATTTTATAGTACTGAAGGAGCTAAGCATTGTGAAATGAAGAAAATGTAACAGTATTTATAAGCTTCTTTAATAGTCAAGTTATGTTTTTAATAATATGCTAGTTATATTAGTTAAACGTCAATGCCAATTCTGTCAAAAGGTGCTATATTTTTGAAAACATAATACTTTGTTTCCTAAACCTATATATAAAATTTGTCAGTACCTGAACGGATAGATCAAGAGCGGGCTAAAACGAGTCAAAAGAGTAACGAAGCCGAATTCAGCTGTTATATTAGTTATCCGTCACCTGTCACATAAATTTTTCACCTTCCAACATCAAAGAAATTTCGCCGGCCTTCGTTTCTTGGTATATATGTATTCCATGATTTAAAAATACCATGTATGTATTCTTTGCTTATATTATGTGTGGTTATGTATATCTCCCTTTAAATGGTTCCAAATTATCCAACAGAGGGCCTTACGTTGTTGCCAAATCAATCAGATTCACCAAATTTCTCCATTCAGTACTTTCAATCTAAATCTAAATCGATTTACCGTACAATGTCAATGATATACCGAGTCACTAGGGCAATATCGAGGCACCCAGTTCCATTTAAAGCTGAGGTGAACGAAATAGCAACACGGCTGAGTTGACATTTAACGACCCCCTGTGCCTGTGGCTCTGTCAAGAAAAATGGCGACCACTACAAGTCAAACTTCAGTGCCCTGGCCAAATACCAAAGATGATTATGAATTGGGAAAAGTTATCGGTTTGTATTTATTATTCTCCACTTTCTATGTGAATTTCCTTGATTTGGAGTATAGTATATCCGGAGTCAATCGGTTTAATTACGCAGAAAATAACATTTGTTTGCGATTTTTAGGTTATGTACTTTTTACTGTTTTCAATACGGTGCAAGATTTAATACTGAATCAGTATTTGATAATATTAATCAATGAATAGATATTCTACATTTTTTTTCTAGTTTTACTTTACCGCTAATATTATTATTACATAGATTACATTTTACAGCGGCTTAATATTCTCAAGTTCTTACGTAGAGAAATGTCGAATATCTAAGTAAGTATTATTATTTGTGTTTAGGGGTGGGAGCCACTGCCACCGTACATGGTGCCTTATGTAAGCCTAGAAATGAAAAGTGTGCCATTAAAAGAATCAACTTGGAAAAATGGAATACATCTATGGATGAACTTCTCAAAGAAATTCAAGCAATGAGTAGCTGCAATCACGAAAACGTAGTAACCTACTACACTAGCTTTGTTGTCAAAGAAGAATTATGGCTTGTTTTGAAGCTACTAGAAGGTTAGTTTTTAAAATATATTAAATTTACAGTTTAATAATTTTATTGGTTTTTTTTTATAGGTGGAAGCCTTTTGGACATAATTAAACATAAAATGCGATCATCTAATTGCAAACACGGTGTATTTGATGAGGCCACAATAGCTACAGTACTGAGAGAAGTTCTAAAAGGGCTGGAATACTTTCATAGTAATGGACAAATTCATAGGTAAGTGTTTTGCTTTATAAATTATTATTTTTTAAATATTTTTTACTTTTAGAGATATAAAAGCTGGAAATATTCTATTAGGAGAAGATGGAACAGTCCAAATTGCTGATTTTGGAGTCTCAGCCTGGCTGGCAACAGGTCGAGACATATCTAGGGAAAAGGTCAGGCATACTTTTGTTGGCACTCCATGTTGGATGGCTCCTGAAGTAATGGAACAGGTACTATTTATTACTTAATTAAATTTCTCAAAATAGTATTAATTTCGTTGTTTCAGGATCATGGATATGATTTTAAAGCAGACATTTGGTCGTTTGGCATTACTGCAATCGAAATGGCATCAGGAACTGCTCCATATCATAAATACCCTCCAATGAAGGTACTTATGTTAACTCTACAGAATGATCCACCCAATTTGGATACAGGTGCTGAAGAAAAAGATCAATACAAGGTTAAAGACACAGATTTCATAAAATTATGGAGTAATTATTTTGTATATTTTAGGCATATGGGAAAACTTTTAGAAAATTAATTACAGATTGTCTGCAAAAAGAAGCTTCTAAAAGACCAACTGCAGCTGACTTGTTAAAACATGCTTTCTTTAAAAAAGCTAAAGACAAAAAATATCTTCAATCCACTCTGGTCGCCATTGGACCAAGTTTAGAGACCAGAGTCCAAAAAGTGAGTAAAAAAATTTATGGTAATTTGAAAAGTGGCTTTCTAGTTTTGAACTTTTCTAAAAAAGAGGGCTGGTTCTTCATTTTTTTAAAATATTTTTCGTATATTGGAAAAATCATGTTTGAGAATATGATCTATATATTCCTTCTTGTGGTATTACTAAAATGATAAAGCATTTATTGCAGTGTTGCCAATACCCAAACTTGAAATTATATGGTGGCTGGGTACAAAAGATACGCTTTTTATACGCCTTTGTAGATTTATTTAGCTTTACAGCCAAATCTATTCAGTCAGCCAAAAGTTCCAAAGTGCATTTCAACTAAATTGGTTCGATGCATCCTTAGCTCTGGGCATGTTTTCATTGGTCAATGACATGGAGTGTGGCCTTCTCTAAAATAAGCCGCCAGCTAACAGTCAGCCACTGTCTGTATACTGTTCAAAAGTAGAGCAGAAGACACATTGAAACAACGAAGTTGTCTCCAAAGTGCATTTCAACAATACGATCAATATCGGATCGGTGAATCTCCGGCTCCGGGCTTGTTTTCATCCACTTTCCATGTCCGGAGCCGGAGATTCACCAGTCAATGACATGGAAAGTGGCCTTCTCTAAAATAAGCAGTCAGCTACAGTCTGCGTGCTGTTCAAATAAACATAGAGCAGAAGACACACTGAAACAACCAAGTTGTCCAAATAAACTCAGAAGTGTCTAAACTTATTTCTAAAATAAATAGAAATCCAAAAAGATCCCTAGTTTTTCCCTTAACGGAAATTATACGGAATTTCAAAGAGTTAGAAAATTATAAGCTGGAAAGTCAAAATATACGAAAATTATACGCAAATCGGCAACACTGATTTATTGGCAATTTAACCATTATTTTAATACAAATTTAATTTTATTTTTCATAACAGTTTCTAATAAGAAAAATAAAATTCTATTCGTTTTAAATGGTGGTTTAATTCCTTATTTACACTTTTTCATTATGTATGTGATAAAAAATGGGTTTTATATAACTATAAATAAAAATATACTTAATTGTCCAAAGTGACGCTTCTTAATAATAAAGATACTATAGGGGAGGAGTAAGACACTTTTTGAAATTACATAAATATAGAAATAAAATTATTTGAAGTAAATACGTAGTTATAATAGAATGTAAATACGTAGTTCTAATAGAATGTAACTTTAAACTTGAGTGTCAAATTTCCTATACATCCCAATCAGTCGAGTGAAATGGGATGCAGTATGCGGTATAAGACTACTTAGGCTTCATAAATAAATTGTTATTCATTTGAAAAAGTTATTCTAAATCGTCTCTACCAACAATAGTTTGTGTTTTTGGCAGTTTTAAAATAATATCACTTCTACAGTGCTAAGAGACAATATGATGAATTCTTCGTTAAAGCTGATATTGAATTCGGATTAATTTCTTTTGTTCTGTACCCTACATATATAATGAATTGTTTTTTCTTTTTGTGGAATTTTATTAACATGAAATCATCAATTTCTATAGCAGACTTTGGTTTCTTCCCTACCAGAATCACTTAAAATTACTATCGTCATATATTTTATCACTTAAGGAAGATTTACTCACTTTTACACTTTATTTTATTTTTTAAAGCTACTGGGTGGCCTTTTTTCCTAATTCAAAACGTATTTTCTTTTAGATGCTTTTTCCAAAATGGTATTCAAATAAAATAAAACAACATATTTTCAATAAAAACAAGCACAAAAAATACAAATTATATAAATCTGTGCAAGACTAATATTTTTTGTCAGTTACGAAAAGAATGTAAAGCTTTACTTTTATCTAGTGATAAGATAAAAGTATTTCCTAAATTTGTAATATTATTACAAAGGACCTTGCACTTTTTAAATGCAAAATGGCTTTCAGTCAAATTTGCTGAATTTTGCATATGTTGAAGATCTTGATGCCCTAATTAAAAGTTTCCATGGCATGAACAAAAAATAATGATAAGTTTTTGAGGTACAAGGTGTCAATTTTTCATAATTTTAAGATTTAAAAAAATTTCAATGACTCGCATATATTTGAATTAATGATCAATTAGCAAGATATTTTGTTTAAAGTACCTGCGAGTTCGAAAATATAATAATAATAATTTTAAATTTAAACTATTACAGGGTGAGTTGTGTTGGAAATTAAAGAGACAAAACTTCACTTTTTTATCGCTCGACGTACGTTTCAGTATTCAGTTTATTATCAGTTTATCATCAACTCCTGATGATGCTAACGTAGGTAGCGAAACGTACGTCGAGTGATAAAAAAGTGAAATTTTGGTTAGTGGAGACGATATTCTTCAACATTATAAATTTTTTGTTTATCTTGTATATTCCTCTTTTTTTTGCTTCTTATAAAACCAGATATAAATCTTCCAAAATTCCAACTTTCTTTAAACCAAATAATCAATTTCCACTTTCTTCCACATATTGTATCTTTTATACATCCCAATTTCTCCCAGTGACACCTTTTAGTTTAAAAATTGTTCCTTTGTATTTCAAATTTTACTATTTTTCTTTTTACAATTAAAAAACCATTATTATAATTGGTATCTTATTCGATTAAAACCTTTACATTCCTTTAAATTCCATAATCATTCATCTTATATAAAAAATTTATCATGACGTTGTTTCAAAAGTTTTTATCTGACGTCTCTGTTTATTATTTTTTTCATCTGTTGCTTCCCCAAAAATAAAACTTTTTTTTTCTTGATTAATTTACGAAAATTTTCGTTTAATAACTTTTAACAATAACACAAAATTCAAATATGGAGTTATCATTTGAATAAATTGATAAGTCATTTATATACACTAGAAATAAGATAGGGCCAAGTACACTACCCTGTGGAACTCCTAATGATATAGACTTTATACTAGAAGTGTACTCCGTGCAATCAGATGTAATACAAGCTTTTTGAAATCAGTCTGATCGGTAGGACGAACTAAGTAGAGGCTACTCCTTGAATACCTATTTTTTCTAATTTCTTAAGCAAAGTGGGATGCTGCATGCAGTCAAAGACCTTCGGTAAGACAAACGCACCCACAGCTAGATCACCATTATCAAGTGCACCCAGAATTTGCCGCACGATAGTGAAGACAGCATTTGCTGTGGACTCTGATTTTTGAAAATCATGTTGGCTTTGGCTTATTATATTTTTAGAGCTCAAAAAGAAACCAATCGCCTTGACAATTTCATTGCCGTGCTTACTGTTATGGTTAGCAAAAATAACCACAACAACGTCAAAATAAGGAGATTTTTTTAAGGGCTTAAAATCTCTCTATTACTATTTCAAAAACTTTGCAAAAGTTGAAAGCAGACTAATTGGTCTATAATTTTCTGTTATTAATGGTTCTCCCTTTTTGAACAAAGGTTTAACAACTGCTACCTTTAAACTTTCCATTCAATAAAGATTCATTGACAATATATGTTAAAGGCGTTAAAATATGAAAGGCAATTGTTTTCAACATTATGTTGCTTATTCCATAATCTCTACAGGAGTATTTGTTATTCAGACCTAAAATTATTTCCAAAATTTCATTTTCTGTTTCATTTAAATATGTTGAACTAGCAATAGGATAAATATGATTTACATTTGTATTTTTTGAAGTAACTACAATATTACTGGTAGCTGATACAAAGAAATTATTGAAAATATCCAGAAGCCTCAGAAGGCGACATAATTAACTCATTATTAGTTTTAATACGAGTGAACATTTCTTTTTTTGTTCCAAATAGTCTTTGTTCTATTACTAGATAGAGAAATCTGATTGTTATAGTAATTCTTTTTTGTTTGCAAGATAAGATTGCAATAAAAGGATTTATATTCATTATAATCGTTTTTGGAAATTTGATTTCGTGTTTAAAATTCAAAGTGAAGATTTAAAGTTTCTTTTGCAGCAACCACCTCTTCCAACATCCATTTATGTTTACGGTCCTGCTGAACTCTAAATTTTTCAACAGGAAAGGCTGAATTAAAATATTTAGAGATTAACATAGTGAATGTGTATTATTTTATATCTACAGATGGCGCTTCAACTATAGAAAGCCAAGCCTGATTGATTAGTAGAAAGTTTCATAATTTTGTGAATTATATATATTGGAACTTTTAAAAATTTCTTTCTCATCATATATAGTATGTATAATTTGACCAAAATGATCCGATATACTACTGTTCAATATCTGTAAATCTGCAAACGTAAAACATTTTAGGTATTACTAATTTCTAACTAAGAAAAATTGTACTGTATTGTCTTTTTGTACATAAATCAGTAAATAAAACATTACTTTACTTATTCTAATATGTAATGGCCTTGGGCTCTTTTGTATGTAGATTTCTTTTTGATTTGCAGGCATCGAAGCGACAACCGGGCGCCTCGGGTCGTCTTCACCGCAAAGAAACCGGTGAATGGGTGTGGTCGAGTGAAGATGAAGACGGAGGCGGCGATTCGAGCGACAGCGATACCGACTCTAAACCGATGAATACTCTGGTGTCGGTCGGATCTTCCGGTTCAGACCACGACGAAACCAGCGAGGGCGGTGACCCCCCTCCTGTCAATCTAGTGCTTAGAATGAGGTAAAATAAAAGATTGAAAAAAAAACGTCAATTAGTTATCCCTTTGATTGTTTTATCCCTAGAGAACCCCACAAGCAGTTCAATACTTTCAGGTTTGTATTTCCTTTTCCTTTATTCTTAATTCTTCATACAACTTCTTTCCTTACTGATTGTAACATTAGTTGCCGTTAAAAAATATTTAAAGTATCTTTGTTTTGAAGGAATGCAAGAAGGGAATTGAATGACATCAGATTCGAATTCGCGGTAGGCAAAGATTCTGCAGAAGGTATAGCGAGCGAATTGGTTGGTGCCGGACTTGTCGATGGCAACGATATAATTGCTATTACATCCAACCTCCAAAAATTGATCGAACAAAGGAGTACCACCAAAGTGGTCACTTTTCGATTAGTAAGTATGATAAAAAAAATTATTCAAACTAATAAAAATATTTCCAGTTGACACATAATTTTATGGCTATTGTTTTTCTTTATTTTAGAATTCGCCTTTGCATCAAAACGAAGTTCCTGATGACAAAGCTCTAGTGGGTTTCGCCCAAATTTCCATTATGGACTGAAATAGACTGGTTTTTCCTTTTCCTGATGCATACCATACTTCATTCTGGAATCTACTGATCATTGTATATACTGTAGATAGGTTTTATAAAAAATATATTAGTTCGGTTTTATGTCTCAAAAGGAGACGGCCAAAAAACTAGCCATTTATTTATTTAATTTTAAAATTGGATTGAAAAAGTAATTGAAACAGATTATTTTGGCAGCGAATGGAATTTAAAAATCGTAAGAAGTTCTCTAGTGTTTTTTTTAATAATAATTCCATTTATGTGGCATAAAAAGTAGTTTTTTTTGTCATTTGCTAAACAAAAATAGCCACTGCCTTTGGTATGAACTGGCTTCAATTAGTTAAGAATATCGGCAATAGTTTACATCTAAATTAATAGAAGGATAATTCTGCCAGCACTGATCAATGGCCAAATTAGTACTGTTAGCTCTGTCAAAACAATAGTCAGAATTTGTTAAAAACCCATTTTATCCACATACACATTTCAATAAACTACATATTTAAATATTTTTATTGTTTCTATTTTTAAATAATTAAATTGTGGATATTTAAAACCTAATAAAAGGTTAATTAGTTAATTTATATGGAGTAATCATTTATGTTAGAACGAGCCCACGGATCACTTTAAACTGATCATTAGATCTAATAAGTCAGAGGTTATAATAAAAATTATAACCTTAATTTAAAAAAAAAACTATTATACTTCATACCCGGAACGAACGCGTCGATGATTGACTAATTGATTTTAATTTAATGGCATTTTTTAATTCATATTAAATAAATATATTTTAGAAAAGATAATGTTTTAACGTTTTGCTAAAAAAAACATTTAGTATTTTGGAACATTAATTTAAAAAACTATTTTTTTTTTATTTTGCAGTCTCGTTCCAGAATTTAGTTTTTTTTTGTATTATACAACAATATTGAATATTTGAATTGGTATAATTTTACTAAAAAGGAAGATGTACATCATATAAAAATTGAAACTCAATCTATAACAATTGCAATTCTAAATATAAACAAATAAAATTAATCAAACCTAATAAAGGGTGTTTCATCCAAAAAACCTTATATGATGGGTCTAGTTCGCTTCATTAGCAAGTTACAGGGTGTTTTGTCAATTTTGCTCATTTCTTTCACTCCTATTTGGAACCTTTCCGTGTATTTTTCTGATATTTGGCAAGCTTGATTTACTCTATTAGGACAATTAACAGACGTAGTGACTTAATTTAAAATCCAGGTACGGCTTCAAAAAAAATTATATAAATCATTTTGCTCTAGAACAACACCCTGTATATAAAAATTTTAAAAATCGGATTGCACATTTCATTCTACTAATAAAATTTTAAAAGCAAACAAAAGATTTATTAGTTTTCGTGGAATTCGTGCATATCATTACTAGGAATTGTTTTTAGTGATAATGCTCACAGTTTTTAACATAATTCTTTTATGGTATCAAAGTAAAATGCTTGAGGATAAATTAAATGCAATGACATTAATTCCCATTTTTTGTGTTAATTTCCCACTTAAAGGAAGTAACAGTTTGTGTATATATTGCGTTAATAGACTTTTTTGTGCTCCGTTCATTGACATTAGATAGTTTAAGTTGACTGATGACTTACCTCAAGATCTACCTTTTGCAACTCTTCTATTGGTTGAAATATTGGATTAACATTGGCAACTCTGCGAAGATCATATCACATCACCGCAGCCTCACTGTGATTGTAGAATAGCGTATTTACATTACCTGAGAAGGGAATGTGATGTGTGCGTATTCCTCTCACTGCAAATCCTCGCATTCACTGAAATTACAGAATAGCTACCCTGATCTGATGCTAAAGTAGTCAAAATAGAAATTTACAAGTGTTCATAATACCAAAACTTTTGTGATATAACACCATACATCAAACTTGTTTTAAATTGAACGTAGAATCCAAAAAATGCAATATATCCCATTAAAAAAAAAACTACTAAGTCATTGCGCTTTTTTGAGACACACTGTATAAATAAATCTTAAGCCATTACAGATAGAATGAAACCCTACAACTTTTGTATTTAACATTTTTTTGTAATATGTAAAATAAACTAAGTTAAGGGGGCGACGGACTTTTAGTCCTCACTGTATAACTTTTAGTTATTTGTATCGTTTTACAACTAAACTCAAAATTTCAAATCCATTGGTACAGTTTTAATGAATTTGGAGCGGAAAACGCTCAGTGAGTGAACTAGAATGCAAACATCGAATTAATGAAAAAATTTTTCAATTTCAATGCTTTATTTCCTCTACTATTAATAAACAGCCGCCAAACAAAAAGTTACTTCAAAATTTGACACTTAAAATATGACTCCATGCTCATGTTTTTAAATAGAATTCAAGTCACAAGAACGGCATACATTAGATTTTTCAGGTATGAAATTAGAAAGCTTTGAATCTATATTTTAGGAGTCTAAGAAACTGAAATGTTACCACCATATCTGCAACATTTTTTTTAAAACTGTAAAAAAGTTTTGTAATACTCGCAGAATGATATATTCATAGAACAGCTGTAAAATTATTGCCACCAAGTTACTTTTTTTTCAACGCAGAAATATTTTTTTGTAATTATGGCAATAATTTTCTCTCGCTAGGTATGTACCTGTAATATTTCTGAAGTAATACAACTCAAGTCTAGTACTCACAAAATTTATTAAAGATGAAATGAAGGGGGTTGGCAACTAGTTTCGGAAAACTGCCATATCATCAGGCCTATAATACAAAGTTCTTATTGCCGAGAGAAGAAAACAAAACAAAATACAACTTACTAGAATTAAATTATGAGCATTGATATTAATGTAACCGTTATATTAAATTATGTAGAATATATGCGTGCACTATAGATAAGGGAAAGTGAAATGAAGGGAAGTTAAAAAGGTGTTAAGTGTTCAAAATTAATTTGGTGCATATTGGCAGCTGAATATTGCTGTAATGGTAAATTAAAGGAATGGAAGGTGTTTGCTGGATGCATATACCAATCTAGAACCGAGATGTCGGTGGGAAGTGCCGCCGACAACATTAGTTTCAAAACAGTTTTTAAAATAACGAGAAACCAAATTATAACTATAACTATTGATCGTTGGCTAAACAGGCCTTAATATTTCTATTAAAAAATAGACGTAACTTGGATTTACTTTGTTTTTATTTATAAACTTAAATATTTTTTAAAATAAAATTATTTACAGTACATCTTAACTTACTGTACATAAATTCAAGTTTTATAATAAAATATTTAATAAGGAAACGCTTTGCGTACATCTTCTGGCATCTTGGCTACCAGCTCGTCGTGATTTACGCCTTGAACCGTCGCAAAAATTCCTTGTGCGTCTGGAAACGGGGCATCTTTGGAATAGTCATAGTGTTTACCATGAATGTCCGTCAGACGTCCACCCGCTGCTTCTAAAACGCCCTCGGGAGCGCAAGTGTCCCATTTTTTACACCCCCGACTTGCGTACACATAAGCGTGAGCTTTGCCTTCTAAAAGAACTACCACCTTAAAAAATATAATGTGGAAAAGGTATTTATACAACCGGCTGAAACATTTTTATTTTGTATTCTTACCTTGTGTCCAGCACCTCCAACGCTAATAATTTCATCAGGATTTAGTGCTTTAAGAGCATTATTTACCATTGCATCTCGATGTGATCTATAAAAATAAATGATTTTTTTTTATTTTAGTAGTGAACTGAGCTTTAATGTAACAAACATATTTGTATTAAGATTATTCAGAAATATATATAATGTTAGGAAAATTATAAATCTTCATATTTTATATATTTACTTCATACACCTACAAATGGTCAAGTATATGCAGAAATTTAAAGTCTATATTCAAATAGAAGTTTATTTAGTTGGCTTTTAAAATCTTAAGATACTAATTTAAAAACAAATTTTCCTAAATCTGACTGACTGGAATACATACCTCGATGTAGTGATAATAAATTTATCACTAGGTGGTTTTACAGGAGTAAATCCCCCTACACCAAGTCCAACTAACCCCCAAAAAGTTCTACCAGGTCCTTTCTTCGATTGAACATAATTGTGATAAGGTTGATGTATAACTCCACCTACAGATTTTCCATTAACTGCTATTCCTATCAAAACTGTTACATGGTCTAAGAGACCCTATAATAAAATATTAGTATTAATTTTGGTTCTTTTAGTTATTTATTAATTAAAAATAATATGGAACTCATTTAATTTTTTTATATTAATCTTTATTCATCTTTTATAAAGTTTTGGTGAATTTTTGTTTAAAATAATAAAAAATAAAAAGTAGGTTGGAATAAAAAAAGGTTATCCAACTCATTTAACGGACTTGTTGTACATAAGTGCTAATATTTGGTCAGATTGGTCTTCTAATGAAACTCAAATAATATTTAATCAACATAGTTTAACCAAATGAACAAATATCATTTTAAAGATGCATAAATGTATAAAAAGAAAAAATCAATCAAATAAAGTCAATACAGAGGATTTTAAATGTTACATAATTAACTGAATTTACATTTTTTAAATCACTTATAACAATAATAATAATAACATGTATTCGAACATAATAAAAATTATATAAAAATGGTGATTTTTACAAAAAATTAAAAATGGAATAAATGTAAATACCAATAAGTAATATACTTGTTTTGATTAAACAGGAAAAAACCGATAATTTTACATTAAATAGTGATAATTATATAATAAAAAAAATGTAATAAATAACCGTAAAATTCCCTATTAATGCACTGTGTAAATTAAAATTTGTTCATTATAGGTACCTTCACCCGTTTGAGAAAGCTACTGTGTTAGCGAAACGCGTCAAGGATCTATATTGAACTTAGTTCAAATATAATGAAGATTTAAACAAATTAAATTGTTTTATTTCATCGTATAGTATGGATCTTCATCAAGTAAAAGCCTCATCTATTCAAAAAACCTACTTACTAACTACTTATAAAAAGTGTAAAAACTAACTAAAAAAAATTATAAGACTTATCTGACTAACTTAGAAAATTTTAAGACTTATCTAATAGTAATAAAAATGGGAAAATAGATGATTATGCTTAAATAATACAGTAGAGAACCCTAGCGATAAACAATTAGAGCCGTCCGGCGCTAGGGGTGTCTTGTGGGGTGTTTAAGTAAATGGACTATTTGGGTGAGTTTAAACATTTCTGTACTAAATAACGTGACCACACACTTTAATCTATCTCTTTAACCGGACTAATAATTCTAGCAAATATAAAGAAATAAGACTTCCAAGAAAAGGCCGATTACTATACAGTATAGTGCGTTGCTCTGTAAGCAGCCTTACGTACAGTATTATGCAATAATTACATTACTGTATGTTCTGAATAACCACTTATGTGATTAAACGGCATATTTCTAGGCCTAAATAGCATTTTTTGGTTGTTTTCGAAAATCCGATCTACCTGTGGTCACAATTAGTTCGGAATTTTGACGCTCTACTGTAGTAATAAAAATAGGACAAATATAAGGCTTATGGTTTTGACTGTTTAACTGTCTGATGAAGTTACTATGTAACGAAACTAGTCACTGAATAAATTACTAACTTTTGTTAATTTTGTGAAAATCATAAAATGTTGTTTTATTTATTTAAATATACTTATGGTTTTGTATTTTTTTAAAGGTCTGTATTGGGTTACAATGTCACTTACTTTAAGAAACTCAAAGTGTATGGTTTTATCGTATTGAACAGATATGTATACAAAATAGGATTCATAATAAGGTGAGTGCGGGAACATATATATTTATTTTCATGTTTTTTTACGCAATTTTCTTTGTATTATGTATATCTGTTATTGCATAACTTTGTAAAAGAAGATCGGTCAGTTTCTAAAACGTAGAGATTTAACAATTTTTTTAATTTGTGTTATGATTTCTTTTATGTTGTGTGGAACGGAGTTAAATAATTTAGGTCCTACGTACATGTAGGAACGTTGCCCTACCGCTTTTTTTGATGTGAGGTATTAAATGCAGCTGTTTCTGTCAGGTATCATATTCGTGAGTAGGATAGTAGAAGTTTTTTATTTTGTGATATATACTGACAATTTTAGGTAGTAAAGTTGACGAATATCTGACACTTTAGCTTCTTTAAACAATTCGATTGTTGGGAATGTCCTGTTTTTATGAAAAATAATTTTTAACTGATATTTCTGTATTATTAAAAGTAAAAATACCATATCTTATATGGCTTTCTATTCAAGCATACTAAAATACTTTTAATTGTGAAGCTGTAAATACATTGCTTGGGTGTTTAAATTTAGATAGTAATGATAAGTTTTTGCAGACAAAGTTAATGTGTATGTCCCACTTCATATGTAAATCCAGATATATTCCTAGATATTTTATATTTTTTCCATTTTTATTTTGTATGTTTGACCATCATTGAGGTAATCGAAAGACAGAACAGTAGAAGTATTATAACAGAACGGTACGTAGCACGTTTTTTCAATATCGAGAGTAAGTAATTTATATTTTAACCATTTTTGAATTTTAGGAAAATCAGTTTCTACTATTTTTTTAAGTTCCAATACTAGTCTGCAGTGTAGAAGATTATCTTATAATCTGCAAATCCCAGTATTTCACCCTTCGATACCAGGAAGAATAAATCGTTTACATAAATATTCAACAGAACTGGTCCAAGAATACTGTCTTGAGGTACACCATATTGAATTGGGAGCTTATTGCTGTGGTTATGCTTTTTTTTTAGATCATGGTCAACACTAGTATTTACTAGTATCGGATCATCCCTGCTCACACTGCATTTTATAAGCCCAGAGCAACCTGATATTTAATTTTTATTAACGTCTAGTATTATGGACAAGATTTTTATAATTTCATAAATATTTAACATACCTCAGTGTATTCCGATGTTCCATCTAAAGGATCAACCCACACAACAATATCTTCAGGTTTGACATTAATTAAATTTGCAGGACAAGTCGAATTCAAAACACATTCATCACTTTCTTTAACAATCCAATCACAAGGAATCTAAAAATTTTTAAAATTTTATTTTATTCACTTATTTATTTTAATTAATTTACATCTTCCTCTTCTAAAGAACCTTCCTCTCCAATAATAGTAATATTAGGAAACTGCCTTGATAGAGAAGTTATAATACACCGTTGAGCAGATCTATCAGCTTCTGTTTGAACATCATTTTTACTTTGACCCTGTAATTAAAAGAATGTAATATTTTTAAAATTAATTTGTGTATATAGTTACTATTAGTCTTAAAGCGTAGTTGATTATAGTTGGGACCGTCGTTTTCTAGAAATATCAACAATACAGTACCAGTGTAGCTGTTTCCTGACATTTTTTTTATTGTATTATTAATTTTGACAGTATAAAATCCAACGTTATTATTTTTTAAATCTAAATCGATGGCTTCAAAATTTTTTAATAATGATATATACCTTGTGGATAATTCCTAACTCCCCTTTTTCCATTACATCTTTAACGATTTGTCCTGCTCTTCCAGCTGTTGATATAGATGAAGCTAGGACTCTTAAAATTAGAGGAGCAGATTGAGCCATTTATAAAACTGTTCTCTATATAATACAAACGATAAATGTAATACTTAACAAGTAAAAGTAAATCAGATTTGCTTCAATGAATTACAAGGTTAATATATTTTGTTTTTAAGGTATGAATTTATCTCTGATAAATAATAATATCTTTTTTTTACAGGAAACAATTATAGTATAGCCAGCGAAATGGAAAATATTTAAAAAATCTCTTCGTATACGTATTTGAATTAAAAAAAAAGTTGAGGTTATGTCACAGTCACAAACATTCTGTCAAAGGTCAAATGTGTAGCGAATGCAGGGTTGCCAATGATAACTTTTTAAAATGCAAATGCCCACTGTCATTCTTCATATACTCAATCAATCAATCATCAAAATCTAAACAAAAACTGTATTTTATATTAGAAAAGTGCAAATTAATTTTTTTAAGTTTCAGCGTCATCTTTCAACACACTCATAAGTTGTTTTTCCACAGCTGTTTTTCATTTACATCTCTTAAGTTGGAACATAATAAACGCATTACAATATAAAGAAGAGGATTCTGCTACTATATCACTGAAATTTATTTTCCAAGTTGTTTTTCCCATTTCCCTAAAAATCCCATTTAGGCACTGAATTCCCCGTATTTCTGGAAATTTTATACACATTGGCAATCTTCGAGGGAAGTGTGACATCTTAAATTGAAATTACCATTGAACTCTATAGTTAAACCATCTTTGGTTAAACTCTATAGTTAGTTCAACCGAAATTACGGAAACGTATTCCACCGATAAAAAAACACATAAAATATAAAATATATTATTTTAATTAATTTATACGAATTATAAGGGCTACATGTAAAATAAATGTGGAATAATTATAAAAAATAACTTGTTGGCATTGGCAGAATTAGTAAAACACAAATCATTAAAAAAGAAGAATATGTGTAGCTAACTTAACTATGGCCTTGACTTATTTTAAGCTCTAAGTAAATATAAATATCAAAGGTGGCTGTTGTTTGTGTTTAATTTTATTGTTAAATTTTGATGTACATCTTTTATTTTGTAAAATTTGACAATGTCAAATGAATCAACCACAGTTTTTTCTGTGTTATCAACCCGATTTTCAAGTGATAGAATAAAAACTAAAGAATTTTTAGAAGCTTCTACAGATTGCGTTTCTATTATTGGAAAATTTGGTAAGGTTTTCGCACCGGTTACTAATGACATGTCAAATAATATAAAAAAATTAACACAAAAATACGAAGAAGCTCCAGCGGAAAATGAATATTTGGAAGAGATGATTCTTGGAGAAACTCAAGATGAAGCATTTGCAGTTGATGCTCTTTTGTGGCTTAGACGGTAATTAATATTTCTCATGCTAAAATTTAAAAAAAAATGTTGATATTTAAAAGTACTAGTTTTACATAAAGTTTAAAAGAATATTTAAAAATATATTTTAAGCAAATCATTTTAAATTTATTTATTTTTGATTCTTTTCTAATCTGTTAATTAATTTATTGTTCAGTGGTATAGATAAAACGCGTACAACTATGATAGGCGAGTTTTATGTTAGATTTACATGACAAATCTTACCTCTACCTCCACACTCTAATACATGTATTTATGAATACGACTGTACCCACCAGATTACCATTCCAAGAACGAATAAAGGTATCATAATTAATAACAATAGTGATTTTGTTTTTAGCTATTGCTGATAAAATTTAGAGAGATAATAATGTTTTGAGTTAACATTGTTTCTGTTGATTAATTTTTACAGCTATAAATGTATCACTACTAAATATATAGGGTGTATCAATGATGGGTGTGTGGACGATAGCTGCTTCCCTATTTGAGATAGGCAATAATGTATTAACACGTTCCCCACGGTGCGGTAACGAAATACTACATTCCCATATGATATTCCAGTACACAGGTGTGCCGAATAATTGTATAAACCGATGTGCCGAAGTCTACAAATTTTGAATGGCTAATTTATAGATGTAACAACTTGGTAATGAAACGGAACCTGCACTGTCGCCTCTAGGAAATACTAGTTTCCTACAACTAGATTATGTTTTATAATCTAGTCAACAAGTGCTTTTGGGTCAAGTCTTTTCTCCGCCTCCGAAAAATATGAACGAGGTATTCGGAATAGCGTGTATATCATTTTTGAAAAAATTCAAGAGTCGCTTGTAAAAATTGCAAAAGTTATAAACAATAATCAAAAAAAAATGGGATTTGGTTTTTTGCAAATATCTCAAAAACTATTTGACATTTTTCAAATTTGAAAAAAAGATTCAAAAAGAGGAAAAAAATTCCCAAAAAAAATTTAGGTCCCGGAACTATGGGACCAATATTTATAATTTTCCCAGAGTGTTGAAAATACGGCCGAAAACGGTGACTCCGGCTTGCATAAACATTATTTAAACTTCCCTATTAAATATGAAAATTAAAAACTGAAAAAATTCATGCATCTACTGGATAGATTTATGAACAATAATCCGCGGTCAAAAAATTTTTATCGCAATTTTTCTATTAATTATGCGTTAGTTATTTAACAATTTTTTCCTACTTGAACATGAACATTGCAAGTATGGTAATTGTTAAATAACAAATCTGAAATTTTTTGAAATATTTACAAAAAACCATACCTCATTTTTATTTTTCAGTTAATTGTTTGTAACTTTGCAAATTTTGCAAGCGCCTCTTGAATTTTTTCAAAAATCATCTACACGCTATTCCGAATCGAATGACATCTCGTTCATATTTTTCGGAGGCGGAGAAAAAGTTTGACCCAAAAAGCACTTGTTGACTAGACTATTAGTTGCAAACTACACGAGAGGAGTAAATGTAATTATTAGTTAAATTACAATTATTTTCTCAATTGAACTTTATTTTAAATAAGAATCAGGTATTTTTATCACAAAAGAGATACAAAACAGAAATACAGTAATAAAATAACTCGTTAAAACACGGCAAACAAATATTAGGTTTTTCGGGACATTCAGCGCAGAAGGTCGCTACTCATTTGGCTTTAGAATCTGCATGTTTTTTTCCATGTTCTTTATACAATTTTTTGTAACAATATCGTCATCTTTTTGGCTTTTTCTGAACGATTGGGTTGTGCACTATTGCTTCATTTAGAGTTAATTTTTTGATAATAATAGTTCTAAATTTCAAAAGTGGAATCACTTTGCCATTAGAGAAATTTTTATGAAAAGTCTACGCACCCCCCAAAAATATAAAAATGTACATTTATCATTATTTTTATTACCTATGCAACATATAAAAACAATTTTTTCTACAAGTGCGGAAAGTTGTACTTTTCCGCACTGATTTTATAAATGCTAAAATGATTAAAAATTAATTTTTGCTAAAATTTTCATTTAATTCTAGGCGCTTGTAGAAAAAATATTGTTCCTAACACTTGCGTAAAGTATCTTTTACCCACTTAATTGCATGCCCGAACTCCGCTTCGCGTCGTTCGGGCAACTGCAATTGCGTGCGGAAAAGTATAACTTTCCGCACTTGTTAGGAAAATAACTATATTGAAAAATATAAGCCAACGGTATTTATTCTTATTTGGAACAGTGATTACATAACAAAAACAAGAAAATACTCTCTTGGCGGGAATGTATCAAATAAAAGTTGTAAAGAGCAATGAAAGAAATGTTCTAAAAATAATTACCAGCATACTAGATAAATCTGTGATTTATCAAAGTTATGTTTTTTTTTTTAAATGAAACACCCTGTATTTTTTTACATTTTTAAATTCGTCCAGAGCAGTTGATTTCAAAAACCTATTACACCTATAATATAAACTACATACATAATTTTGAAGTTATAGACAATTGAAAATCGCATTTTTTCAATAAGTGATTGTTCCGGTCAAACGACAAAATCGGACAAAACGGCTAACATATCTTAACTTTTTAAGTACTTTTTAACACTTCTAGAGCTTTTCTGCACTTTATTTATATTTATGTTTATAGGAATTACACTGTATTATTCTTAACTATCTACTATTATAAAGTTATTATTATTATTATTATACTATTTGGTAGCATATCAGAAAAAACATATACAAGGTTATTTAAAGTACTCAAACTTTGATCATACTGTATACATTTTGTTTTTATGCCACCAAGTAGAACTCAAAAAGTTAAGACAAGAACATGTAAACCATTTTATCGGATTTTATGTCGTTTGGTCGGAGCAATCGCTTATAGTTGAATAAATGCGATTTTCAATTATCTATAACTTGAACCTATTTAGTTTATATTATAGGTATATTAGGTTTTTGAAATCAGCTTCTCAAGACAAATTTAAAAATGTAAAAAAAAAATACAGGGTGTTTCTTAGAAAAATAAAACCTTGATAAGTCACAGATTTATCGGACACTCTATATACTGGCAGTTATTTTTAGAACATCTTTCATTGTTCTTTACAACTTTTATTTAAAATATTTTTCTTATCTCAAATATGGAAACAGCTATCGTCCACCCACCCACCCATCGAGTATAAGTAGAATAGCTAATATTTTTAACTATAAAAATAGAGATCTGCATCGATTCTCCTATTGTATGTCACTGGGATTTTTTCAATTTGGATATTTTTTCCATTTAAGTGGAGTTTCTCTACAATGTTAGACTGACTATCCTAATAGGCAGAAACAGCTGTAAAGTGTATACCGGATGAATAAATTGAAATTATAAGGATCTGTTAATATTTAATCATATGTTCACGACTTTAAAATATTAATATTGCTGAATAACACGGGTCAAATGTTAGCTACAACTGATATCCAGGGTGTTAGAGTTAAAAATTAAAAAAATATTATTTTCCATAACTTTGTAATTAGTATATATTTTTTTACTAAACTTGGCAGACAGTTGAATTGATACAAAAGACACATAACTGCAAACAAATTCGTTGATTTACTTTTACCTAAATTTTGCACAATTACATTTCAATTTTGATCGCATTTTTGAATTTGACAATGTGCTTACAATGATCGGTTTGGATTAACACTTTGACGTCTGGGCCATCATTAGTCACTCGTGAACTGATGGGTGTGAGTAATAACGCCCATGTCTTATTTTATTACTAGTCAAATACATACAAAAAAATTCCTATGGATTCAAAAAGACGTAAATAGCTTGAAAATAAAGGAAAAAAGATCAGCGGGTATTGACGCCACATTACAAACATTTTTGTACACAGTTTGTGACGTAGACTCACATATACGCCTCTGTACTATTAGAAATAATATATATTTATTGTTACACAAACTAAAATTTTGGTTTTTTATGATGTCTGGTATCCCAATTTTTAACTATACTAAAATTTAAAACATGGTGCAGGACATAATGGAGGTATCTGGAGACATACCTCACATCCTTATTTTATTTCTCTTTTTTTATTACCTTTGTACCCCACTGTCTGTAGTGTAAAGAATACATGTATTTTCTTATCGTTTTCAGTCAAGGGTATTTTTTCTTAAAAAAATTGACTTGTATTTGCTGCATTTCTTTCTTTTTTATAGTATTTTGGTTTATAAGAACTCTTCCATCCAACAACCCATTTTATTTCCCTAAAATTAGCTAATTTAATTTTCTCTCTTATCTCTTTTATTGCTTTTATATGGGATAAAGGAATTCCAGGTCGCTATATTAAGGAGGTGGAATATTACTTTCTTGTACACGATCTGATTGTTTTACAAGGGAAACTATAGTACGACATCATTTGATCGCTTTTGTCGATCTCCGACATGTAGATATTGATCTTGTGCATTATACACAAAACACACAGCACAAGAAATTACCGACATTGACCATATCTAGACCAATCAAATGGGCGAAGTAAAAACAGCAAACAAAACACAATACACATTCTATCAACGCAGAGTGACACAGAGTAACAGTAAATTCCTACCAGTCGCTTAGTCTGAGATTCCCAGATAAAGGCGAAAAGTCTTGAGAATTAAACATATTAACGCGGTTAATGTGACACATTGACAAAATTTCACGTTAGTTTGGCGTCCAGAAACGTCGTGAGTACAGAAAGCAAGTTTATTTGAGGACATCTCGAAACGACCTAAAATTAAGGTGTCACTTAAAATGATCGAACGTCCTTAGACGTTGCTGTCGTACAATGTATACATCTACTAATGCGCTGTATCCGTCAAAGTGTTAATCTTCCAAGTTTAAGACTACCTAGTTGTATCTATGTATTATTTGAACATTAGTCCTTGATCTAGTACTACCCTAGGTATTATTAATCTTATGTTTTAATATTCGGTTGCTGGTTAGCATGTCTGGCTCTTATCAGAATTCACATGGAGTTTATATTTGGTGCATCATTGGTCGATTTCTGTTGCAGATTTTTACAGTTCTCTGATGATAAACTCCTGTTAAGTGTTGTGCAATGTATGTCGGCCATGTAAATGTATAGCAACTGATCAGTGCGGGGCTTCTGCTTCTGGAAGTTCTTCTGATATCACATCTTCATACTTGTTTTTGAATGACTTTCCTTTGAATCTTGGATTAATTTTGTCAGTGTTTTGAAGTACCCGACTTCTTATACGAATATTTCTGTACAGACCGTTGAATGAGTGTAAATCTTTGACGTAAATACGTTTATGCGCAGATGACCTTGTCGCCGTATTTTTCTGGAGCTGTATTTTAAAATTAACCTTAGATGGACTATCAGTCAGTCCTCTAATGCTTGTTTGTGTGAATTAACCTCTGATTTACCGTATGTATTATTAGATTATAGTGGTTAGCTGGGATAGATGTGACAAGACAATTGAAACTTTAGTACAATTTAATTCGAAGCAATTGTAAAATTATTTTTGTTTTGTTCTAGAGCGTTACATTTTTTATCAAATTTTTACCAGTCTGTGATAGACGACAGTTTTAGCGATCATCCTTCAAACGATTTGGCACCATTTTTGAAAAAAGCTTACGCAGTTACATTAGAGCCCTACCATGGTTGGCTCGGGACGCAATTGTTTAATGTCTTATCACGATTTGCTCCGAATAGACGACATCTAATGTTTACTCTAGCGATAGATAGACACAATCAAGAAGATATCGTTATTAAAGATTTGCAATTCTATAACCAAAGATTATGTGCCTGTGTACAGAGAATAGTCAATTTTTATGATATTTATGGATTGGAAAGTGCAGCTAATGTATAATTTGTTGTTATTAATTATTTTTATACAGGTTTGAATAAATTTTGTTATTAATTAATTGGTATTTATTTGGCGGTAGAGATCGATTATTTTGAGATCAGTACATTTAGTTTTGGCCACGCCCTAGTTGGCGCAGCACGTCATAAACTTTGTGGACCTTATTTTGTGGTGCTAAGTTCAAATCTGCTGCGGTAGGGGTATCTGATATTTTAGCGGTGGCGTGTGTAAATTAATAAAATATTTTAAATTGAAAATACTTTAAAATAAAAAGTAGCATTTAAAATTTTAACTATTTGTTAGTTAAATTGATGTTAAACTTTAAAGTAATAAAACAACTGAAAGTTTAAATAAATAATTTATATTTTATTAAAATGTTTATAATTTTAACTGTTTTCATCACTATCTTCGAAGTCCGAAAGGTCGGAATCCCACTCATCGGATGACCCCGTATTGACGCAAAATATGAGGGAATCTGTATATTCATCCATCAGATGTTCTTTTTGAATATATGCATCATCATATTTTGCGAAATGGTCCACCACGTTTGCCCATTCTTCCGACGTTATGCTTTCAAATTTTTTTCTTGCTAACTTTTCAACATCATCCAACTTAAATGTTGTATTATGTTGACCTACCTAATTTTTTACCCTGGCCCATATTTTTTCGATGGGATTTAGTTCAGGTTGATACGGAGGCAACCGTAATACTTTGTGACCATTTTCTTCAAGAAGATCATCTAAAAGAAAATTCGGCGGGGGTCTGTGAGCTTTAATTAATGTGTACAGTTCTGATTTGGTCATTTTAGCATCATACGGAATATGGTTTTTAATGAACCATCTTTAGCCTCGTTTTTCATAAAGTTTAACAGGCGTGAAATTATTTCCTTGGCTTGGCTTTGAAGAACTTGGCCCTTTCTGCCTAATAATTTTTTTGTTCCATTTCGAACAACAAGCTAAAAATTTAGGTTTTATTAGAATTTTTGAAAATATGATAAAAATAGGATACAAATTAAAGGCTTAGAAGGGATTTAAAATATTTCAGAATGTACGGTTTCGTCTTAGATTATTATTTAGTTGTATTTAAATGTACTTACCAAAATACACACACAATGAATTAAATTAAAGTTTATATAGATAGACACACAAATCGAAGCACAAAAACACAAGAAAACTCAAAATAGCTAAATAAATGCAACAAGTACAAATAAGTAACACTACGCTACTGAATCCAAATTTCATTAGCGACAGGCGACTCGGACCACACTTAAAGCTCTCTGACCACGCCTACAAACTCAAATTGGTTTCTGCACATTTTGACGAAATGTACTCAGCTCAAAATAATCGAGCTCTAACGCTGTTTTTATGTACCTTTTAAAGGTAAATGTCAGTTAAACTTACAGCAAAACGTTTACAAAAAACTAAAATACTGATAGTGATTCAATATTCTTCATACCCAGGTAGCAGTGTGACGTGTTAAAGACGTTGAATATTGGTCATTATTTACGTATATGAATGACGTGGAAAATACGTGATATACAGGGTCATAAGTCACAGACCAATGACGTCTTTTTTTACGTAAAAATTACGTTTTTTTTACGTATTTAAAACATATAATTAAACATCCATTTTAGATTAAAAAATTGTATTTTTTTACCGTAAAAAACAAAATATCCTCGGAATTCATAAAAGAAATAATTACACAAATTATATTCAAATACAGGATGTCCAACAGTAGTTTGACGATTTTTAAACTAAAATAACTTCGAATAAGATACGATAAAAGAGCGGTTTTGTCTGAATGCATTTTTTCCCGTTCCCACTATATTTTTCATTAAACACATGCACACGGAGTATCCCATTTAAAAATAAAAATTCCGCTCTGTTTAACTGGAAGGACAAGTTACTTAAATTCATTTTTAGATTATAAAAGACGATTAGTTAGTCAAAACGGCACTCTTTCGAAGGTATTTGAGTTCAAAAATCTTCACAATATTGCAAGACACCTGTATAATTTATTAGCAAAATGAAAACGCATTCTTATATAAATCTTAATTGATAGAAACATAAAAAATAAACTGAAAATATAATAACATGTTGAGCATTACTGAGAAGCTATAGGGGGGTAGCCACTAAGAATGAACCACCACTAGTCCTCCTCCATCTTCTTCGACAAAGTCTATCACTTTTTACATTATTATTAGTCCTGTTAAGAGATCGTGTTACGGGCTAAAATTTTTTAGGCATTAAAATCTTAGGCCAAATTTTAAGTCTCCTAATAGAGTAATGTATTCCCAATTTATTTATAAAAAGGATACTACAAACCTTGTTTTAATAATAATCTCACTATTGTTTACTTTATATTTTATTGACATTTCCTTTGTCATCACAGTTAAATCAGTAATTCTTCTTTTAATTAATTTTTCTACTTAAAGATGCCAACCCACTAACCAGATTTGGTACCCATTGACTTAAAAAGGTTAAAGGCCTTTCTTGAATGTGACATTTGATGGATTGAATTCCTTCCTTTCTTTTCTCTTCCTTTTTTGGTGATAAGATGATTGTATCATGTGCTAATAAAATCAACCGGTAACAGATTTAAATGCCTAAAAAAGAAATAAATGTGTGTTTCTTAAATTGTATGGTAGAATACTGCACATCTTTGAAGGTGAATATATGAAACACTAACCTGTAGGAAATCACTCGTATGGTCATCCAACGTCCTGGGTAAGTTTTTATGTCTAACTTATGCCCGCTTTCTGTAACTCTTCTCTCCAACGTTGTATATATGTATATATTTTCTCTTCTAGACCCTCTTTTGTTACCCTTACATCAAGAAGGGGGCACAACAAGAACTTAATGATTTGAGCGTTCCCAATAAGCGCTACCATCTTGCTGTCTCATCGGTTTTATGTTTGCTCGTTCTATGCTTTTCTGCTTTACCACTGCTTTTTGGCTAACTTAAGATAGGATATAATCCATTCAAAGCCGCCTTCCTTCCATTTTTAATCCGGTAAACTATTGATCAGTGATAGGGGCGTAGAGGACATCATACTAGTTCTAGAGTCTACTAACTAACAAGTAAGATCTTTCCATTTACTGAACTGTCTTCAAGTCTGAAAATAAAAGAAGCTAAATTATATGAATGACATTAGTCTTAGGGCTTACCTGGTTTTTAACTTTAAATTGTCGATAGTGTTTAGTATATTTGATAAACAGCTCATATTCATTATAGATCGTAACTTAGTATCAAATAAATTATTGTAAAACAAGAGCACGAGACTCCTGTTGAACCTAAAAAGTAGGGTTAGGATTCTGAAAACGATTTATAACTTAATTAGTTTGTATATTATATTAAACAGTAATAATAGATTTACCTGTGAACGATTAGTACTAATTGGCCAAGCATATTTGTAATAAATATTTCACTCGAACACGTGCACCCCATTTTAAAATATTTCATCATATAAATTTGACGGAACAATATTTTCTAACCTGGGTAACCGTGTTTACTACTCCAGCAGCCGTGGATAAAAAGTACTGTTTTATTTTTTTTTGTTCATCATATTTACTTTTTTTTACAACAAAACACGACAAAATGGCTTCTATTGCGCCGAAGTTCGATGATACAAGCCAAGCAAAGGTGGACGCAGTGTTGCCAACGTCAAACGTCTACTCTAAAATTATTGGAATATGACCATAAAATTATAAGATTCCAGGATAAACTATCAGAAAAAAATTGATATATTGATTTATTTGAAATTTTTATCTCTATCTAGATTAGCTACATTATAGGTTATAATTATCGATTTATCAGTTCGTAAGCAAGATTAAGAAAACTTATGTTAGATTTCGATAATTATCAGGCCACTGGCAACACTGGGCCACTGATGTTTGCACCGCAAAAACCGTGATTTCTAATAAATTTCATTAGGAATTTATAAAGTCCTGTTTTCGTTATTGTCTATGTAATAATAATTGTTGGTTACATTTTAGTTTATTTTCTAATATATTATTCAATACATGGTTAAGGCTACGATTTCGCGCGAAATCTTTCCGAGTAAAAATAACTTTCTGTTTTAATTTTATTGGGAATGTCGGTGTGCACTGACTAGGTATAAACAAATTTCTAAAAAATACGATTTTATATATTTATTCGAAAACTAATACCAAAATTCGACGAATATATTACGTTTTTTTATGACGTCTTAAAAACGTCCACCTAACAACGTTTTTTTCACGTCATGTTTTGGCCCAAATTACGTCAGTTGACGAGAATACACCAATTTTCAACGTCTTTAAGACGTCACACTGCTACCTGGGTAGTAATTGTAAAATTTAGATTTCCATACATGAGCGTAAGAACATAACCCAAGCAAGAAGCTCCTAATCGAAATTGATTATTAAATAGATCATCGTACAGAGTATTTGCATCAAATGTATGTTTTCAAGAAAAAACAGACAATTAGAAGTAAAAACTGTCATAAACTCTAAAAAGAGCCAACCAAATAGAGAAAATTGAATCAAAAAAAGGAGACAGAAATAAACTGATGCAACTTTGTAAAATGTAAAGAATTAAATACAAATACAAAAAACAAAGTAGAGTTAAGATCCAGTCAGAACAAAAAAGCTAAAGTCTGTGAAGATTAAAGCGCAACTTAAGCAAGAGTACCAAACAGATAATCCCGAAAAATCCGATTACTAAACGGAACATAAAAGAAGAGAAATGAACCTCGAAGTTCAGATGTAGGATTGGATCAAATAAACTACAAGTCTGCTGTAAGTTAACATTGGACAACATTATAGACTATAAATGACAAAATAAGTTCAAAAAGTTGAAAGCATCTGGTACTACCCCAAAACAATAACAGGAGAGTAGGCAGTGTAAAACAGGATAATGATCGTACATGATGCCATTCCTACTAACTTGATCGAAAATATTTTTATTCTAGTTTCGGTTAAAAAACTATCATCAGGCCTACAAGTACATGCGTTCAAAATATAGAATGTTATAAGAAATAATGTTAAGCATAACTTACCATTATTTAAGTACCAGGGAAGAAAAAAATTATCAGGAAATTATGAATTTTGCTGTCCAAAAGGTAAATAAAAAGTTAAAAAAAAAATCAATTGAATAACATATAGTGGTACAAAAAAACACAGACTAGGTTTTTTTTCTTAAATACTTGACATATGAATAATTTATTGGATTTAATGTATTGAGGTTTCAAACAACAAAACATTCCAAAATAGTCATTACTAAACAATTAATACATTTATTAATAACATTAAAAAGTGTTCCTATTAATAAAATCAATTTGTGAGGGAGCAAAGGAAAAGTTTCCTCGATTTCTCCAAGCTCACTAATGGATGTTAAAGCATCAGCTAAACTTGAAATATTATAATTACGTTCGATTTTATTCGCCAGATTATTACCGCATAATTTGACTATAATTTATCTAGCTCAATCTAGTAATGGCTGATTGAGTTGGCATTAAAGACGGAAAAGAATTTTAGTTCCTCAGCATACAGCAAGCAAATCGATGGTTTGAAATAAGAAACCACATTACTTATAAACAAAACGAAAAGAACGAGAACCTTGCGGAACACCCGAGTGTACACAAGTGCAGTCTTGGAAGCAGAATAACTTTGACTTTTTGTTATCTCCTATTTATGTGCTTGTATTTTTTAAAAAAGAAGAGCACAAATTTTTTTATTGGAGTCCGAAATTAGCACATAAATAGGAGATAACAAAAATGTTTTTCAATTTTTATTTTCCAATATATTTGACCTGGGGTATTCCAGCATGGTCTGAAGCCAGCAGAACCACTTGTATTTTTTAAAAAAGAAGAGCACAAAATTTTTTATTGGCGGCCGAAATTAGCACATAAATAGGAGATAACAAAAATGTTTTACAATTTTTATTTTAGAATATATTTGACCTGGGGTATTCCAGCTTGGTCTGAAGCCAGCAGAACCACTTGTATTTTTTAAAAAAGAAGAGCACAAAAATTTTTATTGGTGTCCGAAATTAGCACGTAAATAGGAGATAACAAAAATATTTTTCACTTTTTTTTTCCAATATATTTGACCTGGGGTATTCCAGCTTGGTCTGAAGCCAGCAGAACCACTTTTATTTTTTAAAAAAGAAGAGCACAAAATTTTTTATTGGCGTCCGAAATTAGCACGTAAATAGGAGATAACAAAAATGTTTTTCAATTTTTTTTTCCAATATATTTGACCTGGGGTATTCCAGGTTGGTCTGAAGCCAGCAGAACCACTTGTATTTTTTAAAAAAGAAGAGCACACATTTTTTTATTGGCGTCCGAAATTAGCACATAAATAGGAGATAACAAAAATGTTTTTCAATTTTTGTTTTCTAAAATATTTGACCTGGGGTATTCCAGGTTGGTCTGAAGCCAGCAGAACCACTTGTATTTTTTAAAAAAGAAGAGCACACATTTTTTTATTGGCGTCCGAAATTAGCACATAAATAGGAGATAACAAAAATGTTTTTCAATTTTTGTTTTCTAAAATATTTGACCTGGGGTATTCCAGCTTGGTCTGAAGCCAGCAGAACCACTTGTAATTTTTAAAAGAAAAGAGCACAAAATTTTTTATGGGCGTCCGAAATTAGCATATAAATAGCACATAAATCCTGCGCATGTCCCATTAAATTCTGCCGTCGGGGGTATTCCAGCTACATAGACGTTTATTTTTTTAATAAAAATAACTAATATTTCTCTGCAACAAAGGCGTAGTTCGGAAGTTAACCATTTATACAGACTTTAGCGAGATCCCAATATTTATATGAGAAAACTGCCGAAAAACTCATCAATCATGCTAAAGTTTTCAAAGATCTTAAAAGTCAAAACAAAATAGTAGGGCCTTTTGAATACATGAATACCCCGTAAAAAATCACTAAAAGATGCCTTGACGTGAAACACATATTGAGGATCAATAAGGACAATTGAAAACTCCAATAAATACTACTGGTTCATTCCCTGCCTGATTTTAAATGGAGGCTATTTTTTTAAAATTGCTATTTTGAACATATTTAAAGGGTGTCGGAATTCAAGTTATATAATTAATCCAGTAGGGTAAGATAAATATGGGTATGGTATAAGTTTAATAATAATAATAATAATAATACTCGCCCTTCATGGACTATTAAAATATTTATTTAAAAAATGTACCATAAAACAAAATCCCCTGGCTTACCTGAAGATATAGTTGACAGGTAAAGTAATATATAAACAATAATGCAGTACTTAAAGTTAATGTTGATAATAAAAATTTTACGCCAAAAATGGGAACGTTTTGTCAATAATATGCGAATTTTTTCTCTTCTTACTTATTTTTTTTTGATTTTGCCCCACATTCCCTACAATATAATTTCTATAACCATTTAACATGATAAAGGATAATTATGGTATTATCGGTAAAAATAAAAAATAAATAACAAATACTTTTGAACAATAACGTAAATTTCTAATATATGCATATACAAAATTGTTTTGAAATATATGACTAATTAACTAAAAACAGCAAAGTATATAAGTGCTAAAAACCACTTATATATATTTATACACAATCTAAAAATGAATAATTTATTTCTACTACTTATTGTTAGTGTTTTTGTCTCTTTTACCCAGGGGCAAAATAAGGGTAAGTAAAAATAAAACAAAAAAATAAATTGAATTTTATATTATCTAGTCTGCTGAATATTCACTATTGGGTCATGCTTCTATAAGATGGTGGCAGAAAAAGTAATGATGGTCATAAATAGTAAAATATCATTTCTCTAGTGTACTAAAAATAATTGAATGTGTTTTAAAAATAATATATTTTAAATTTGATCATACTTATGACTACTCAGGAAAAAGAAGGATATAATATAGTATTTGTTGTGTCCTATAGGCCAAATAATATATATAGTTAATAAAATAGTTGAGGGTAGCCCTTCAAAGACGAAATGTTGTTTTAACAAACTGGTTACGCTATATTAAGCGGTATTTGACCTACAATAAAACATTTTTATAAAGTTTTTTTTTTTGTAAGAATTAAGCTGTTTTAAACAAGCAACTGACCACAAGGGTGGAGTAAATGCGACGACTACGATCCTCCATGTCCAGTTTTTTCCGCATAGACATTTTTTGCACACATGTTGGCAAGGACGTAGATAACTTTTTTCCTGGGGCGTACTTTTTTTCTGGGGGTTATCAAACTTTTAGATAAATATGTCCGTTTCTAAATTTCATATAGTTTTTTTCTTCTTTTCGTGCTAAACTTTGGAATCATGGGGGTAATTACCCCTTTACCCCTCCCATATCTACGCCGTTGCATACTGGAACTTCGTCGACTATGCTTATATTTTTTTTCGAACTATTTAAGACTGACAAAAAAGGTTTCCTGACATAATTTGAAAATTGAACTGATAATTTTGTATACAACTTTCGAAGTAACCTATCAAAATTGAAAGAAAATGGATAAAAGCTTCTCGTAGGATTTTTTCACGTACAGTAAAAAGTACTTCGATATTCCCTCTCGTTTCCAAAATTTTCGAATTTTAATTTCGACAAATTTCTTTTTATAAGTCACAACTTTTTCAACAATTTTCTGGAAAATACTTCAAATAAGACTTGTTGATCTAATCAATCCCTACATTTATGTATTTTTGTTTTTTGAATACCTTTCACGGTTTCGTAGATATCATTTTTTTAAAGTAATGACATGACATTTTTGGAGAAACAACCCGGGAAAACCCACAAGGAATTATCCAATTATTCCGTTTTAAAACAGACTTCGTATGTTCTCAAAAACTACAACCTGCAGCGTGTTTTTGTGAAACTAGAAAAAAGTGGGAAAAATCTGGATCCCGCTGATTTTCTACTAAAATATGGTACAAGTGGATTTTCAAAAATGGTGAAAATTTCATGTCGATACATTAAAGGATTTATTTTTAAGATTTGCTGATGACAACCAGACCTACAGACAGACAGACACACAGACCACAGAAAAAAATGAAGTTGTTCAGAAATTTATGGAGATCATTTCTCCAGAAGATACTAGCCAATTTTCGCTTAGTTACGAAGATTTCCTATAGGTCGTAGTATGCAAGTCCCTATGGGGTTGTCGCATAATAAAACGAAAATCGTCAATTTCCGTTTTTCCAAAATATCTCAGAAACCGGACCTGATATTTTAATTTTGATAAAACCATTCAATTCATCTTCAAAATATGAAATCAATTAAGGGACGGTCTCCGGTTTAGTGAAAGATTTGGGGGCTTTTTTCTGACATTTCTGGATTGAGTTGAAACTTGGTAGACGTGTAGGGAGAAGGCCACATAGATCTTGGCTACGTGTGCCGGGCTAGTTTTTGTCGTCACAGTGGGTTTTTCTTACTTGCTCTGAAATAATCAGATTGAGCTGAAACTTGGCAAATGCCTAGGGAGAAGGTTACGTAGAACTTTTTGACGTGGACCGGGGTGAGTTTTTGGGTTACAATGACCCTATTGGGTCGACACCCACTGGACTTTTTTCAACTACACTCCCTGGGTTTTTCAACTTTCTCTAAAATTGTCGGATTGAGTTGAAACTTGGCAGATGCATAGGGAAAATGGCCACGGAGACCTTGGTCACGTGTGCCGGGCGAGTTTTTGGTTCACAGTGACCCCATTGGGTCCATACCTACTGGGCTTTTGAACTTTCTCTAAAATAATCAGATTGAGCTGAAACTTGACAGATGCAATATACTTCTTGTACAAAATACAACATCCTCCAGCAAAACCCCAATTACCCTGCTCTGGAAAATGTCTCATCACTGAAACTGAACAGGATACAGTTAAAGACTTGCTTGATTACATACAAAATTTTAAGCATAATCTTTGTAGTTTTCTTCGCCACCCAATAAAGTGCCCTTTTCCGATTACATTTTTTGCGCCACCCTCTATACAGGCTATTTCTTTTATAATGTGCTACCATTGCTATATTCTAAACCATAAGAGATACGAACACGATTAACTGGACAAAAAGTTAACAATTTTGGAGAACATTACATTGGTCGAAAAAAATCTACAGGGACACTCGCACTTCTCGAGTTATACAGGGAGAACTAAAACTGCTATTTTTGATTTTTTACGCATAGAATTTTTATTAAAATATTAAAAAATGGAAAAGGAAAGTTTTATTGTATTTCAACTAGAAACGGCCTGTACATAATGTTGAAGAATATCGTCACCTTTGACCAAAATACACTCGACGTACGAAACGTACTTTATTAGCATAATTAGGAGTTGATGATAAACGAGATAAACCACTTTAATGTAGTTTTGGTTAGTAGCGATGATATACTTCAACATTATTATTTAGAGTTAGAAGAAATAGAGCTGTCTATATAAATTGTAACAGGTATTTACGACGAATGCAATAGCCACTCAATCACTTAGTAAAGAACAAGAACAAGATACAAAATAATATATTCTTTCTCTTATAGAGGAAAAAAAATGTCCAATCCATGAAGAGTTGGTTTGTACAAATCCTTGTCATCGGATTCCAACTTGCCAAAATAGAGGAACAACATCTAACCCTCATATTTCATGTGGTGGCTTATGTATACGTGTCTGTGCATGCAGCCAGAAAGGATATATCAGAAATGAAGTAGATGGAAAATGTGTCAAAATCGAAGATTGTCCTTTAGGTGAATCAGTTAAGAAATTTGGAACACATTACAGTGGTTTATCGCAAATACTTGCCTAAAAATAGAATCAGTTATATATGTCTTACTTGTAATTCTCGTTTTGATATATGTATTGATTTTGCTTCTATTTTTGAGCTCCACTTTAGGAACAGAATTGTTTAATGTATGGGTACAATAAGTTTTTGAAATCAGCTTCTCAGGGCGAATCTAGAAATGTAAAAAAATACAGGATGTTCTATTTAAAACAACAAAGTTGGTAGTTACTTTCGGAAAACCCTGTATCTACCAAAAGTTGAAAATATTTTATTTACATGTGACATAATGACCCTTGTATACCAATTTTCATAAATATTGTGTAAGCAGTTTTTAATATACAGATATTTTGAACTCGTCGTGACACACCCTGTATAGAAAAACAAATTACAATAAGCGAATGTATGTATTTTAAATTAATATATTATTTTTTATACAGGCTTCGACAAAGATTTGTTCTATTCAAATTATTCCGTTTCTGTGTGATTATTTTTAAATCTGCAAAAAATTATAAGTTGATAATCCAACTTTTTTAAATGGAATGCTTTAATTACACTGGTCTGCAAACATTTTTCTTCCCTTCATAATATTTTTTATGCATAAAATTTTATATTTGGACCTCTTGAATATAAATTTAACAAAACAAATATGTAACATGTATAATCTTTATCTAATGTTAATTTTTTTGAAAACACGTTATTTATAGTTAGAATCAACTACTTATATATCATGCTAACAATTAAAAAAGATTATAAAGTTCAATAGTTTAAGCAGTAAAATCATCAGGTTATCTATCTAGTAATATAATTCCAGCTACTTTGTAGCTTTCTTTCTTTTCATTTGATCAATTGGAGTTTCACATCCAATAGACCAACAAGCATTCCTTCAGACCATTTTCCGTTGTAGCGCCTCTCTATGTCCTGGTGAAATCTTTCACTATGTTCATCTGATACAGCACCAAGATTTTCCGGAAAAAAATGTAAGTGCTAATCTAAAAAATTAATTTTGAGTGACATGTTGCATTTGCAGAGCTTTAAAAGCAGAAATAAGTTTTTGGTAGTTATCAGCTTTCATAAAAGCGGCCCATGCTCTTTTTTCTGCGTCGTATTAAAAATTTCGTCCTTCATGAGCTCTCAGCATTGTGGACCTCCAAAAATTCCTTCTTTTAATTTCGCATCATTGAAACGTTGAAATTTTGTTTTAAGATCCTGAAAGCCTTTGCCATCCTTGTTCATGGCTTTAACAACATTTTTCATCAGATCCTGTTTTATATGAAGTGGTGGCAAACATTTTTTTCTCCAGGTGTTAAACTTGCTCTTCGTGGCCCATTTTTACTTTCCCGCTACATATACCATATATACAATAGGATACAGTGCAACTCAAAAAGTCTGCACCATAAGGGAAAATTTTTTATTATTCATTTGATAGAAAATTTTATTCTTGATAAAAGTTGGTGCATTACGTAAAACTGCTATTGCAAATGTCAAATTTTAAAATTTCCAAATGGTATACAGCAGTGGGCAAAAAATAGGAATTTTGACTAAGAGTAAAGTACCTTTATTTTTGACAATATCAAAAAAAATTATTTAGAAAAGTTGTTTAGAATTAAAAATTACACTCAGATTTAAAATTACATCCTTCTACGCAAAAATCCATTGTTTTATGTTTTTAGCCTAGTTCAAAATATCATTTCGGATGCACTTTAGGGGCCTTCCTTTAATCACTATAATACATTTTGGTTAAAAAAATTTGGTTTTCTTCGTTATTTTTATACCATTCTCGGCATTTTTTTAAAAAAATTATGATTTTTTGTTTTTTCTTGGTGCAAAGTTGAAATTTCACCCTGTAGACATGTACATAAAACTACCATTATGTTTTGATTGAAGAAAATGGGTAAAAAAAATGATACCCAAAAGTTTTTAGTAGAAAAATGTAAATAATATATTCACTTATTTACGTCAAAAAAATATTTTTCCATTTAACGGTGTAAAACTAAATCTAGCTAAAATTTACTAAACAAAACGAAGCTTTGAAAATAAAAATAAAAAAAAGAAAATAAAAACTTTGCACCAAGAAAAACCAAAAATCATAAAAATCTTAAAAAAAGGCCGAGAATGGTGTAAAAATAACGAAGAAAAAATTTTTTTTTTAACCAAAATGCATTATAGTGATTACAGGTAGGCACTTAAAGTAAAAACATAAAAATGGGTTTTTGCGTAGGAGGCTGTGAGGCTGTGATTTTAAACCTGTGTGTAGTTTTTAATTCTAAACAACTTTCTTAAATACATTTTTTTGATATTTTAAAAAATAAGGGTACTTTACTCCTGGTCTAAATTCCTATTTTTTGCCCGCCCCTGTATACCATTTAAAAATTTGAAAGTTTGACGCTTGCAATAGAAGTTTTACGCAATGCACCAACTTTTATCAAGAAAAATATTTTCTGTCAAATGAATAATAAAAATTTTTCCTATATGGTGTAGACTTTTTGAGTGCACTGTATGTAAAGTATATATAAAGGGAAAGTATTATTTTCGGGTAAAAAACCGAAGAGGTGTTATGGCATCATATACTTTGGCCGCCTGTTTTAACGTTTAAATTGAAATAAAATGTTTATTATCGTTTTTTTTATCATGACGTATGATTAATATATTTGTTTAATGTATAGTTAGATGGCTTTTTTATTAGGTTTCGGTTTAGCATTAAATAGATTTTGCGTGAGTTTTAACGAATATATTTGTTTTGAATTCATAAAAAAATTTTTCCATGCTTATCATATTCCCATTCCAAGGCAGTCAATTAGCCGATGCGTGCTCCTAGCTATACGATCAGAGCTAGGGTCAGTTTATTTTGCATTGGTTTAATAATTATTGAGAACCGTATTTGACTGCTGCCTGGAACACTGTTGTATTTTTCTAAAATTCACTGTGACTTTTGCCTTTGGTTTTCTGAGACTGATTCTTTGTCTAAACGAAGGTGTTTCCCCCAAGACATATTTTACGACGATGTATTGAAAATTTCCTAGCCTACTATGGAAGTAAGCAAAATTTGAAAGTCAAAATATTTTATTATTCAACATATTCTCATTTAATACGCCTCTAGACCTTTAAAAAATGTTTTATCTTGCTCTGCAAACCAGCTTCGTTGGATAAAAATTTACGACCTTTTAAACTTTTTTTTCAGTTTAGAAAATATGTGACAGTCGAACGGAGCCAGATCCAGTAATTCGCACCCAAAATCACGAATTGTTTGCATGGGAATATGCAATTTGTGTGCAAAGGCATTACCCTGCAAAAACGAAACATCTTTTGGTGACTTTCTGCATCAGTTATTGTTCTACCATTTTCCAGATAATCAATCATGACTACTCTGTGGCAATCCCAAAAAACTGAAGAAAGATTTTCCAGCAGAAACTTATTAGGCCTTGGAGAATCTCTACCCCATCGATTGCGGCTTTGTTTCTCGGTCATAGAAATGTACCCAAGTTTCATCCACAGTCTGTTCTTTTTCAAACCGAGCACAGATTAAATGCGATGCTTCTAGTCAGCATTTAGAAATTTAGGGATCCATTATGCAAAAATTTTTCCCAAATGTAATTCGACGTGAACTATACGTGAAATTTTCAGTGCCTCAGATATTTGTTTCAGCCCAATTCTATGGTCTGATAAAATCATGTCATGAATTGTATCGATATTTTCGGGGACGGACACAGAAACTGCCCTTCCCGGACACAATTTATCTTCAATGGAAAATTTACCTCATTTGAAGCTTGCAATCCAATGTTTGATGGTCGCATACGAGGGACATTGATCGCTAAGGGTATTAAGCACATCTTCGTAAATCTGCTTAAATCTTAACCCCTTCAAATACAGGTACTTGACATTTTAATGTGAAACTTTACACTGACACCTCTAATAAGTTATTATTCCATGTTTTCTCAAAACTATTCTTGCTTGCTTGCTATTAATTTTAACGTCTCTTTTCTGATACCAGAGCTAATTTGGACGGGACCTAGAGCTCTTATCGTGGACTCCGAACCACGTGCCTCAATCACCCTAAACTCAGGACTATGCCTTTGTCATTCAGGTGATCTAACGACTAGAAAGTGTGTAATTGTGCCACCAACCCCTATCAGTTCTACGATATATCCGATCTCATCCGGTCTGGATACCGGTGTGAATGAAACTGCGCATGGCACAGATACCTTTCTGCATTTGTCCAAAGTCTTATCTGACTTTAGTTCCACTTGAGATTCATGGGAATCGAAACCACGACCAGAACAATGACCAATTATAAAGGCCGATGCCTTAACCAACCTAGCCACCTTGTCCGTTCAAAACTATTCTATTTTATATGTATGTGTGTTAAATCTTACAATAAAAAATTAATGAATGATTATTTTTCAAATATTAGGCAAGTATTTTTCAGTACTAAAGATATTTTGAATATTTGCAGTAACTATTTTTTTCTATTTCAGAGGCTGCTGGTTAATCGAGATCTTCGTTTTTTACGGAAAAGCCCAATATTTTTTGGCACCACATTAAAAATAATAAAGTATAATATAAACTGTAAAAATGATTTTTTTTCCAATTCACATTAAGTGTATTATTTTCGTGAGATTTAACAAATATTTTTAAACCCTGCTAACAGAGTACAATATGTCTAAGCCAAGAATCTACCATTATGCTATGCCTTAACAAAATGTTAACGCGCTACAGCAATACCTGGGAGGTGGTGTGGAAATGTACCAACAATTATTCACGTCACGTTATTAAAAAAATTTAAACATAATATTTATATTAACTTCTTTGGCACATTTGTACTATACATAGTAAGTAAGAAACAAATACTTCTGAGTCATAAAATAGTGCCCAATGGTACATCTCGACCATATATGAAAAATAGGGAGGGGCGCAAACACGTAGTAAAAATATCATCACGTCCACCATATTGTTCCTCCACAGTGCTGTCATGTGGCAAGCGAAGTAGGGATGGTCCGAATAATAAGAAAATCTCATAAATAACATTTCAATGGTTAGTGTAAACACAATACATAGCAGTAATAAAATCAATATTGATGTAATTTTCACTATTAGATTAAATTTTCCAATTCTTGAATCCATCTTCCGCGCCAAATTTGAATCTCATACCCGGTATAAAGAGTGTAATCTTGAGCATTCTATCCATATTTAAAAAAAGCAGTAAGTCCGGAATAAAAATTGTCCATTTTTTGGCTGCAATGAGAAACATGATGAACGTCAGCGAAGATCGAAGAAAAATATAAGATATGAAAGAGTGAGGAGGCCAGAAGTTATTAAGAAACATAATCGATCTTACTGATAGGGTGGTTTCAATATGTCCATAACGTAATCGAACAAACAAATGGACGATTCGCGTGATGCCACACCATTTTGACTTATGTGTGGCTCTAATACGGAGGTGGAGAACCAAAGAACGGTACTGCAATGAAAAATATTGTTCAAATGAGAGAATATAAACTGAATTTGGACACCAAAGTCATAACAGATCAAAGTGAAAATGAATGCGAAATTAAATATGATTAGTTTGAACCAAAGCATAAAAAACGTACAATTTTAATAAAACGGGTACCTTTCAAAGAGATTGGTATCAAAAGTGGAGGTTAAGAATAACTGATTGATCTTTAATGTTCATACTTTCTTTCTACTTAAATGTGTTAAAGTACAATAATAATGTATTATTTCTAAAACTGCTTATCTATTTAATTATTTAGCGCTGTCTTCACTTAAGCACAATAATTTGTGATGTCCTTTATAAATGATATTTTAGTACGATACCCTTATTGTTCTTTGAGGATGTAGTGAAAAACCAGATTTTTCAGTGCATGATTTTTTTACTATTTTCTCCTAATAAACTATTATTAGTAAGTGTACTGAAAGAGTTTTAAAAAGATATTCAAATAAAAATGTGTCTGGAACTCGTAAGGTTAAATTAAAGGAACTCGTAAGGTTAAATTAAAATGTATATTTATATAATCTATAATTTCTAGATTTTTTGGAGCAATGACAGATGTCAGCAATACTTATAAACCCCTTACACATTCTTTTTCTGACTTTTATTTACAGATTAAACTAAATCGGTTTCTGGTCCGACGGAAAATTGATCTCCGGCAGGCGGAGGTCCCTCGATCTGGACCGATAAAAGACAAACCTTGCAATGACAAGGTATCTCTGTTTCTTGATTTGAATCAACTACTACCCTACAAATCAAATTAAAATCGCATAATGAGGCTTCAGAGAGCTAGGACTATGCGTAATCTATATAACAAAGTCAACATGGGCATGAACTCGAGCCATAGGCTCTCAGTGGGAGTTAACGTAAAGGCGTAAATCAGGAGCAAGTAGTATGCATATGTTGTTTAATTCTAAATTACGATTAAGTACCGAAACTCCAGGAAGTGACGTATTAAGTAGATATGATATTATGTTAATATTTATAAATAAAGATTTAGGTTCGTACATAACAAGGTAATAAACCTTAAAAGTGATAAAAGATAATTATAGTATTATCGGTACAAGTAAATTATAAATAAATATGTACATAAAAAAAGTAACAAATGCACCATGCCCGAAAATGCTTTCTTTCCAATATATAGGGTGGTAAAAAATAAAATATTTCTTTTCAATAAATTTTTCGTGGTTCGATGATTTGAAATTAAATATCACACCATTAAATTACTTGTTTTACAATGAATAGGTGGTCCAATTTTTCTTTTATAATGTTTTCGTTACCAGATTACATTGTTCTCGTTCTTGTGCCTAATTTTTTATATTTCCAAAAAATTCATAAACTGCCTGAATAGTGTCTTTTTTCTTTTCCTTATTCCTCTTTTCTCGTCTCCTTCCACTGATCTTTCCAAAACATCTCTGGTCTTCTCAGTACATATCCAACCCAATTTATTCTCCTATTTTTTTTGTTTACTAGATTTCTATTTTTTACTAGACTACGTCCCTCCCCACTATTCTTAGAACTTCTAAACTTAACAATATCATAGTGGCTTCACAAGATTGATAGTTTATGTTTTTATGAAGCAGCTATCTAACAACTTTTTTAAATTAAGGGCTGCTTCGTATATTTTTAGAGTTTGTAATTTTATGGTTTTCTTCACTTCATTGTTTTTAGGTTCGAAGGACCAGTTGCCGAAGCAACAAATATTATTGTATTAAATAGTGTTTATTAAATTATAAATTAATCGATATTAAGACACTAGAGAGAATTTTAAAATGTTAAAATAAAAACAGCTAAAAATATTGTTTTTGTTAATAAAAAAAAAACACAGAATTATTGATAATTAATCATAAAAAGATAGAAGAAAGTTGTCAAAAATTTGTTAAAAGTATAAAAAAGAAAAAAAATTGGTAAAATTAATATTATATTTGTAAAAGGAATGTTATATATAAGAAAAGCATGGTTTATTGAAAGGAAGGAAAAAATAAAAAAAAGTAAGCAAAAAGAAAAATATGAAGATACAAAGATTTAAGAAAAAAGGAGTGACCAGTTCAAGGAGGCAAACAGTAAACAATTTCTAAAGAGATCTGAAGAGGTACCAGAAGGAAGAAAGAAAAAAAATGAGGGGGTAATCCCATCCAACTTTCCGAACAATTCCAGTAAAGTAATTGGTTTTCTGCATCAAAATACATTAATAAAATTATTTAAAAAAAATAAAAATTAATTAAATTTTTTATAATTTTGGATAACTTCTACAAGTGTTATTTTAAAATTATGAAATATTTTACACATAATGTAATTTTTGATCCCTATTTACTTTTTTTATTTTCGATAAAATAAAAGGAAAAAAAAATTACCAAATTTCTTTATTTTGGTTATAACAATTACAATGCTAAATTCGAAGAAAATAAAATCCATTTTATATTATCTTCCTAATGGCGGAAATCCGATTTTAATACCTTAATATTTTAGAGGTTATTTAATTTAGTTTAAAATCATAATATAATTTAAAATTTTTTTAGTCAATTTTTTAAAGATTCTACAATTTTTGTAATAAAAATTAATTATTACAAATATATATTTTTTTAAAATTTTTAATATCAAAATTTAACTAAAAAAAAATGTAATCAAGATAAAAATTATTTAAAAATTAAAATAAAAACCAGCGGCGAAACTATGCGGAAATCGAAAAAAACGGAAAGAAAAAATTGTAGGAAATTTTGAGTTCTACAATTTTGAATTCCAGTAATTATTCATAAAAATCCATAATTTTGGCTCGAAATCTAAATAAAAGGCGAATAAGTCTATATTTCTTTCACGCCTTCCAGCGGCGAAAAAACGGTAATAACAAAATATGTAGACAATTTTGTTCTACAACTTTGATATCCTGTAATTTTTCACAAAAATGCATAATTTTGGCCATTAAAAAAAATATGAAAAAAATTAACTTTTTGATAAATCTAGCAATAATGACAAAAGTTTTTGAAAATTTAAACATCCGTAATTACTGCCACTTTCGGTTCTCCGATTAGCACCAAAATCTATACAGGTCGTCTCCTTGCCACCCTAAATATGTATATAAAATTTCATCTAAATCGGTTCAGCCGTTTAGACGATATCGTGCTAACACATACAGACAGACATTAATGGCAGGTATAAATTAATTCAAAACGTAGATTTGTGAAAATCTGGGTATGGCCAAAAAAATAAAGATAGTAATACTTTCCTTCTACACACAACTTTGTTGGGTTCGGAAAGTAAAAAGAAGATCATTAATTTTGTTAATTTTTTATAACATTGTGTTGTTTTATATATTTATGTCCCATTGAACCCAGACCAATTGAGGAAGAGTTTCTTCAGAAAGTTAATCATCTTTTACCAGGGAATTATTATTTCAATATATTATCGTTATAAATATTTTCATTATTTAGATTCTATGGTAAAAGTTGTTAAATCTTCAATTTCTAATGGAATAAATAAATTTAAGTGCTTTAGTTAATAACAATATTACTCGTTTTGTCCATGAACACATTCTGGACAAACCAATATATTTACACTAGTGTATTCCTTACAAATTAGTTTTTAACAAATTTAAAAAGCACTGGAGCTAAATTGTCTTTATATCAACAAGCCTGTTTCGTTTTACATCAAATTAAACTACTTGTACAAGAATATGGTCAAGAAGATTTTTGGATATTCAAGTACTCCAGCTAAGTGAAGAACTTCTAGAAAATCATTAATCTTATCAACGACTCTATCACTATGATATTTAGATTATAAAATACCTAGTTGAATATTAGTGGGAAAATGATTTTCCAGCAATCTAAATAAGTTGTAGTATTTTTGGTATGACTACTTTTTGTTTATTTTTCCAACAAGCAATGCTGTGCTTACCTTAAACAATTTCCTCAATGTTATAATATTCATCTTCATATTAGGATTGTTTAGTATTGACTGTATTTAGATGATCTGATAGTTCCGCAAATTGCACTATGCAGTTAGTAGTAGTAGATTTTGGGACATCCGTATATAAAAGAATAATTTTGGTATGCATGCATATGTAAATTTGTTAAAAAAATACATATGAATAATAATCTAAAAATATCTATATATAACCTAAACATTAAACATACCTAGTCATACACTTTCCCAAAATGAAGTTTTCTGTTTTAATATTTATTGTGAGTGCCTCTGTCTGTTGTAGCTATGGGCAAAGTGATGGTAAGTTGAATATTAAAAAGAAAGGAATCTCTCTCTTAAAATTATCTTATATATTGAACATTTGTTCATATATATTAAATGATTACAACCTTATTTTAATATATTACAAAATCGTATTAAAAAAACTGATGAAGTTTATATATTTGGCGATTTTAATTTATCAGAAATTAAAGGTACTTTTTTGAGTTTCAATTCTTTTATGCTATTTAGTAATGTAAAAAATTATTTTTGTAAAACATTGGATTTAGTTATAGGGGATAAAATTAATAAAGACAACTGCATGGTTCAAGAAGAAAATTATCATTAGATCGGTACAATCCATCGCTAGAAATTAATTTAATTTTCAAAAAAGCGTTCAAATTTGTAGATAATAAATTAAATTTTAAAAAGGCTAATTTTAAATTAATGAATAAAATGATAAAAGAAAGCTATCATCCAAGAAAAACAAATTAATAGGACTCTTGTAAAGTTTTCTAAAATTCGAAGTACTATATTTCGAGTAACTGTTCCTTTATGCACAACGGATAATTCTAGGCGCTATAAAATTTGGTTTTTGGTTGAGATAAAAAAACTTCTTAAGGAAAAGCAGTGTCTCAAAAAACTGAAAAATGTTTCAGAATTTTATAAGAAATTTATACAAACCAAAAAAGATCCAAAGTCAAAATTAAAATCAGAGTATAGAAAATATTTAAAAAAAAATCGAAAATGATATAGTATTACTGATATGTGTTCTGGAATTTTATAAATAGTTAACAAAAGAACAGTAAATTTAATATTTTTCTATTTAATCTAAGTGGAGACTCAGTACCTGAAAAAGAATGTTGTTGAAAAATTTTATAAATAAAGGTGATAATTTTAAATTGTGTTTATTATCTGAAAAAAATCTGATGTGGCCAGCACATGACCTCTCGCCATTTTTGAATCAAAAATTTACAGGTTGACACAAAAAAGTATGAAAAAAATTATATTTTTGTAAATCTGGCAACAATGGTAAAAGTTTCGAAAATTTTAATGAGATGAAAATAAACTGTAGGGTATACAAAATATATGTGTAAAACTTTATTGCCGTTTTCTATAATAATGGCGTCATCACCCATAGCAACTGCCACTTCCGGTTGTGCGATTGGCACCAAAATCTAATCAGATCTAATCTAGGGTATCAGAATCCTGTATGCAAAATTTCAAATTTTTTTATTCAGTAGTTTTTGAGTTATCGTTACTACAACATCCATCCAAACACACACACTAACACACACACACACACACTAACACACACACACACACTAACACACACACACACTAACACACACACACACACTAACACACACACACAGACATCATCGCGAAAATATTAAAATCGTATTCTAGGGACCCCAAAACGTGTTTATCCATTGAAAACTCGCTACCCAATTTTTAGCATGATTCCTATACCTCTCTTATCTGAAGGGCGAGAGGTAAAAATGAAAATGATTTTGAAAAAGCCATAGAAAAGTTAAAACCAAAATATTTTTCACCATATATTTTAAAAGGATGGGGTAAATTGTTGAAAATACTATTATTACACATTTATAATTTAATTGCTAAAAGTTCTGTATATTTCCATCACGATAGAAAATATCTTATTAGACACCTATTTATAAGACAGGAAATACATCAGAAATTGAAAAAGTCGGGTGGGGGAATTTTTTTAACAAATTATTTACAATAAATTGCTAGACCATGAACAATATATCATAGAAGACGAACAACACAATTTTATTCGATGCTGATCAATTAATAGTAATGTGCACATATTTGTGGAAAACGCAAATAGAGATAGAGGAAAAATTACAATTGGACGTTGCATACACTGATTTACAAAAGCTGTTGATCAAATCCATCATGACACGTTGTTACAAAAGCTATTAAACTATGGAATTTCAGTGGACTTTATCACTTTGTTAAAAAACTATTTAGAAGACAGATTTTTATTGTATTCATCAGGAAACTGACGTTCTAATTCTGGGGTGCCACAGGGTGCCAACCTGGGTACATTATTGTTTACACTTTTTACAAATGACGTAGTATCTTATGTTTACAATTCTTAATGTTTACTTTTTGCTGATGATTTCAAGAGTTTTAGACGAGTAGAAACAGTCAGGGATTATGTGGTCCTTAAAAAAACATTGTAGAGTGGACTAAAGGTAATAAGTTATTTTTTAATATTAAAAAATGTTGCATACTTTAAGTGACTCGGAAAAAAATTCTATAGTTTTCAATTATACAAAGGATCAACAAATCTTAGAAGACGTTTTGAAGTTAAAGATCTTGGGATATGTTATAACAATCAAATGTCGTTTGTTCCACATGTAGAAAAAAATTGCTCTTACTGCAAATGTGCTTTGGGCTTTCTTATAAGACAAACATCTCAATTTACGAACTTAAAACTAATAAATTTGCTTCAATAGTATCTGTACATCAGCCCTAGATACATTTAGACTTATTAGAGAAAATACAAAATAAATTCTAGCTAAATATTTATTACAAAAATATCATGTGTAAAAGAATTTTTAATACCGTTACTAATGGGGACGTGTGATGCGGTATTCACACAAAGAGGCTTGGTTAACAGTGAAATACTACGATTACTAAGAAATAAAATTTCAAAATTTTCAAGTGACGTCAGCTACTTTAATTTGTTTAAAGTAATGTAGATAGCATGACAATGTATAATTTTTAGTTATCTGTCGAGTATCACTCTCGCTTCAGTCAAATATTTGATATTTAATTTTATCAATATATATGTTGGTTCAAACAGTAATGATTAATATCACCGTATCATTTAAAAATAGCTTCAGGCAAACAATTTTTACTTGTGGCATTTCGTGTATTACCTTTGGTTCCAGACAACAATTTTAATATGTTCTAAGAACGAGTATCATTTAAAAATAGCTTCAGGCAAACAATTTTTACTTGAGGCATTTCGTGTATCACCTTTGGTTCCAGACAACAATTTTAATATGTTCTAAGAACTAGTATCATTTAAAAATAGCTTCAGGCAAACTATTTTTACTTGTGGCATTTCGTGTATTACCTTTGGTTCCAGACAACAATTTTAATATGTTCTAAGAACGAGTATCATTTAAAAATAGCTTCAGGCAAACAATTTTTACTTGAGGCATTTCGTGTATCACCTTTGGTTCCAGACAACAATTTTAATATGTTCTAAGAACTAGTATCATTTAAAAATAGCTTCAGGCAAACTATTTTTACTTGTGGCATTTCGTGTATTACCTTTGGTTCCAGACAACAATTTTAATATGTTCTAAGAACGAGTATCATTTAAAAATAGCTTCAGGCAAACTATTTTTACTTGTGGCATTTCGTGTATTACCTTTGGTTCCAGACAACAATTTTAATATGTTCTAAGAACTAGTATCATTTAAAAATAGCTTCAGGCAAACTATTTTTACTTGTGGCATTTCGTGTATTACCTTTGGTTCCAGACAACAATTTTAATATGTTCTAAGAACGAGTATCATTTAAAAATAGCTTCAGGCAAACAATTTTTACTTGTGGCATTTCGTGTATTACCATTGGTTCCAGACAACAATTTTAATATGTTCTAAGAACGAGTATCATTTAAAAATAGCTTCAGGCAAACAATTTTTACTTGTGGCATTTCGTGTATTACCATTGGTTCCAGACAACAATTTTAATACGTTCTAAGAACGAGTATCATTTAAAAATAGCTTCAGGCAAACTATTTTTACTTGTGGCATTTCGTGTATTACCTTTGGTTCCAGACAACAATTTTAATATGTTCTAAGAACTAGTATCATTTAAAAATAGCTTCAGGCAAACTATTTTTACTTGTGGCATTTCGTGTATTACCTTTGGTTCCAGACAACAATTTTAATATGTTCTAAGAACGAGTATAATTTAAAAATAGCTTCAGGCAAACAATTTTTACTTGTGGCATTTCGTGTATTACCTTTGGTTCCAGACAACAATTTTAATATGTTCTAAGAACGAGTATCATTTAAAAATAGCTTCAGGCAAACAATTTTTACTTGTGGCATTTCGTGTATTACCATTGGTACCAGACAACAATTTTAATATGTTCTAAGAACGAGTATCATTTAAAAATAGCTTCAGGCAAACAATTTTTACTTGTGGCATTTCGTGTATTACCATTGGTTCCAGACAACAATTTTAATACGTTCTAAGAACGAGTATCATTTAAAAATAGCTTCAGGCAAACACTTTTTACTTGTGGCATTTCGTGTATTACCTTTGGTTCCAGACAACAATTTTAGTATATTCTAAGAACGAGTATCATTTAAAAATAGCTTCAGGCAAACAATTTTTACTTGTGGCATTTCGTGTATTACCTTTGGTTCCAGACAACAATTTTAATATGTTCTAAGAACGAGTATCATTTAAAAATAGCTTCAGGCAAACAATTTTTACTTGTGGCATTTCGTGTATTACCTTTGGTTCCAGACAACAATTTTAATACGTTCTAAGAACGAGTATCATTTAAAAATAGCTTCAGGCAAACACTTTTTACTTGTGGCATTTCGTGTATTACCTTTGGTTCCAGACAACAATTTTAATATGTTCTAAGAACGAGTATCATTTAAAAATTAGCTTCAGGCAAACAATTTTTACTTGTGGCATTTCGTGTATTACCTTTGGTTCCAGACAACAATTTTAGTATGTTCTAAGAACGAGTATCATTTAAAAATAGCTTCAGGCAAACAATTTTTACTTGTGGCATTTCGTGTATTACCTTTGGTTCCAGACAACAATTTTAATACGTTCTAAGAACGAGTATCATTTAAAAATAGCTTCAGGCAAACAATTTTTACTTGTGGCATTTCGTGTATTACCTTTGGTTCCAGACAACAATTTTAATATGTTCTAAGAACGAGTATCATTTAAAAATAGCTTCAGGCAAACAATTTTTACTTGTAGCATTTCGTGTATTACCTTTGGTTCCAGACAACAATTTTAGTATGTTCTAAGAACGAGTATCATTTAAAAATAGCTTCAGGCAAACAATTTTTACTTGTAGCATTTTGTGTATTACCTTTGGTTCCAGACAACAATTTTAGTATGTTCTAAGAACGAGTACATAAGCTTATCCTTTTTCCATTTGGTGATCTTGTCTTTTCCACAATAAAAAATTACTGGGCTTTCTGCATCCATTTCTTCTTCCAAATCAGACTCTATTTTGGAATCACGTTGATCTGACTCTACTTTTTGCACGATTGTTACTTTCCACAACCACATCTTCTTCCCTTTCATCCGGTTCTTCTTCGTCGATCGGGCTATCCTCCTCACTTCAACCATACTTCAGGATCTCTGCATTGATCTAGACGCCTTCTTTTTGGGACATTATGTTTTCACGGGTTTCCCTATAATTCAATCATTTTTTATAGCCACAATAAACATTAAAACTCACTCGAATTATTGAAAACGAATAAAATCCAAGCATGGCCTACGATTGTAGCCTGCGCGTCTAACGAATTGTTAATTCGAAAATTTTTATTTTCTAATGTCAATAAAATAAATTCAATCAGGGGCGGATCCAGGGTCAAATATGTTAAAATTATGTCAAAAGAAAGTTTATTATGTATACATGTAATAATTGAAGTAATATAATAATGATCGTACACTTTCACAATATTCGGTGATCTCCCAGTTTTGCACATCTAGTATCTTCGGCTTGTATTAATATATAGATACTTTTCTGTTTTTTTCTCAGGTGATTTGTGTTTTTTTTGGAAAATTTTTTTTAAGATCTCAAGCATATTGTTGCAAATATTGTGGAGCAAAATGTCTGCATTTTACCCTGTGCATCCATAAGGGAAACTGATAGCCATTGTCTTAGCCAACAGTAACTTAACCCTCATAAAAATTATCCTCTGAAATACTTATCTGCATTTTAATATCATATTATTTATTTATTCTTTTTATTATAGAAATAAAAAAGTGTCCAGACAATGAACACTGGGTTTGCACTAATCCTTGTCATCCAGTTCCAACTTGTCAACAAATCAAACCAAAGTTTCCCTTTCCAATATATTGTGGTGGCTTATGTATACATGTCTGTGCATGTAACCTCCAGCAGGGATATCTCAGAAACAAAGTAGATGGATCATGTGTCAAAATCAATGAGTGTCCAAAATAAACTAACACGTTTTCAGTATATTTTATTCGCACTATATTTGTCCAAAAATGAAAATTAATTTAATTTTTTAAAATTATTTTATATGTTTTATTTTTATTAAATATTAAAAATATATTTTAACTTTGAGTTATAGTTATACTTTTTTACTCACCATAAACCCTTATAGGAGTCTAGATACGAAGTAAAAAATAAATTGCTCATCAGTGATCCCGATTCGTGGGAAATTTCCCATATTTGGATAATTGGATAATTTTTGTTTGGACTCGGGAGCATTTTAAATAATCTAAGAGTTTTTTTATATACAGATTTGGCCAAAACTTTGCGGAACATAGGGTATTTCATGCAACAGACAAGAAGCCCAGTAAACGATATGCAAGGAATAAAAACAAAATATTTCGGTATGCGCCTTTTTTAAAAACATTCGTACTTTATCGTACTGTATCGGATCTACGTCAGCCTTTGGGGAAATACACGGACGGTCTGAGCACAAGTCTGATCAGCGTTGCCACATTTAGTAATTTCTCCTTTTTTGGTAGATTTTCACCCTTTTCCGAAAATATTAGGCAGATTTTCCGTGGTAGATTTTAATAATTTAAAAATCTCACTAAACAATAGAATTATTGTAAAAAATATTTTATCAAGCATTTACTGTGTAGTAACACGTGTAACTAATTTGGTATTTTTATTGATTAGATTGCTTCGACTGCTTTTTTGTCGGTGATTCCCCTTATGCCATATTGGATTCACCGTTGTTTTTCCCCAACTGACGGTCGAATTTAATCTGTGAAACGTTGTATATGAATGTAAAGTATAAAGATGGACCAAGACATATATTCAATAACAAACTTATTGCAGGCGAACAATGTCATAGAACGAAATAGTTACAGTTTTTATTTATTTTTCAATAGTGCCTGCTCTGGTATCACTCCAGAGCTGAAAGTGCTACTTTTGGCACAATTGTGCTACATTTGACAACAGTGCCAGCTGCGAGCACATTTATTTCATCCACACGTTACCTAAGAGTGGTGGAAATAGGGTGTAGTCACAATGTTTCGTCTTATTTTTCCCCATTGAATCGTTGCATAAATACATTCTTCTTCCTCTCATTACAATTTCCCTATGTTCCGTAAAGATTTTGCCAGATCTGTATAGTTTTTTTATATCACTATAAGCAATTTACAGTTTAAAGTTTATTAAGTGAAATTATTGTTAAGAATTTATTACTTACACAATGATATGCAAAAATACCCTAAAAATATAAAAAAACCCCACAATCCGCCACTACTGTTGATTACTTTCTTTATTTGCTACGCAACTAGACTCCTATAAATGTTTACGATTATTGCTGCTTAGTTTTTAATATTGGTGGCTATGCAACAACGCTAAACCAACTAATGCTCTCACTCGCGTGTCCGTCTGCCCGTCTGTCACACCGGAGCTAAACCGTTAGAGCTACAGTCTTAAAATTTTCACAGTACATGCGTCTTATCGACCCAAAGCCATATTAATTATAAAAAATATTTTTAAATGTTTTCAAGGGGGGTCCCATACAGCTAAAGGGAGGCGCTGAAAAAAAATTTTGGCCTACCCCATTGAGTGAGGTATCGTTGTTTAGATCTCATTGAGTAGATAGAAGCTGTATTTTTTGTTTTAAAAAATATTGCAAAATGTAGGCATGACAAGCCGTCAAAATCAGCATTTTTTACAAAATTTTGTTCTGAAGTATTTTTTAACTTTCCATTGACCTATGAACTTGAAATTTAGCGATAATGTTTATTGTTACGTATATATTTTACCAACAAATACCAATATGTTAATAAATATGATTTTTTCATTAACATTCCCTCATTTTTAAGGTATATATATGCGAATTGTGATATTCGATATTTTATTATTTTTATCTGTGCTATTATTAGTTTTGTTAAAAAACGGATTTTTCGTTTCATAATTTTTTTTTCTTTGTCGAACACACATCCGACAGGTTATTTTTCTTTTCAGTCTTTAAATTTTTTTACCAAATATTTTTGACTTTTTAGTTCGATTAAAATTTTAAAGTCCTTTAATAAACCTGCCTCTGCACAGCCGGTTTATATTCTATATTTGGTACGGAACCCTAAATGTGCTAAGTCCGACACGTGCGATTTTTTGAAGTATTTTTGTTCTATTCCATGTTTTGTTCCAATGAAGAAAAGAGAATGTGCTTTAAGCAATTTTGACTTGGTCTCTGATACAACTAGATAATTTTCTGTTTGTTTCCGAAGTGCTTCGTTTTTTTTTGTTGGAAAATTTCTCTAGCGTATTTTTTGAACCTCTGGGGAGCAAGTTGTTCGCATTTTTACCCTGAGTATCCACCCCTAAAACCAATTAACGGCTTTGAAGAAAACTGATGCCTAATAAAAGATATTTCCTTAAATAATTAAATGCATTTTAAAATATTATTTATATATTCTTTTTATTATAGAAATAAAAAAGTGTCCACGCAGTGAACACCGGGTTTGCACAAATCCTTGTCAACCAGTTCCAACTTGCCAACATAGAAAACCAAATTTTCTTTTTCCAATATCATGTGGTGGCTTATGTATACGTGTCTGCGCGTGTAACCTCGAGCAAGGCTATCTCAGAAACGAAGTAGATGGATCATGTGTCAAAATCAATGAGTGTCCAAAATAAACTAATACGCTTTCAATATGATTTATTCGCATTATATTTGTCCAAAAATGAAATTAATTTAATTTTTTAAAACTATTTTATATGTTTTATTTTCCTTAGATATGAAAAATATACTTTAATTTTGAATTATATTTATACTTCTTTACTCATCATAAACCTTTATAGGAGTCTAGGTGCGTAGCAAAAAATAAGAGAATGCGTATACTCACAGGTATTCAAGTATCCCTTAAAGCAATAAAAAGGGTGGAAATACAGACCAAACTAGTGTTAGACTGTCATTAAAACCTAAATGCCCTGGCAGAACATAAGATAACTCCTGAATGGGTGCCTGGGTATGAGAGCATAGAAGGAAATGAAGAAGCATTCAAAGGAGCCGAAAAACCTCTAATTGAGCCACAATTCACATGTGGTATTTCCTACCAATACGTAAAGGGTATGCTGGAGAAACAATTAAAAGATAAACATAGGAGAAACTGGATGGAACTTCTGAAAGTAAGACAGTCCAAAGCACTCATAAAAGGTCCATCTAAGAGCGGAGATAATCTGATGTTATGCCTAAATAGATGGGAGCTTAAAACTTTACTAGGTATCCTGATAGGATACTACGGACTCAGAAGACAACTGGACCTCATATGGGGTATCGGAAGATTCCCTATACAGGAAATGTGAGGAAGAGGAGGAAACTCCTCTTCATTATGCCATTGCCGGGACCTGAACAGGAAAAGGGAATGGCACTTTGGGGTACATTAACCTAAAGCTAGCATCAGAACCATTCTATACTTTGTCAAGAGTACTGGTATGATGTGAAAACTGGCGGGACAAAATAGGTCAGTACTGATGGGATTTCCCACGTACAATTCAGCTAGACTGGAATAAAACCTCCATGAAAAAGTCAGCAAATTAATATCGATCGACTTCCACGCTTACCATTACTGATAATAAAGGCATAACCACCGTCATCTAACGGTTTTCGGTTATAAAAATTGTTTCATTAATTTATTTAAAAAAAACCAGATTAGATGTACGGTAGTACGCGTTAATATTAATGGTAACAACATACGTTTCACGATGTTCTAACTTCTAATTTTTACTATTTGAAATCAGGCACTTATTAAAGGTCCACACTTGCCATATAACACTGCTTTATAGTAAAATTATACAACATGTTACATCTTTTTTAATCATATTTTTCAAATTTCTCTGCTATATAACTTGTTAGATGTTATCCACTTCTAGTCGGTAAAGATCAAAAGATGCTCTACAACATTTCTATTGTAACGTAAAACAACACGTCCACACTTGCAATATTTGTATTTTAACTTTATGTATTATCAGAGTGGCGCGCTGATGAACATAAAAGTAGTTTAGAGTGCAGTTTATTTATATAGTTTATTATAAATCATTCTGTTCCACTTCCAAAAGGAGCTTATAACGTAATGTGTTTTCCATCCATTGAACCGAGACAGTTTGGAAATTTCACTTGTCCGTAAAGTCTGTAGCAATAACCTGCCACTGTTCTGCCTTTGTAGGTAGCTGAAAAAAAGAAACAGTATAAAACAAAAATGAAAAGTTAACTATTGATTTGATATTTTATGTATGTTTATATATCTTAACGTTATCTTGCAAACAGTCTATGTTTGCTTCACATACTTCAAGCACAATTAGTAATATTAACTGTTTAGAAACTTTTAATAAGTACATAAGACTTTGGTAGGAGTCTCCAGTAGCCAAAAATCGTAAGGATATGGCTAACAGCATCTCTAAATCATGTTAATCTTTGGAGAAATTAAAGTTATCAGGTGTTCAAAACCAGAACTACTCATCCTACAAAAATTTTTAAAGCTCCTACTGTATTCCAATTCCAAATTTGACGTGGCACAATAATCATCCGTTTTTAGATCTTCCACTATATCTGGATCTTACTTTTAGGCTATGACGGACCCAAAACCGTATTTTCCGCACTTTTCTTTTACTTCCCTCAAAAATAATTACGCACGCCGTTGCAGAGAGTAAAGCCTGTTTCTTGCTATAAGAATTCATGATTACTAAATTATTAATGTGGACGTAACCCTGTTTTTTAACATGTAGCAAGTAACTTGTTAAGTATAGCAATGCAACATGTTACCAAATGTGGACCCTGATTAAGGAAGGTGAATATATTGAATGACCTACTTTCACAGCGCTTACTGCTCTTAACATTAGATCTCCTGGAGTTTTGCCTATATTTGATATTTTTTTGTAGGTCTTCATAATTATATTAAATTTTTGATTCACACAAACCTGAAAGGATAAAAGAATATTATTTAGTAGAACTACTATAATGTACCGACAATCAAATTCAGTTCAAATATTTTGTAACGCAAAAACAGATAGTAAATAGAGCCTGGCAGAAATGTGATCAATTAACCCCCGACAAGAATTGCTCAAATAGCCATTTCACAAAAACTGTAATACCGGCTTTATTGTATATGTTATATATTATTGTTTTAAATTGCAGTTAAATCTGAAATGTAGAGACTAGGTATTCTCATAAATAAATAAACCAAAATCTATCATCAACAAGATTTAATACAAATCGAATAAAAATTTTAATTTTTACTTATGCTTGCTTCACACTACGAATAATTTTTTTCTTCCCGAGAATAAACTACACAGTATCACCGTTGAACACCAACTAATTAAAAAGCCCTATTCGGGCGGTCGACTGGTTTAAACATATTTCAAACAGTTTAAACTATTCCCATTCGAGTGACCAAACAATGACGTCACGTTGAATTAGTTTTAAACCAGCTGCATCTGTTTTTGAAAGGTCCTCCCGAGAACGGTTCAAGGAGGTAGAAATGTCATCAATGTCAAACAGAGAGGGCAGACGACGGGCTTAAGTGAAAGATGCAAGAAAGATTATTAATAATTAATAATATTCATTTATTTATATAGTTATATGAACTAAATACAAAAATGATTCGGGTTCAGCTAAACGATTTAACAGTCTGCGTTGACAAAAATAATATCTACCCAATCATCTTCTTGACTCAAAAACATTAATCTGCTGTAATTCGACCTCTTCGTTGAATATTTCGATTAGTCGATCCATTTCTGTAAACCATTTAACCATAAGAAATCCAGTGCAGACCTCTTTAAACAGTCGCTTATTTAAAAACACAAATCACAACAAGCACCTCTTTTTCCTTATATACAATAATTAACTTCAGGTACGAATCTGACATTGACAAACTGAACTGTCAACTACTAGTGACATCACATTTTTAAAATCATATATTTGAGCGCTTCCAAAATCTATGACGTAATTTTAAAACTGGTTCTAAAAGTTGTTGAAAATGTTTTTAAAGCAAAGAGACCGCCGAATATGGATTAAATCACATTTCTAACATGCACTGCAACTCTCAGCAGTCCTTGCCATACGGACCTTACCCAGCGTCTCCCCAATATATTCACCAAATCTATTATTTATAATATTTGTAATTCCTAGCTATAAATCCACTGATGTTTTATTCATAAAAGAAGCAAAACTAAAAATCGAAAATACACTGATTTTCTTTCATCAACAAACAAATATCAACCAATCAAATTAGTGTACTTTCTGTCTACTTCCGTAAATAATATAAATTTTGCTTTGTTTAAATTTATCATTTATTTTACAGCCTAATAATAGTTTAGCTAATAGTACAGTTTACGTTAATGTATCATAATCACATACTAATCCAGTGATCTCTTTCAGATTGTGGACCGCGCGAAATCTTAAATACGTGTGCTTCTCCATGTGTAGGAGAGCCTACTTGCAGTTTAAGATATCCAATCCAAAAACCTGGAACTGCTTGTATAACAGTTTGTAGAGTACGATGTGAATGTGATGCAGCAAAAGGCTATATTAGAAATAAAGTTGGTGGCATTTGTATCAAGATAAAAAAATGTCCATGTCCATTTTGTTTATAATTTATAAAATAGTATATCATGAAGTTATTATCTACATGATTTTATAAACACAAATGCAACATGACTGCTTATAACGATTATGTATACATTTTTCATTTATTTTATAATTTTTTTGTTCAATTTTTAAAGTTTTCTTTTTCCAAGTGGATTTTAAGTTGAATGGTTTTGTTCATTTACCTTTATTAAAGTTTAATAAGTTGGTTATTTTATGTTTTTTATTTCACGACTGTATACTACATGTCATATATGATTAATTTGTTAATTATTGATTTGACAAATTGTTCGTACACATTCCATAAAATATTATACAAAATTGATGAAGTTATACATAAAGAACAAAACAAAAATAAACGACGTGTGCTTTTTTTATTGGTCTTTGTCAATTTCGATTAATTCCGCAAAAGATTGTGTGTCTCAAAATGGATTGTACATATTTGTGAGTGCCTTTCTTAGAGTAAAATACCGAATTCAATATAGTATCCTTGGATTGGGAGTGGAAGGAGTCCTAAAAATCATAGTAGTAGTACATTTTTTTCTACGATCGTGCAACAAGTTACTAATTTTTGCACTACCTACTGTGTAAAAAGAATAACTTTTTGACTTAAAACAAAAAATACTTTGATATCCTTTTGTTTACGATAACAGATTTTTTTATTGGAAACTTCACAACAATCTGAAAAAGACTTTTTAGTAAAGAACCTAAGATCTCCATAAGCAAAACCGAAAACAAAATTCAAAAAATTAGTGTAAATGAAGTTTGTATATCAGATACCATAGTAAATTACGATATTAAAATTGAAATTCACTCAAAAAAATAGATAACTGGTTTTACAAAAATGACGTTAGTTTAAACTATTCATGTTATTGTTAAATCTATTCTAAGAATTAGTAATATTTCTTGTATTTAAGAAATTTGAAATAAAAAACGCACTGCCCGGTTGGTACCCATCAACCAATACGATAGATGGCGTGACTATCTATCATTTTGGTGTCACATAAAAATAGTTGGGGTATATAGAATAAATTTTTGAAACTATGCATTCCGACAAAGTGCCACTGAAGATTCCTATAAGGATGAAACATGTATGGTAATGGTCGGAGTGTATAGTTTCGAAAACTTATTCTATTTGTTTTTAAAAAATTTAATTTGATCGTAAAAAAAATTATGTAATATTTGCAAAAAGCATATTTGTTGCACTTCATGCATCGTGCAACAAATATACACTTTTTGCACTAGTTACACAAAATAATTATTTTTGAAAATAAATAAATTACACATTATGTTCTCTATATATTTATAAAGGGGGAGATCCTCTTTCCAGGGACGGCTTATGTACTGTACACAGATGGTTCAAAGACCCAAATGATACGGGAGCCGGAGTGTACAGCAGAAAACCGAGAGTTGACATCACAGTAAGCGTCGGCAAGTATGCTACCATCTTTCAGGCGGAGGTCTTCGCTATAGAGTTGTATGCAAGAGAGTTGGCAAACCATCCTCTTGTCAATAAAAGTATTTACATTTTGTCGGACAGCCAGACAGCCTTAAAAGCACTGAGCTCCAACCGGCTGGACTTGAAGCTGGTTGCTACCAGTAACAGAGTAACCCTCCTCTGGGTACCTGGACACAAAGAGGTGGAGGGCAATGAGAAAGCCGACACTATTGCGAGAAGAAGTGCAGAATCCGAGTTCATTGGACCGGAACCATTCTTTGGCATAGCCAAAAGCAGTGTCAAAGACACTATCTGGAAACGGGCCGAGAGGAAAACTCTCCAGCACTGGAAAGATATTCCTGGGTTAGCTCACTCTAAATCGTTCATAGTCAAACCCTCAGGTAGTACCCTATCGAAGATCCTAGAATGGAGTAGTTATCTACGCATCATAACTGAACTGCTTACAGACCACTGTCGTCTGCGTTACCATCTGAAGAAGCTAGGTCTGAGTCAAACATCGGACTATCGCTTCTTCAGTGTGGAAAACGAAACGGCGGAGCATATTTTATGCTTCTGTCCTGCCCCGGAAATGAATAGGCTTCGTACGTTTAGTTTTGTACAGCTAGAGCCTATAGACTTTAAGGAAGCTTCACCTAAATCAACCATAGACTTCGTGAGAAGGTGTGGATTGTATGGTGAGCCACAATAGGCTTTTGCTGGCCGCAGTCAAGGGGCGAGCAAACGCTCTACTCACATTGAACCTACAGGGACGCATTGGTACAGTTTATCTATTATCAATTTCAAAACACATTTATGTAAGGAGTAATCAAAATTTAATATATGGAGGTTTACTATCGGTATACAATTTAGTAAATATCAAAGAAAGCGTCGTCCATGTGGACTTGATTACTGTTGAACCAATTAAAATGGCGAATCGTAAGGTTCAACGTATTAAACTCACTGGAATAGCGACCGGGCCATTGTTTATGGCGCAGGTGTATTGAGTTTAGAGATTGTATTAAATAAATAAAAATATGGCATTTTGGAAATCATGGACTAATGAAAATTATGAAATTGAACAGTGTAGTGAGAATAAAGATAGGTATAAATTTAACAATAAAGATTTAAACGTTTTCTTTTTGTTTTATTTTAAAAATTAATAAATTAATTAAATAAGGTATATGCGCCAATAGCAGATCATACAAAATTATCTGAAAGGGTACCGAACGAGTTTTTATGTTTTGCAATTGATAATGGATAAAGTTTACCTATACTCTCGCACTAAATACAGGCGGATGTTGCATCCATGTTTTGATTTACGTCTACTAAGTTAGATCTGGTATGGTCTACTAGCTAGAAAACCTTATTTTCATCTAGAAGACCAGGGTTTGATTTCAGGTACGAGAAGAAATTTTAACATTCATTTTGTACCAAAAAATATGCAAATAGTAGTTTCTGTAATGTCCGAGTGCAATATGGACAATCCACACGAGTTGAACAGTACATTTTTTCTACAACCCATTTAAGGAAAAACTAAAAAATAATATAAAAACAAAATAAAAAAAGATTACAGTCACCGGGATTGAACCGACGACCTTCATATACCAAAGCGAGAGCGTTAGCATTGCGTTATCACGAGCTGTCACGGATTTATTATAAAATCACTAGAATTACGCATTTTTACAAATATGTTTCTGTATTAGTATAAAAAATTCTGACAGTTGTTTTGAGAGGTTATTTAAAATAAAAAAAATAGGAGGTGTGTTACTAAATGTGAACTCTGATTGGTAGATTTCATATCTCACGCTAATGAATTTATACATTCTCTAAAGTGTGCGTAGAATCGACAATATCCATGCGGGTGTAGAAAAAAATTATTGCAAACATTTTTCATAATTTCAGATAACTATAATTCACTAAATGACTTGATATACCATATATTCACTGATATTTTTTTGGTTTTTTAACAAACATAAAAATAGTGTCTGGTTTGCATTCTTCTTTTTCATTTTTTTTTAAACACAATTTATTTTATGCAAATTTATAATAAAATAGGTTTAAATAAAACAAACGTCAAAAGAAAACATGTCCTTGTATATAGTGCGTGAGTCAAGATGCCAGAGCGCCACTTCCTTAATTCTATTACTTTGATTTTTTTAATTTTTATCCATTCTTAAATATCACGTATGAAAAAAGTTTTCGCCAAAATTTGCAAGGAGACGGGTGAGTAGGTAGAAGATACGAGAGGAGAACTCAAATAATTAAAGGAAAGAGAAATGAGTTGGAAACTAATTTACTAGCTTATTGTGAAGCAGAGATTATTTTTATTTTATTCGATTTACATATCGAGACAGCTGTTTCAGCCTATTATGAGCCAAATCAGAGCAAATAAATTAAAATTGATATTCAAAGTTTAAGCGAGTTATTATGGGTTGTAGGATGGGTATTAGCAGAAATATACGTAGCGTGGTTAAGGGAATTTCACATTCTTATTGAATTATAAAAAACGTGAGATGAATAATTAAAAATATACGTGGAAATTCTACACTTTAATTGTATAAAAAATGAATTAAATATTAAGCGTATTTTCCACTTAATTTAACAAGAATAATAATTTTTAAACATGAGAATGGATGAACAATTTTTACAATTTCCGTAAAAGGCTGATTGTCAATTTCTAGTGAGCAGTAGATCACATACGAGGGTGGTTTGAATAGTTTTCGATCCAAAATTGAAACAAAAATTTTTTTATTCAAATTCATTTTTATTTTTCTACATAGTCTACTTATAAGTTCGCCCAGCGAATCTCCCTTCTCTTTAACCCGTCCAAATAGTACTCGGCGTCTTTCTCTGCAAAATATTTGTTTACAAAGCCTCCTCAGCGTAAGTTTTAGTTTGGATAACAAAAAAAGTCGCTTAGGGCTAGATCTGGTAAAAAGAAGGGTTTTCGAGCAGTTAAAATCGTAATTCGTGGATTTTCACCATGACAACAGCTGAGGTGTGAGACAACGGATTGTAGTGGTGAAACAATTTTTCCTTACTATTTTGACAGTATTTATATTTTTGGAGTATAATGGTTCATCGATGTTTCACCTACAGTAATTGCGCCAATATTCCACCAACACAGCGTTGGAAATGTCCATTTGAACATTATTTTTGATCCAAAGTTAGCAAATACAGACAGCTTTCTCATGACTAAATCTTGATGTGACAAGTACATTCTTTGGACATATTAGTAACCTCTGCTATTTCTTTAACTTTAATTCGACGGTTATCTAGTACTCTTTGGTAAACTTCGGTGAACGTGAATTACCAACTGGTGAAATTTGGTAGGCTACGTTTAAATTAAGCTGTCTAAAATTACATGGTGGTAAATCAAATGCAAGAACTTATTCCAAAGGCGATTTAATTTTAGCTACATTAAAATTAAAACATCCTATTTAACACATGTTATTATTTATTTTATTTAGAAAAATACAGCGTCTTTTGTAACATTAATAATGCATGGAACTGGGAATGTTTAAAAGGGCAGGACCTTAATACAATAAATTTTGAAAACTGTTCCAACATAACAATAAATTTCAATTTCAAATAAAACAGTCGGGATGACTATTAATAAGCGAATAAAAATTGTTTGTTCATTGTTGTTATTGTTGATTGTTATAAATATGTAAATGTATGGTCGTAAATAAAACTTTCAAATAAAAATAGAAACCAGTTCTGGTCGTTTTAAATAAGATTAAAAATACATATCATAATAAAGTGGCAGTCGTAGGAAAAGTATAGTGTGTAACTCGTGTGAAACAGCACTTAACACAATTTGTGACTTGCGTGTGAAAAGTACTATTTTCAACACTTGTTGCACAATATAATATTCTAGCAGATGTTGACAAATGTTGTCATTTTCATGTTGAGGTCGAAAACTTTTCAGACCAGCCTCAGATTGTTTCCAAAAATTCACACTATTCACCTTTTTTTTTTCTTACGGTAAATTATAAATATCCAAAACATTTAAAATTCTGCTGGAATTTTATTAGAATGATCCTGTATAATTTTGAAACGCATTGATATGCAAAATTGTTAAAAAATATGCACATATTAATTTTTAGTTAAAAACAGTAATATAAAAGTAAAACATCTCACGTCCTTGTTATTCAGTATCTCAAAATGAATAATTTATTTCTAATACTTTTAGTGAGTGCTTTTATCTGTTTTACCCACGGGCAGAATGATGGTAAGTTGAAATGAAATATATTATTTGGATCAAATATTCTATTCACAACATAATTGACCGTTCACTGTTGCTTTACCCAGTCAAGCCAACCATTCAATTAAATGTGCTGTTTAAAAATAGTAACCTAATGAATACAGAATACTAACGCTAAATTAAAAATTCTTGCGGTGGGCCGAAAATTCCTTGTAGGTCAAAATTATTAATGATCGAAGATGTAAATAGACAAAAATGAAATATTTGAAAATTGTCGAAAGTATAAGGGCCGAATTCAGAGACGTTCCTCAGCCTCCACTCAGACTAAAATCTGACTCAACTCAACCTATCCTCGAATTTCGTATTCATAAAGAAGGAGTCGCTCATTCGTTCCTCATTGCCAACTAAAAATTGATATAGAAAGTAGTCAGATCTGAGGAAGTACAGGGGGATTCCTTAAATGATTCTGAAGTTGGTCATTGGACTCTAATATAGCTTAAATACGTTAATAATAGTGTGCTTTTGTTATTTATGTGCTTAATACATAAGTAAGTAATATAACTATTTTCGTCTCTATTTACTTGTCTAAGTTCGAATCGATTTATACAGTTTTTAAGAAATGGATCACTTTTATGAATGTGTGCAGTATATAGAAGATGATATGGTTTATTTGCCCACTACAAGGTAATTAGTTCATCGTTATTCAGTTTCAACATAAATTTATATTGTAAAGAAATAATTTTTATGAGTTTTGTTCGAATTTTATAACCAGAGTTTATTGTTAAAAAAGTTTTGATTTTTAAGCATTTATTAATGGTAATTGGTATATAATTTATTCTAAATCAACAATTGTGGAATATAAAGAATCTCTATTTTTTGCACATTGTTATTTCTATAATTATAATAAAAAAAATTTTTGGAAATGTTATAAAAAAAATTAAGTAAAAATGTTAAGGGCAAGATTTAAATTTTTTTTAATTAATCTAGTAAGAAAATTTTAATTAAAAAAAGATAGACAAAAAAGAAAAAATAATAAACAAACTTTTGTCAATTTGAGACAATTTTATATTTTATTTTTGGAATATCAATTTTATAAGAATTTACTAAGAAATGGATTATGTAACGTGATAATATATAACGTACAAAATTTCATTGAATAAATCGAAAATTGTAAAATAAAATAATGAGTATATAAGAAGACAAATTCAAAAATTAAGGGCAATTAAGGAAGACGAGATAGAAGAGGAAGAAATTAGGTAGCGGAGACCAGTAAATCAAGATAAGAGCGTTAGTAAGAATAGCAGATCAAAATAGAGAATTGAAACTATACAGGAGATCGAAGAGATAAATGGAATAGCAGGCCATATACAAAATTAATATTTTTATAGTTTGTAATATTAACTATTTTTTTTTTAAATGTTATAGAATCCACCCTAATTGAGATATCGTAAATCATTACAATATATATTATATTTTTTATTTTAGAAGATGCGAAAAATCCATTAAAAATATACACAAATACTGAACTGTTACAGCGTTTCCGTTTTTTTTAAATATTATATTGTAAGGTCTATGCTCAATAAAAGAGGTAAGAATATCTCGTTGCAGATTTCTATGGGTGGGTTCGATCTACTAGTTCTCTATTTCACAGTATAACTATTTCTTTAATATCATGAACATAATGTCAATAATTATAACATCTCCTTCATTCTTCCTAAGATGAGTGAATACTTTTCAGCTCGTTCTGAATGCAGAAAAAAGGAAGTTGACCTACTCATCCTCAAGTGAGTGCAAATTGAGCAAGATTCGAGAAAAGAATGAGTTACATTTGAGGAACGTCTTTGAATTCGGCCCTAAATGATCGAAAAGACAAAGATCGGTAGAATTCAATTTTATTTTTAATTATGAAGGTAGAAAGGTAGTACCGTTTCCCCTAATTTTTGGACAAGCTTAAAAATAACACTTTTTTCAGAGCTGTTTTGGTTATTCCACATATTTCGTATATTTTTCTGTACGTTGAATCTGAAATTAGCATCCGTTTTGTCAAACAATCACGTTTTCTAACAATTCTGACAATTCAGGTTAAGTATCATATATAGGGCAATACTTTACAAATTTTAGATAAAAATAATTTTTGAACTGAAATCAATTCACTAATACATACTAAGATCGTTTCTTCTTCCATGCGTGACTCCTCTTCCTACATTTACGCTCGTAAGTAGCATCTAGAATGTATCTCTGAAACATCCAACAAAAGTCTTCCATCAATGTAGTGCTCCAATTTCCCCGATACCTTCTTTTTATCTCTTTAATGTTCTGGTGGAATCGTTCACCTTGTTCTTCACTCACAGATATCAAATTGTCAGCAAAGTAGTCAACGTGGGATTGGAGGAAATGTACTTTCAAACTCATCAGGAAACTTTAAATATTTTCATCATTCATATGACAATCTTTTTTTGTCTAAAAATTTTTGTACAACTTCTTTAAATGTAATCCACTTTTCTTTTTAAGAATCCATCATGTTATTGTCAAACTCTTGAGCAGCTATAATCTTTCTAATGCCTCGTCCAACGAATGTACCTTGCTTCAATTTTGCCTCCGAGAGGCCAGGAAACTTGATGATCAAATATTTGAAGCATTGTCCATCTCTTGGAAATAATTTATCAACCAATTGCATATGGGTAGGTTGTAGAAGTACTTTATGTGGAGGTACCAAGGTTTCTCGGAAGACACTGTTCGACTGTCAACTGATTTTATCGGTCTCGACGGTCCCATAGATACAGAAAACAACGATATTTGGTATTTCGAGCTTTTTACTCGACCAGTATGCACAAATACTTTAAATTCCCACACACTTGTCAACCATGTTCTACGTATTTAAGTTTACAAAGAATTAATTCCAAATTCTCGTAAGTTTCCTTCAAGTGTACGAAATGGCCTACACGGATTGAAATATAACAACCGCCGTTGTGAAGCAAAACTGCTATGAGACTTCTTCTCGAAGAATCTATGAAAATACTCCATTATGTTGAATGGATTTTGAATTGATCTATGAAACAAACTTCTCTTCCTGGGTAAAGTAAAGAACAAACTCCATTTTACGATATTTTAACCGTGAAAAAGATACTTATGGCAGTAATAAATTACTGCTGCAATAATAAATTCCTGCTTTGAGCCTTGAACCAAGTGACTCAGCGGTATCTTTATGAAGATTAAAGTCTCTTACAAAATCACTTGTAGCGTTCTGGAAAAAATTGCTCCCCTATCATCTTCAAAGTAAGAAATTGAATAGTCATCTGGTTCAGGTATTACCTTACCTTCATCGGAGCTAGGTATCTCTTCCATGCCAATAGAGGGCTTGGGTAATACTGTACATGTGGCATGAACAAAAGTAACAGTCTCTACTATGATTTTTTTTGTTCTAATCGTACCATAGAAATTCCATGACGGAAGCCTTTTTGGTTTGATTCAGAACACAAAAATAAATGGAAACTAGTTAATCAAACAAATTTTTAGTTGCAAACCTGTGTAATATATGAGCCAGAAAAAACCTCGAAAAGTGTCACCACTTCAGAGCCTCAGAACATTAAGTCTCCTCCCTGTCTTCGAGGATGCTGAACACGATGATGATGCTGAATCCTCTGCCCGAAGCAAACTAACCCCCCCTGATTCCCGGTCTTGTGAGAGCACCGGATAAGAGAAAATGAAACAGTTGTTCTCAGATCAATGAATACTCAAAAAATGGTTCATTATTTAATATAATAAATTAAATTGTACCAGTGATTCCTTATACCTCTTTTTTCCACCTAAAGACTAGACACGAAGTATGAGTCTATTATTTCATCATCCGGTGTGTATTCCATAATCTGTGAACAATTCATTTTCTCTTATCCGGCGCCCTTCATAAAACCGGTTAACAAAGGAGTAGTTTTTGGCCGTATGAGGGGTTAGTTTAATTCTGGGAGAAGATCCAGCATCACCATCGTGTTCAGCATCCTCTAAAACAGTGGGGGGGGGTAACGTAGGTTTAGTCGGTATGAGACGGCGTATCCGCGTTTCATACCTTTCGGGGGTTATTTTTGGCCGTTTAAGTTTCTGGGGCCAATTCTAAAAAAGTTTAAACAACCGCCAAACTCACTAACGCGGGGGGAGGGCATATTCTAGTTAGGCTCTGAATTGGTCACAAGTATGCCCGACTTACAGAAGCCACTGGTACTCTTGTTAGGTATATCCACTTATACTGATGCCCATAAAAATTATAAAAAGTTACTTATCAAAAACAGAGCGAGTAAGTTTTTGAAACTATACATTCCGACCATTACCATACATGTTTCATCCTTTTGGAATCTTCAGTGGTACTTTGTCGGATTGCATAGTTTTAAAAATCTACTCTGTATACCCCAAGTATTTCTATGTACTGTAACAATGATATATAGTCACGACATCTATCGTATACAGAGTAGATTTTTGAAACCATGGATTTTGATTTGATTGCGAGGTGCCCGCTCTAAGGCATTATGACGGTGGATGGATTCCATCTCCTACCGGCATCAAGTTGTACTTGATTGGTCGCTTTTACAGGATTTCACCCTACGTAGCGGCTTGCCAGGTTGGAAACCATCAACCTACGATAGATGTCGTGACTATCTCTCTTTGTTGCAATAAAGAGTTACTTACGTTCATTTTATAAAAAAAAGAAACTAATGAAAGAATCCAAAATAATTAAGGGTATTATCGACTCAAACATTACATAATTGTTATTTCCAGTTCACACAAGTTAAGATACACAATTTCTGACTAAACTTATATTCTTTTTCAGAATGTAAACTGAACGAAATCGTTAATACTTGTGCTTCGCCATGTGTAGGAGAGCCAACTTGCAGAGTAAGGAATCCAACCCAAAAACCTGGAACGGCTTGTATAACACTTTGTGTAGAACGATGTGAATGTGATGCAGCAAGAGGATATATTAGGTCTAATCCTGGTGGAGCCTGTATTAAGAAAAGAAATTGTCATTGAGAATAGGCGAACCTGGTTTTCAATTTTTGAATTTCAATTAATTTTTTGCTTTGTATCTAAATGAATTATAGTATTTTGTTTATCCATAATACTTGTAGCGTATGACTTTCCCTAATTCTGTTTATTTTTTCGGTGGGTGAATTTTTTGCCAATTTAATTAATCTTTTAAATAAGCTGTCTTGCGCAATTTTAATAATAGCATTAATACTTTTGTGTAGTCGTTTAAGTTTTTACCATCTAAATAAATATGTGCATTAAAATACTGAGCAAATGATAAAGTTTCCTGAACTGCATAAAGATGAGATAAAACTTGAGCTAAACTATCATTGAAATGTTCCAAAGAGTGTAAGAGAACTCGTAACGCTTTATATACCAGTGCCTTTTTTTGTGCCTGTTTTTTTGTTCCTCATTATATTTTTGATAAATTATACCTCCAATTTCTATCAATATGCCATGTGCATAGCAGTTTACTAGGAACTGGTGACATTACACGAGACTAGACATTATAAAAGGCTGGTGCATCATCTGACATAAATATCGGTACCAATATAATAGATCTGCTAGGGGGTGTGCTGTGATCTTGTTAAATGAGCTTCGTGGTCAGATTGTACATCTAACAATCACTTCTCACGTTTCATTTTCATTCAATAATAAACCCAAAACACAATCAAAATTCGATACATAAGAACAACCCACTTTTATATTTAATATTATATGCCTGATGATGGAATTTGTATGCCGAAACTAGTCACCAATGCATTAATTTTTTCATTGGTAACCACATTTGAGATTATTCATAACCTTTGGGATTTACTTTAATATTTATTTATTAATAATGTTCGTTTTTGGATAAGCCAATAGTCAAATCGATTTGGCCAAAGCATTAATCTAGTGGAAATTATGGGGTCCCATATTGCTACTGGTTGTACGACCCTGGAAAAGTAAGTCAATGAATTTTTTGTAGTTATGTGTCATTTAAACAGTTGTTACGGTCCTTTTGCGTCCGTAACAACGTTTCAAATATTCATTTTAAATTTACTAACATCTACTGGCACAAATTCCGATATTCACTGAAATTAAAGTTATTTTTATTTCCTAGGAATTTAGTTCCCACCTCTAGCATCAACTATTGATTTTAAATGATTATTTTTGAATGTTGGAAAGAGTGTAATGGAGTGAGACAGATGTACTGGTTCTTATTAAAGTGAGAAAGAGATAAGGATAAATCTGATAAGTTTTTTGTGACTTGGCATTTTTTTAAATATTATATTGTAAAGTCTATGCTCAATAAAAGAGGTAAGAATATCTCGTTGCAGATTTCTATGGGTGGGTTCGAAAAAAAAAGGTGGCTTGGTTCTGGTAGTAGAAATATGCAGTTTTCGTTTAATTTTTTTTTGTTTGATACTTTGCAAATCAACTCAGATTAATAGTTTTTTTTTGTGAAGTTTATTAGATTCATGCTCAGACTTTCTTTGACTTCAGTCCTTTGTTTGTAACCTACATAGCCTATCTAAGCGACTTTGCAGTTAATTATTAAAGCTTGTGATAGAATTCATAATTTTCAGCAATTATAGGCTTGTAATTTAAATTATTTGATTCAGATAGAATTTAGCCTTGAATGTGTGACAAATTCAAACATTTTTACCAGAACATTGCTATTGTTAGGACCTATTCCTTGATGTTGTATTAGATCATATTCTCCCCGCTTCTGATGTTTTAGGCACATTTACCCGCTGGCACCTTACGATAGTCCTAACCAGACGGAGCTCCGTGAGCTAAAAAGAGCGGGACTCTGATTTTCTGAACCCTGGAAGGATCAGCTTACACATTAATCCAAGATAAGTAAAAGTGTTTTGAATATAGTCACCAAGTCAAAGATGCCTAATAAATAAAAAAAAAATAGTAACTTCAATTCATTTAATAATTTTCTTTAATAGATTTGTTAACTTTGCCTTTGAGAAATATTTACAAATCTTGTAGAAGCATAGGATATTTAAGCATAGAGTTTACGTAGGTGGCGAAAAGGGCGGATCCAGAGTCTCACTTTAGGGGGGTCATAACTCGTGAAGAACTTCTGGGGATCCTCCGCCGGAAAATTTTGGGCTATAGTATTTATTGTTATTCATAAAAAAAACATCACAGGATAGGGGTGGTCATGACTCCTATGACCTGCCCCCCTTTTCATTAGTTAATATTTGTTCAAGAAAACACGGGAGGACAGCGGTTTGACAGTTGTACTCCTCCTACCTAAGCTCTATGTTAAACCTGTTCAAGGGGCACGATTCTACCCCCTGAGCAATAGCCAAGGCAACGTTTGCTTCTTGAGTTAAAACAAATAAGAAGGGAGCAAAATAGCTTATAAATCGTAACACAGTCTACCAAGTTTAGTTAAAAACTTATACAGTGCGGTGGAATAAGTGTTACCCCCCCCCCCCCCCCTATTAACTACTCTATTTTTATATCTTAAGAAAAAAGCTCAAACAGGTCAATTTTTATATTACCTACAGGGCGTTAAACTTAAAAATTAAAAAATAAATCCCTTAACATTGATATTTATACAGTGCGGTGTTACCCCCCCCCCCTATTAACTACTCTATTTTTATATCTTAAGAAAAAAGCTCAAACAGGTCAATTTTTATATTAAACGTAGTATGTTATGACATAAAAGTTTCGAAGCTGACATAATCCCTCTTCATGGGGGTGTCACCCCTTCGATTTTTTTAAATGAGAAAGTGCATCATGCGACACCTCATTTCAAACCTATTGAAACACTGATTTCAAAAATGTTACTGTTAAAGTTTAAAATTTATTTAGTTTTCAGTACACCCTTAGTTGTTACTTGTTGTTACTTGTTTACAATGTAGGAAAGATTTATTTAAAGACAAAAAACCTACCGTCAAGCCAACAGAATTCATTGAATTCTTGCAAGGTAAGATTAAAACTCTCGAATAACTCAGACTCCGTTAATTTTTGAACCAAAGTCTTATACATTTTTGAAATCAGTGTTTCAATAGGTTTCAAATGAGGTGTCGCATGATGCACTTTCTCATTTAAAAAAATCGAAGGGGTGACACCCCCATGAAGAGGGATAATGTCAGGTTCGAAACTTTTATGTCATAACATACTACGTTTAATATAAAAATTGACCTGTTTGAGCTTTTTTCTTAAGATATAAAAATAGAGTAGTTAATAGGGGGGGGGGGTAACACCGCACTGTATAAATATCAATGTTAAGGGATTTATTTTTTAATTTTTAAGTTTAACGCCCTGTAGGTAATATAAAAATGGAGGTATTTAATATATACGATTATTAAGTAAACTCTACTTATTTTTCAGAATTCTATCAGCGGTATCATTTATGCCATGTTTTTTAAAACACCTTACAGAATTATTTGTTTGTTATCAAATCTCAATAATATCAGTTTTGGCAATTTGAAATTTATATACATTTTTAACTGCTTCATTTACTTTATTTATTTTGTATATGTTAAGTAGTGTAATGAAAGTGCTAATTAGGTAGTTATCGGCTCACGTTATTTATTATAAGAAATACGTTTATATAATTACATAAATTTAAAATATGCACATATGCGATATTGTTTACAACAATAAGAATAATTAGCTAAAAATACATCTATAAAAGCAGCATAACATATTCCTGTTTATACAATAATTCAAAATGAGTAGTATATTTTTAGTACTTATTGTAAGTGTTACTGTCTGTTTCAGTTACGGACAGAATAGAGGTAAGTCAACATGAAATATACAATTAAAATCAAATATTCAAAATTGATTGGGATTTTTTCAAAATATCACATAACATAAAGAATCACAATTAATTAATAAAATACACCATACCGTTACTCTATTTTATAAAACGGAAATATAGCAAAATAATTAATGTATTCAAAAAACTTGTTTATCTGAAATTGCGAGAACAATCGGCGGTAAAGTAGTTCTTTACTACCGACTTAATTAAAAAAATCAAGAGCCAATCAATTTGCAAAATAACAAAAATTATATTTGTTAAAATTGTCATTGTCAATTCAATACGTTTTACTAAATTATGAGGCGCACACCACGTGATTTGCGTTGTTGAAATTGGATACAAAATTTTTTTTTAGTATTTTTTAGTTAATGTTAAGGACATAATAGCACATAAATTTTAAATCGAAAATCCTTTTGTAAAATAAAAATAAGCTGAAATTTTAAATGTATATATTGGAGGAAGTTATCGAGGGCTTCCGATTTTTTTTCTTAGAAGTACTTTTTGTTAAATAGAAAAAAAATCTGCGACCTCATAAAATTGGAATTAACAAATAAATATAACCTGACCTAGATAATGTCACAATAAATATGCTGTAAAAATTTTGTTTCTTAATATCAAGCCGTTGTCAAAAAAACATTTTTCAAAATTTCATATTTATATGGATCCAGCTGTACAGGGTGAAGTTGCTGCCAATATCCCCTAGGAAGCAGGAGCAGCTGGATCCATATAAATAATAAATTTTGAAAAATGTTTTTTTGACAACGGTTTGATATTAAGAAACAAAAATTTTACAGCAAATTGCGACATTATCTAGGTCAGGTCATATTTATTTGTCAAAATTCCAATTTTATGAGGTCGCCGAATTTTTTTCCTTTTAACAAAAAGCACAAAAGGATTTTCGATTTAAAATTTAACTGAGGTGCTATTATACCCTTAAGTACAAGGTAGAGCGCCATAAAACACAATTATTCTTTTTTGGACGAGATCGCGTCTAATATAGTAACTAAAAATGTGCAGCTCTTTTTTTATGATATTTAAAATATCTGTGCTACTTTTCCTTTTCTCAAATTTATGTAAAGTTGATAGACGTATAACTTTTACTAAAAATATTTAAAAACAATGGAACAAGCTCGCTCTCACATATTAATTACAGAATCGATTGGTGAAAACCGCAGCTTCCTATTTTTCTTATTAAAAGAGAGTCCGTCCAAAAACGGTTTTGAGGCAATTGGCACCTCTTAAAAATCTAATTAAAAAAAAACAATCAATAATTATAATTTTTAGAGTTAATAAATACAATTTCGGATAAAATTTAATATGCACCTCAGCATTAAAGTCATTTTTTATCACTCACATGGCTGAGGGGGTGACAATATGTCCAAATTTGGACATCCTGTGAAAATAAGGAAACAGGGAACTCCTCTCTCCCCATTATATCAATAAATTAATTGTGGTACTTTGACCTCGAGTTTTATTACCTCATCCCTTGGCCACATTAGAGAAATGGATTACCATTTTGACTTAAATAATTTCTATATTCATGTTAAAAATATGACTCTACTGGCTTGATAGATAAAACAATATTTATCTGATTTTTGTTTAAGTCGTCCTGTTTTTTAGGTACAATGTCTAGTTGTCCTGCTCCTTATTGTTTTGCGTTATGTAGTTGCTTTTTTGTTTACTATAATCCTCATTTATCCTGGCTCTCATGTAAGAAATACTTTTTATGACGTGTAGAAAGTTTTACGTATAACCAATGCTTTTGTTGTAATTTGAGTTAAACTTACTGAATTAATATTAAATCTGAACTCCTGTAGAAAGTCTTAATTCAGAGCTATCAAATTATTAAAAAAAATCAGCTGTGTTACCCTAGAACTTTCCCGGCTGGGCTGTGTAGAATAGGATTATTTTAATTATAAAATACAAAATTCCTGGAAAAGTAAAATGCTGTAAAAGTGCTGAAAAAATGGGTTGCAAAAATTAATTAAAATGAAAAACGACTGAAAATGGTAACAAATTATTATAATTAGCAACAAGGTAACGAAATATTTCAAATAAGGGAAAAAATTTGTTAAAAATGATAAATAATTGTTAAATTTCAGGTCAAATTAAAACTAATAAATAAAGAGTGAAAATTGGCAAAAAATGCAAAAAAATCAACAAAAGTCCAAAAACGACAAAGTAAAGGGAAAAAAGTAAAAAACGCCAAAAATGTCAAAATAAGTTAAAAAGAAAGCAAATAAGGCAAAATAGTGGCAAAATACAAGTAAAGAAAAACAAAATGGGTTAAAAAGAATTAAAAAAAAGATTAAAAACAAACAAAAAGCTGAAAAAGGCAAAAAATCAAAAAAAAGGGCCAATTAGAAGCAAATAAAGGCAAAAAAAGTTCAAAAAGTTAAAAATAATAAAAAAAAACAAAAAAAAAGGTAAAAAGGCAAAAAAAAACAAAATACGAAACAGAAACAAAAAACTCAAAAAAGGGCATGATAAAGGCAAATTACAGGTAATAACATGTAAAAAAAGCAAAAGTGGTAAAAGAAGGCTTAGTAAAGACAAAGTAGGCCAACAACTTCATAAGAGTTAAATAAAAAGGAAAAAAAAACGGTTGTGTCGCCATAAAAATTTCCCGACGAGTATCCACGAATACTTTTTCAGATATTTAATGTTAAATTTTCAAATATTGACAGTTTTTTATTATTGGCAGGTGACCGTTGGAGAAATAATGTTGACTGTTCTGAATAGAGATTTTCTAGGGATTTTAAATGACATAGTGCAAGTCAAATTCCGTCACATATTGCATCTGTCATTTTTTGATAGTGACACTTCCGTTTGACAGATGACAGATGACTAATGAGTTCTTCCGACGGGGAAATCCAAACCCATATACCAAATTTCAGCTCAATCGGATTAAACGTGTGGCCTCTATCGTGGAAGAATACACACACAGACAGACAGACAGACAGACAGACAGACAGATAGACAGATAGACAGATAGACAGACAGACAGACAGACAGACAGAGAGAATTTCATCTGGAAATGGTCTTAATCATCCCAGGTGACCTCAAAATGGATATTTCTGAAAAATCTCGATTTTTTTTTAGCTCGTTCACAATACTTTCCCTTGGGCCGGAAAAGTAAAAAATCGGCTGGGTTACCCTAGCACTTTCCCGGCTCGGCTGAGGAGAATAGGATTTTTTTAATTACAAAATACCAAATTCCTGAATGGGTTTTAGTGCGAAAGGGACATCTGATACCCAAATTGAGGTCCAGGTATTTAAAATGTTATTTGTAAAAAAGAAGAATCAATGTCGTACTTGAGGACCTTCTACTGCACCAATTTAAACCAAAAACTAATGGTCGCATTCGAGGCATACTCCAATCCTTAGTACCGAATTTCAGCTAGATTGGGAGCTATCGTGGAATATTACACACATACACATAGACAATCACACATACAGACCTCACTCTGGAAATGATCCCAATCTTCTCGGGTTACCTCAAAATGGATATTTCCATCGAAATCTCGAACTTTTTTTGTTCCTTCTTCCCTTTGATGGAATCGGAGAAGTAATATTTTATATGATAGTAAAATTTTACATTTTTTAGATATATTCTTCATATTAAATTATTACTTACTCTAGTCACTTTGCTTGGTCTAAAAAATAACAATCATATTATAAATCAATATTATTTTCTAGAATGTGGCCCGAAAGAAATCCTTAATGAATGTGCTTCATCATGTGTGGGAGAGCCAAATTGTTTAGTACCGCATCCCACGCCAAAACCTCATACTGCTTGTCCAGCAGTTTGTGTAAAACGATGTGAATGTGACCCAAAAAGAGGTTATATTAGATCATGCCCTGAAGGAGATTGTATTAAGAAAAAAGATTGCCCTTCTGTGAACTGCCTATTTTCATAAAATAATATATTATGTAACAGATGCTTTAGTAAATAAAATATATTAATAAAGTAAAATACACTTCTTGGATAGTTATATGTAATCAATATTAGATCCAGAGCTGTCCCTAAGTACTTTAGTGCTCAGGGGTACAATGCTTGCAAGCACTTTTTAAAATACATTTAATTTCAATTCCAGGTAGTTTTTGTTGGACTTTTATAAATAATCATCAAGGTCAACACACTCCACATTTAAATTTTCAAAAAGTGCTCATGAATTTAAAGTACTTTTTCAGAGTGCTGTGCTCGCGTGCAATTTACCGTAAAATCTGTTTAGTGCTCGTTATTTTTAAGAACTTTGTTTGAATGCTTAGTGCTTAGACTTTTTGTCAGTGTTCGTCTCACCTCTGATTGGTGAAACTTGTAATTATTAAAAAGATTGCTGAGCAAACTCTATCCAGAGATGTTCTTTGGTATCCAGAATACCGACTTAGATAGGTACTATACGTGAGATCATGAAAGAACAAGGAAATTTGATTCTGTATCATGTAAACTTGCTCAAACCAATGTAGGTAATAGAGAAAAAATCCCAAACTTGGGCAACCACTTTTTTTTGATAATTTTGTTACAAACGATATTGAGAAAAAAACTCTGCAATACTTTTAATGTTAAGAATAAAACAAGTGAAAAACAGCTATATATTTGCAGTAATTTTTTGAGTTTTCAAAAATTTATAGTCACAAAAACAAATTTCTATTTATACCTTAATAGCTGAATACCCGTGCTTGGCTACGGAATGTCTCTAATATTACTACCTGTACGACCATGTTTACTTGATTTCTTTTATTTTTTTCCATTTTTTTCCATTTTTTCCAGTTTATTATGTTTTTTTCTATTTTTCCTATTTTTCTTTGTTGTTCCTCCTTATCCTTCTCTATTTTTTCAATTTGTTCCTATTTATAGACAAGAATTCCAAGACAGACTTGACTTTTGTTTAGCACACGATGGACAACATTTTGAGCAATTGCTGTATTTTTTTTTTATTTTTACCTTCTTTTAAATACCTAACAATAAACTGATAACATTATTGATACAAATTATGTAATGTTTTTTTGTCCTAGCAGTGGACAAAGGGTATGATTTGAATTCTGCATTGAATTACCTTTCCTCTGATGTGCCACACATGGTGTATCGCCCATTCAAATTTTCATGTTATGGGGTGAAGGGGGTTAAGGTAGAGCGACAAATTTTGTCAAAAATTTCGTTTCCTCTAAATCAAAAGTCGACGTGTCTCTCTATTTTTCTCAAAAATTATTGTGCGAGAGTAAAGTGAGGGTAGGAAAAAACACCCTGTATTTCTGTTCAGGGGGGTACTAAAAAAATTAAACGTAGTGATTTGAATTCTGCATTGAATTACCTTTTCCCTGATGTGCCACACATGGTATGTTCCCTATTTAAATTTTAAAGTTGAGGGGCGAGGGGTAAAGGGGGTTGACGTTAGAGTGATGTTTGTTATCAAAAATTTTGTCCCCCTCAAATCAAAAATCGACGTGTCTCGCCATTTTTGCCAAAAATTATTGGGTAAGCCAAAAACGGGGGTGGAAACTTTTTAAAAAAACACCCTGTATATATATAATTATGACAGAAGTATATCTAATAATTTTTTATTGTCGTTGATATCTTTTTTCTTTTGTTTCTTTATTTTAACCTTTCTAGATTTTTCATCCATATAACAATATTCCAATCAGGACGAACCAAAAATAATCCTTCCCAAAATTGGCCAAAGTCACAACCTTGAGATTTCGGTGAAGGTCTACTACCAATTTGTCAGTTTTTGTCCCATATAAAAACATAACCTTTGAACACAAAATTTTCATCAAATAACACATCAAAAAAATGGTGTCAAACTTGCACTTTTATACCCCTTAAAATGAAAATTTCGCAAAATTCTTTTTTAGTGGGTGCCTATGTTATGAACAGAACATATTCTCAAAATTTCAGGTCTCTGAGTTAAGTAGATTTTGCTCTACGTTGATTCTATGTCAGTCAGTCAGTCAGTCAATCAGTCAGGACTTTGCCGCTTATATTACAGATATTCTATATTAGGTATATATTGTCTTCTCAGTACATGCCCAATCCAATTTCTTTTCTTAGAACTTCCTCATTCCTCACAAAGTCTATCCATGTGATCTTAAGCACCCTGCTCAAAACCCATATTAAAAAAATTTCCGATATTTATATACGTAAGTGCAAATTCAAAATTACTTTTTAATCGTTATAAACTTTACTACCAAATGAAACAGAAGTAGAAGAAATCCTACCAGTCATACATCAATTAACCATCAAAGAAATAGAACCAGTAACACAAAAGGAACTAGCAGAAGAAATAAAGACAAATATTAAGCCAAAACGAAATTTTTAAAAATCTACGATAGTGAAACTAGTTTATATATTGAATACAACTTTTATTCTAAAACATCTACTTGATGGAAAATAGCAGATTTAATCATGATTCTCAAACCTGAAAAACCTGAAAATGGGATCTCGTCACGCAGACCAATATTATTGTTGCCAGTTATATCAAAACTTTTTAAAAAGACTTAAACCCAATATTGAAGAAAAATGCATAATTCCCTTCCACTAGTTTCGCTTTAGAGAAAAGCACGATACAATAGCCCAATTGACTTACAGATCAACTAGAAAAAGCACTAGAAGAAAAGAAGGTATGTTCAGCGAGTTTCCTTGACGCGGCTCAGGCGTTCGATAAAGTCTGGCATCAAGGACTCTAACATAAGCTTAAACAATTTCTACAATCACAATACAGCTTGTTACTAAAATCTTATATTGGTGAAAGAATGTTTCGTATGGGAATGTATATTTTCAGAACTAAGACCGATAAAGATTGTGTTCTGGGTACATTGCTGTATCTCCTATATACTTTTGATATACCAGTATAGAAACAAACTACAGTAGCCACGTTTGCAGATGATACATGTGTACTGGCAGTTGCCAAAACTATACAAGAAGCTAAAGAAATACTATAATGCATGGAAGAAAAGGTGGCTCATTAGACTGTCTGGATATACGGCATAAAATTTTTGCGGTGTGCCTGCTCGAGCAATATCCAGATCATATAAAGGTTCCAGAACAAGGTACTGAGAGGTATTATCAACTCCCCTTGGTGAGAAACAGCGACCTTCCCAGAAACCTGGAAGTGGATTATTTTAGCAGACGAAGCAAGAATTTTTGCAAAAAAGTATAAAGAACGGCTTCACAATCACGAAAACGTCAAAGTAGTCCAGTTGCTAGACCAAAGTGGAATAGTGAGAAGACTCAAGAGAATCAAACCATTTGATCTAGTGTAGCGTATATTTGATATACGCTAACTTTTGATATATTATTTAATTTCGAACCATGTATTGTCACTTAACGACATCTATTTGACCGAAGATCAATTTACTGTTATTTAAAATAGCAACCTCTCATAGTTGTCGCTTAACGACATCTATTAGACAGATTATTAATTAACCGCCATTTAAAGTAGTACTCTTTTAAATCGACGATTAAGTGGTGTCATTTAAAATAGTACTCTGAAAATCGTTATTATTGATTTTTATACGCTTTTGCACCTGGTGGCGTTATTAACCTAAAAATTGGTATAAAACTTCCGGCAGACAAAAGTTCGGTCTCTTGTTTCTTATCTGGTGATTCGTAAGCATACACATCTTATAAATAGTTATTTTATTATTCACTATTTCTTTTTTTTATCTTGCTTTGATTACGGTGGTACAAATTTTAAGTTCAATATTTGCGAGCATATTCTGTGCTCATATTGGAGTATTGCTATTACATATCTAATTCATCTCATTTTGATGTGCATAGGTTAAGTATATTGGTTCTTTTTACCTTTGCATGTGTCGCACGACATGTTTGATTGATCATCTTGATGTAATTTAACTTAATATAGAAATAATTTAGCTAGCTTACGTAGAGTGATTAAGCGTTTGTTTTATTAGAAAAAACGTGCTTTAATTTGCAGTTGAATGTATTGGACATCCTTTTAAATTTGTCGATGTTGAAGACATTTTTTCTTATTAATTCTTATAAATTTAACTGAGCTTAATTTCGTAACCTCTCTTAATTGCGTTTGTACCTTTGTCCATCGAATTATATTTTTTTCATTTAGATAAATCAAAATTCCTTTTTTATTGTTTCGTTTCACCATACAACTTTTATGAGCTTTTAATTAAACATTTCGACATTTGTTTTGTCTTCATTTGATTGTCGAGTTGTCTTCGGCCAGGATAATTCGACAAATTGCACTTATCTGATTATTTAGCATATATTTGATTATCTTTTTCACAATCGTTTGTTACAAATTTTTATTACATTGATTTTACTGATTGTGGTGTAAAAAATCATTTTTTTGTTCATTATAACTTTTTTCTCATTATATTGATTTCACTGTTCATTGTTAAGGATTCAATTTGTTAATCGTAGTTATTTGTACCATTTTTTGACATTTTTCTTTGTAATTAACTACTCTTTTACAAACTTGGATTTTCATTTGTTGATGCACTGGCGATTTGTAAGAGACAATTTCAATTCTATCAGTGCGTAAAATTTACGAAACTTTCTCTTGTGGTCCCTAAAACAAAAATCAGTGAAGTTGTGGTTGTACGTCTAGCCACACATTAATTCTTGTGGGTCTTTTGATCAGTGCAAACGGCCAAGTGAAATTCTTCTGTTTTAATGTGAAACCTTTTTGTGAGCCCTCTTGAAGACCACTCATAGCGAGGACCATCCCTTTGGCACATCACGCAGAACTTGCACTTCACGAACACACCACGTCACTGCTAGGACACAAACGCTGCTGCTGTCACACTCCAAGTGGCTCATCCAGGATTTGACGTCTTACCTGTCGCCTCCAGACGATTCTGGTAAAACCATTGGAAACCTAAAGACTGCGCAGAACGTTACGCAAAATTTTCAATCAATAATTTTTTCCATTAATTAAATTCACTACAGTTTATTTTTACTTGTTTCATTTGACTCCTTCCTAGTAAATCAATTTTCTTTTTTGATCAACAACTAAGCAATTAGATTATTTAGTAGGGGTTCAACTTGTCGGGATCCTTCAGATAGACATAATAGGCAAGTGGCCTGAGTCGTAAATTAGAGCTAGCTATTCATTACCAACAAATTGTAACTTAAGTCTCATGCTATTAAAACTGGTTACACTAGTCTAGTGGTTTAAATGCAGAGCACAGTGCATGCTGTGGAGAAAAACCGAGTGATGACAAATCTGAGAAAATACCAGTAGGATAAACTCAGTATAATACTTTAGTCGTAAGATTTTAATATACAAATATTGATCGTTAATCTTGTTTCTAGATTAATTGTTATTAAATTTTAATAAAAAAAACTTACTATTTGATTAAAACAAAATTCCACTAACTGGTGTAATAAAACGGTTCGTCTTTTAAATTTAAAATTTATCGGTCACCAAAACAACCGAATTTTATTGTCAGCTTCCATAACAAAATAAAGGAAGCGTGAATAAAGATTAACAACAAAGCCGATTTTTCAAGTGGTCGGTTGCTATTCCGAAACAACAGGATTCCACGGCATGAATCAAAGCCTTTCAATATGCTAATACGTACCGGACGGAGTGCATCCATCACAACGACACTGACATGACAAATCATCGGTCTCTGTGACCTCTTCTGGGTATCACCCCTCTTTCCCCGAGAAAGCCGTGTCCACAAACGATCGTGAATCAGATGTATTATTTGTAGTTGTTTTCGAAATGATATTTACATTTAAAAAAGCGGGATTAGTTTTATTTTAAAAATACCTCTAATTTTCAAGTTAGTTCAGCTGCCCTTGGCTGGCCACACCATGCAATTTACATGTTTTATGATCTATAAGATAGGACGGCTGTTGTGGTCCATAATTAAAATCACAGGTTAATTTCTGAAATAATGTACCCTATAATTACAGCGTTATTAAAACAAACATGCTTGTTTTGCCTTAGATTTATGATCTCTATTAAAAGTGAATAATCATTTTCCAAAAGTTCATTGTTGTTAGTTTGATCATGCCCTCGTGAAATTGATATTTCTCGGAATAACGAATATTAAATTAGAAAACAGATTTTTTTTTATCCAAAGCCATATTATTAAGAATATATCAGTTGGATAAATAAGATAATAACTCAAAAGCTAATTGTAGGTGCTACGTTGTGTCACTTGTTAGTTATTTTTAGTTGCTTTGCAAATAATTAAAAGTACTTAGTCTTAACTTATGTATTATATAAATCATAATAAAAAAAAAATCGATTGTGTCGACCCAAAACTTTCCCGACGAGTATCCACGAATAATTTTTCAGATATTTAATGCCAAAGTTTCAAATTTTGACATTTTTTTATTTTTGACAGGCGATAGTTGGAGAAATAATTTTGACTGTCCTCTATAGAGTTTTTCAAACCTAACCTAACCCAAACCCCTGTACCAAATTTCAGCCCCATCGGATTAATACTTTTTAAGATATTTAGTGCTAAAGTTTCAAATTTTGACATTTTTTTATTTTTGACAGGTGACAGTTGGAGAAATAATTTTAAATGTTCTGAATAGAGTTTTCAAGGGCTTTCAAATGACATATTGCATGTCCAATTTCGTGACATATTTCATATGTCATTTTTTGATAGTGATACTTCCGTTCGACAGATTTCGTACAAAAACTAATGGGTTCTTCTGACGGGTAACTCAAACCCCTATACCAAATTTCAGCTCAATCGGATTAAACGTGTGGCCTCTATCGTGGAAGAATACACTCACACACACACATACACACACAGACAGACTTCCATCTGGAAATGGTCTTAATCGTTTCAGGGGACCTAGCTCGTTTACAATACTTTCCCTTCTAGGAGGTGGGTCGGAAAAGCAATACCTTTATCACACTCGTTCGGACAGTAACATTTTGCACTAGAGTATAAAAGTGTGAAGTATTTTCTGCATTTTTCATAGGGCCGTACTGTCCATATAAGTGATCGTACAAAACCATTATAATTCCTTAACCTAAACAAATTTAACAATACACCCAGCAAACTAACAGTATCCAAGTAGTTCAGCCACGGTCAGACGGATAGTCAGACGGTTGTAACTGACTTAAGTAACTGAAAATAGTAGGTGGGCGAGCTAACAGAGTTCCAAAATTTGAAACCGTTCTCGAGTAATCACTGTGACAGACAGACATACAGAAATTGTAAAGTCAATAAGTACCTTTGCTTTGCTTCGGTACTTAATAATGATCGTTTAAACTATACCAACTTTAAATTAAAGATTGATAATGTCTACATTCCCGCTACATTAACGATATGGCGCAAATTTAATTGAACACTATTGGGATCAAAGGAGCGCACAAGAGCACAAGAGCGAACGGACAAAAGAGCGCACAGACAGAAGAGTGCACGTACGAAAGAGCACACGGACAAATGAGCGCACGGACAAAATAGCGCAAGAGCAAAAATCGAACGGACAAAAGAGCAAAAGAGCGAACGGACAAAAGAGCGCGGACAAAATAGCGCTTTATTTGGTTTATTAACACTACTGCACAATCAAATTTTTCTACAAAAAAACACCCATTGTATTTTTCACACTTATCTATTAATACCTTATACAAGTGTGGTTATTTTAATTGTCTAGTCTAATTTTGTTGTTATTTCAAAAAAGTTGTTGGTTTTTGTATGAAAAATGTTAAAATCACAAAAAGGGAAAGACATCTTATTTTTCAACGGATATAGATACCGGCGAGACACGGTTATTTCTATCTTAGAATCATGGAGGTGCAGTATGAAAACATGTAAAGGTAGATTGGTTTGCAGCGGACACGAAAAAAAGAGAACGAACTCCGCACAATCACGGACCAACGCCCTCTATGGAGTGTTAAGATAATTTCGTGTGTTGTTGCTCTTACGGTGGTATGCAGCACCCGTCCTTAATCCAGATTATCTTTTAATCGTGCTTTAATTGAGTTATTCGTATGTACCACCTTAAAAACAAATGTAAACCAGATTAAAGTTGATCCTAGAATATCGAGCAGTTAAGCCGAATTTTCTAACCTAAAATAAAATTATAACCTCGAAACTTTAAATTTAAAATTAAATTATAATCATCAAAAGTGGACTTTGAAAACGAAATATTTATCGACGATGATCTAAACATTCTAGATAGGTATATTGGAATTTGGATTTCCAAGGAAGATCTATGATAGATCAGATTATTTAGATATGGACAACCTAACCTTTTACCGAAGATTTCGTCTAACGAAAGAAACGACCGAAAGAGTTTTAGGAGAAATTGAAAATGATTGCACAACTGCATATTTTTTTGCAATAAGATTGATTAACTATTTTTCAGCAGGCGAAAAATTCGGCACACGTTTTGATTCGTTTTTGCTCATGATCATCAATAGTTACGAAAACACCCTTCGGTTATTAAAAAGGCATTCAAAGAAAAATCTAAAAAACAAACAGCAAAATTGAGGATAGTTTTCAAAATTATTATTTCTTTTAATTTCTTCTTTTTTTCTTAAATTATATAGTACTTTTTGCGGTGTTGCCATATTTTTCTAAGAGTTTACTAATCCAATCTTTCGCAGTGATGGTGTATAACATCTCAATCCGGATTAATTAAACTAGATTTATAAATCCAGATTAAAATAAAAAGTCTTGCATACGGCAGTTAACTAAGAGGTCAACGGTCTAGTTGAGTGAGCCGAGAAGAACTAAGAGTTAGGGCGTTATTCATTTTTCATTGATGTTTAATTTTAAGTTTTACTTTAATAAAATAATCCTCATAAATCGGAAGTTCTACTAAATCCTTAAAATGAAGGAGGTGAATAGGACCCAAAATGCCATAAAACACCTCTTCCGAATAACCCCGTTGAAGCCAAGATCCATAGTTTAAGCTTCAGTAAGTCAAATGACATCTTCTGAAGCTATTTCCGAGCTATGAAGCAAACCGAAAGGCTATAAAGTGAGTGAGACAAAAAGAAAATTCCACGAATACTGTTCAAGACAATATCAAAGATATTACAACCTCCAAAGGAGCCCAATTTTTTTATGGGACTCCAAAAACGATAATGAAAAACATTCCAGGATTCCTTTGTTTGGCACAAACGAAAACCTAAATCTGTTGACAGAATTTTAAAACTGGGCAGTTGATGGAACCTTTAACGTCGCACCTAAGCTCTTATTTGCGCAATTATTTACAATCCACATAATTATTGGGACAAAAGCAATAATGGATAAAAATCTTCAGAAAATTTTCGGATTAACTGCAAAATATTGGCAGCATTGGCATTTGTACCAATAAAAGACGTACAATTGGGCCTTGAAATCATTTCTTAGAATTTTGAAGCGGATATGAAGCCATTAGTAGTTTATTAGAAAAGGAATTACGTTGGAAAATCCTCAACCAAGATTAAGCGTAGACTTTTGGAACGTTTTCGATAGATATAAGAAAGATTTGCCTACCAGAAACAACAGTTCTTTTGTCCAAGTATGTTGATGGAACGGCGGTCTGAATAAAAGAAGGACAGAAATAATTTCATTAAAGTGGCAAAGAGAGAGTCGTGGTGGAAGTACTATTAGATTATTGAGAATTTGTCTGAAGCAGCTAGATCATATAAATCCCATATCGGATCCTTGACAAATGCCAACTGCGTATACCAGGTATCGACTTGAAATTTTGGAATGCCATTAAGGAAATAGGGGGAATATTAATAGTATATAATGTACCACCCCAACGTGATATTCGCGCCGCCCTCACCCACCCCCGGTCCAAAAATTTAAATGACACCCGGTATTTTTTTGACACATTCTGAAAGAGCTTGGTTTTTTTAGTATGTTTGTATGAAAAAAATACTTAATTACACAATGAACTTTGTAAGAGCTAAAAGTTCAGATACCAGATATTGAATATCGAAAGCGAAAATTATAGCAAGCCACGGAAGCAGCTTCATTGTTTGAACTGTAAAATAATATTATTTGACAGTTCTGTTTACTTGTTAGTACACAAGTTTTAGAAAGATTCTGACTTAGTCTAAATTAAATAGCTCATAGACTTAGGAAAAATGGTTTACAGTTTGGAAGAAAGAACTGAAATTGTAGTTCTATATGGAACTGCAAACAGAAACTATTGCAGAGAGCAACATTATTTAACGAAAACCATCCCAACAAAAATGTATCTGCTGTTTACATAATAAACTTAATACAACAATTTTTTCAAACTGGATCGGTAAATAATAAAAAACGTGAAAGTTTGGTGCACGAGATGAAGCAATGCAGGTAGCAGTTCTTGGTCACGTACATTTAGACCCACAGCTTTCAGTTAGAAAATTATCAGAAACTGTGAGAGTGGAAAAATTAACGTGTCATAAAATATTAAAATGCACCCTTATAAATACAGCTTCATCAAGAGTTAGGTGACGATGACTTCGTTAGAAGAGCTGAACTATGACAGGCATGATTCGACAAAATAGAAATATTTGCTTTAGTGACGAATCTTGCTTCTTCTTAAATGGTTTTGTTAATAGACACAATTGTCGATATTGGAGCGATGTTAATCCCCATGTTTTCCGAGAAGACCACACGCAACGTCCCCAAAAAATTAATGTATGGGCTGGAATTCTTAATAACCAAATAATTGGGCCAATTTTCTACTAGGACAATTTAACTGGACTAAGATATCCAGAGTAGTTTTTGAAAGAATTAATACATCCTCTTATTATTCAGTGCTTGGAAGAAAACTTAGATCAAATGCAGGAGGTTTAGTTATATTTTCAGCAAGACGGAGTTCCTCCTCATTTCTCTTTAGAAGTAAGGCAATATTTGGATACCATTTTTCCAGGACACTTAATAGGTCGTAGGGGTTCTACTGAATGGCCAGTTCGCTACCCAGATTTGACACCAATGGATGTCTTTTTATGGGGACATTTGAAGTCTGTTGTTTACAGGACACCACCACAATCCATTGATGATTTGCGTAATAGAATCTTAGAGGAATGTAAAAATTTAACACTTCCGAGACTAGACTGTTATTGTTTAAATATAAACGGTGAACATTTTGAACATTTAATTTAATTAAAATAATATAGAGTCCTTGTTTTACTTTAAAAAGCGAATTATTCTTTTTCGTGATAGTTGTATTTTTTTGTAAGTTATGTTTATGTTATATTTTTCTGTGATAAGCTGTATTTGTTTGGATAATTCAATGTTTTGTTACTATCTGCTTTAATTATTTCGAAATTTGTGTACTATTTAAGCTTACCAGTTGTTTTTCTGAACGTTCGATATCTGAACTTTTAGCTGTAAATATCTTACAAAGTTCATTATGTAATTAAGTATTTTTTTCACATAAACATACTAAGAGAATACTTGAGAATATGTCAAAAAAAATACAGGATGTCATTTAAAATTTTGGATCGGGGGTGGGCGGGGGCGACGAATATCACGTTGTGGTGGTACATCATATACTAATCCCTATTTCTTTAATGGCATTCCAAAATTTTAAGTCGATATCTTTTAAAACAAGAGATATAATTCCATTTAAAGTTTTCGGGCGAACACCTGGTATACGCATACAGGAAAAGAAAACCTAAATGTCTTAATGGGGACCCACTTTTCTGAATGCGTTTAAACTGAAGTAAATGGGGACTTGCAAAATAACCCAAAATCTTCCTGTCAATGGGTAACCCCCAGAAAGGAGGATTGGAAATTTGTAAAGCAAGTCATTACCTACAATATAATATGAGCTATCCATTCATTTAACCCCTATAAATCTCCAGATATTGATAATATTCAGCTTGTCCTGCTCCAGCAGGGCATATAAATATAGAACTACTAGGAAGATAAGAAAAGAGGAGAATAATAGAGAGAATAAAATTTCTAAAATTTCTTATGGCTTGGACCCATGACAGAGTGAAATTTATAGGTTGGACTGCAGGGTCATATTTTAATATATTTTTGTTGTATGTTATCCATGTTTTTATTTCCGGTAAAATCTAAAGTCTCATATAAAAAGTTAAATGTTTTGAAAATCACCCTAACCAAATTTTATTTCAATACATAGAAAAAGACAGAAGTTACGGATTTAATCCAATACTTGTGTACACCACTATTATTTTTTCTAATGGTGTTTCATACTTTTAAGCAAATATTTGGTACATAAATTATTTCTGAGACACCCATTATAATTCCCCTACCTTAAACTTTCTTCATAATGAAGGAATGTCGGAAATTCCTCTGCATTGGTCATTATAATTGCATAGGTAGAGCTCGTTTCCCATCATTTTGCGAAAGCAAATACCCAAACTGAAATTTATTGCAATAACTAAATAATCTGAACGTCGTTAAGTTATTTTGGTACGTATCGTCTGCGTCTATCCGAAGAAATAAATCAAAGTTGTACGTTTCCTATAAAACGTTAACATCATAATTTATTAGATAGCCGTCGGCTAATTATACATGATGATGGCCGGGCTCGTTTTGTTGAAATATGAAATAACTCGCTTTATCTCGAGAACGAGCCTCTCCTTTGTTATTAGCGGAGATTCTGTTGATTCTTGGACAAAAGCGAGATCTTCCGTTCAGACGGCCACTTCAAATATGTGCAATTTACAAAGAATTAAGTTACACTCTTGTTACTGGAAGAACACGGATATGAGCAGTTATGAAATACTTTCTACAGGGAAGTAAATAACAAATATTGATAATTTTTTGATATCTATCAAAAATAGAAGAAACTGTCAAATATTCACACTTTTAGGAAGTGGTTATTAAAGAAATAGAATAATTTAAATGAGCATGTTTTTTACTTTTTGACCAATAAATTATATTATTTGTGCAATACATTTATTTTTTTGCACATTATTCTGATAGTAAACACAGTCTACACTAAAATTACACTTCTGTGTATTTTTACTTTCCCGACCCACCTCCTAGAAGGGAAAGTATTGTGAACGAGCTAAAAAAAAATTCCAGATAAAAACGGAAATCCATTTTTCGGGTCCCCTGAGACGATAAAGACCATTTCCAGATGGAAGTCTGTCTGTCGGTCTGTGTGTGTGTATGTGTGTATTCTTCCACGATAGAGGCCACACATTTAATCCGATTGAGCTGAAATTTGGTATAGGGGTTTGGGTTACCCGTCGGAAGTACCCATTAGATTTTGTACGACATCTGTCAAACGGAAGTATTACTATCAAAAAATGACAGATGCAATATGTCACGGAATTGGACATGCAATATGTCGTTTGAAAGCACTTGAAAAACTCTATTCAGAACAGTCAAAAATATTTCTATAACTGTCACCTGTCAAAAATAAAAAAATGTCAAAATTTGAAACTTCAGCATTAAATATCTCAAGAAGTATTAATCCGATTGAGCTGAAATTTAGTATATGGGTTTGGGCGATCTGTCGGAAGAATCAATTGGTTTTTGTACGAGATCTGTCAAACGGAAGTATCACTATCAAAAAATGACAGATGCAATATGTCACGGAATTGGACATGCAATATGTCGTTTGAAAGCCCTTGAAAAACTCTATTTAGAACAGTCAAAACTATGTCTCCAACTGTCACCTGTCAAAAATTAAAAAATGTCAAAAGTTAAAACTTTAACATTAAATATCTGATAAAGTATTTCGTGGATACTCGTCGGGAAAGTTTTGGGGCGACACAACCGATTTTTTTCTTTTATGTATTATTTAATTGTATGGATTTATACACTCAAGAGGCGCCATTATTTTGCCTAAAATGTTTTTTGACGGACGGTCCCTTAATATTAAAGATAGAAAGCTGCGGTATTTTCACTAATCGATTCTGTATTTAATTTCTGATAGCACATCTGTGGCACTTTTTTTAAATTAATTTTAGTAAAAATGATACGACTATCTTCTCTAGATAAATTTGAAAACAGTAGCAATAAATATTTAAAATATTAAAAGAAAAAATTGCTACGCTGAGGGTATCGTCAAGTGTGATGTGGGATAGTAAGTTAGCCATGTAGATTATCTCAATGTTAGGAAGATAAACAGTAGATGCTTCAACAACAAATTTATTCACTGGTTTATGTTTACTACAATATAATAAATTGATAACTCATCGATAATGAATCAAGAATCGAGAATGAATACCGAATCAAGAATGACCCATCTCAAAGAGATAACAGCCTATATATGCAAAGCAAACAACAAACATTTCCTGACCTGGGCAACGACCGGCATTCAACCTGTCGGCGTTACCTTGTGATATCACGTTACGTATAACACACGTCTCAACCTTTATATTGTTTAAATTATAACTAGCATAATGAACTACGATATATTATTATTTAACATTATTCTGTGTTGCCCAAAAGACATCACACAAGCATACTGGAGAGAGGGGGTGGAATATAATATAAGTATAGTGTCGGTTTGCATTGATTAGTAAATTTTTTCTCATTTTTTCTCAAACACTATGCCAGTAGAGTTTAGGTCGTACACTCTATCTAATTTTAAAATGAGACTGAAATCTATATTAGCAAGTTCTTGGAATAACTTTTTGGAACTGAAAACTTATCTGTAATCTGACCATGGTGACCTATTTACTTATTTTCTTCTATTTAATAAATGTAATTTTTTTCTCTTTATTTTACTTTTGTTTTTTTTGTACCTAAAAGGTTAAGTTGAATAACAGTTTTGCTGATACTTCACCCATTCATAGATTACTTTTTTTTGTTAAGTATGATTTTTCTTGCTATTTATTGATGAATGAAGACGTTTTTATTTATTTATTTAACTTTTAGTTTATTTTCATTTTATTTTCATTTTATTTTCATTTTATTTTCATTTTATTTTCATTTTATTTTCATTTTATTTTCATTTTATTTTCATTTTATTTTCATTTTATTTTCATTTTATTTTCATTTTATTTTCATTTTATTTTCAGTTTATTTTCATTTTATTTTCATTTTATTTTCATTTTATTTTCATTTTATTTTCATTTTATTTTCATTTTATTTTCATTTTATTTTCATTTTAGTTTCATTTTATTTTTATTTTATTTTCATTTTATTTTCATTTTATTTTCATTTTATTTTCATTTTATTTTCATTTTATTTTCATTTTATTTTCATTTTATTTTCATTTTATTTTCATTTTATTTTCATTTTATTTTCATTTTATTTTCATTTTATTTTCATTTTATTTTCATTTTATTTTCATTTTATTTTCATTTTATTTTCATTTTATTTTCATTTTATATTTATTTTATTTTCATTTTATTTTTATTTTATTTTCATTTCATTTTCATTGTATTTCCAGTTTCATACATATACAGGGTGTGTCTTAAGTGTATTATGATAGCTTAAGAGGCCCGCTAATAAATTGAGTGTAAAAATTGAGTTTTCAATATTATCCAGTATTATGTTAAGTAATCCTATCCTTTAGTGCATTTTTTCTGCGCAGAGCTGAGTAGAGCGCCACAAAACATAAATATTCGTTTTTGGGCGAGATTTCGCCTAACATGGTAAGTAAAATTATGCGGCTTCTTTCATGATATTCAAAAAAACATTTACTAAAAATTTGTTTTTTTTTGCATTTTTCAGTTAAAATTAAGTAACCATGCTCTATTGTCAAGTTTTTTCTGCGCTGAACAGGGTAGAGCGCCATTAAACATAATTATTCATTTTTGGACTAGAGCTCGACTAATTTAGCAACTAAAATTATGTAGTTTTTTCATGATATTTAAAATATCTATTAAAAGTGCGCGTCAGTGCTACTTTTTTCAAGTTTATATAGAGAAAAAAGTTTTACTTAAAACCGCAGCTTCCTATCTTTATTATTAAGGGAGCGCGTACCAAAAATCATTTCAGGCAAAATAACATGATATTTGCGTCTCTTCACAATTTAAGTTAAAACGGTAGAATAAAGATATATAAAAATAACGTATTTTCAGCTAGCAACAACTAAAGATATACTAACGTATTATACCTGCCATTAATTAATAGCGTACAAAAAGATAACAGCCTATAAAAATAAGAACAACCCATTATAAAAGAACACACCTATATTTAATAATTTGAAAACTATGTAGTAATAATTAAGTGCTAGTTATAAGATAAAATACAACTACTGTAATAAGTAAGATCATTCCAAATGTAATACAGGGTGTATTTATCCCGCATAGAGAAACAATCGATGGTGCAGCGCAGACAAATGACGGTCGACGCTTTGGTTTATGGAGAGACCACCGCCGGCTCGATTTGATCTCGCAACTAATGGCCGCCTCCTTAATGATTGCAATTGTAATCCCCGTGTTTACTGACTTTAATTGGTCGCGTCAGATGCAGAACAGAGTGTTCGACCGTTACGTACAAGGATTTATCTACAGCTTCGTCCTGTTAATGGCTCCCACAGGACTGCATTGTCTTTTCTCTTTGCGAACGCGTCAAGGTCTTCTGTTGTTCGCAGTGCTGCCAAATTTCGACTATTTTATATCATAGTTAAATATTTTTTTAATATTAACATTTATTAGTTATATTCCATTTCAGAGTTTTTGAGCTTTACGTCACACATTCATATGAAATGAGTAGGCAGAAGTGTAATATCAGTGGAGGGGTTGGTGCTTAGTACTGTTGCTAGTTGTACCCGAATATCACTTATATAATTAAGTCCAAAATGTTATCCATAATCTCAAATGTGGTCTAATGATGAGGTAGTAAAACTCAAAATCCTGTACCACAAAATTTAATATCTCTTTGATAGAAATGGGGGAGAGGCTTCAAATTACAAAAGGGCGGCGACTAGTTTCGGCATTATGCCATCATCAGGCCTATAATACAGAGTATAAGAAAACGAAAGATACAATAATAAAAAGACTTACCAAACTAAATACAATATAAAATTAATATAAGATTATAACAGCTTACGAAAATTGTGCGCACAAGTAGGAAATAAAAAATAGGCGTAACAAAGGAATGGTGGTTCTAGGAGAAAGGGATTATTGAGGTGAAGTAAGAGGAAGGTGAGCAAAAGGATAACACCCTATGGTGTTATGTGAAAGCCACATTATGAGTGGACTAAACAAAAGGAAGGAAAATGCCGGCGTGTTATCCGGCATAGTGCGACATCCGTGTTGATGCAAGTAAAATGAACAATACAGTGAATAAAGTACTCCGTGGGAGGGCGATCCTATAGTACCCAGTACAAAATAAGCGATGCAGCATAAAACTGCTAATATTGGTGAGAAGTTAATTAAATTCTTAGTAAACGAAACCATTAAACGTCGTGTTCACAAACGGCGCAATAGAACAGTTGTAAAGTTAAAAATATTGACAAATGACAATTCTAATAAAAGTGTGGGAAATTCAAAAAACAAAGAAAATAAATAAAGTTAACAAAGTTACTACCTGAAGGGAGGCGCTATATATAACAATCATAGACCGAAAATAACAGTTTGCAAAACAATATTATTTAACTTATTTTTATAAAAAACAATAAATATGTGTGTGGTATTAGGAGACTGAATAATAAAACGAAGAAAAAGAAGAGGGAATTCGGAGTGAACTGACAGTGACAGTTGGGAAAAAGAAGAATGGCAGATGACAGAAATAAGGTTATATTGAGTAAGAAATCAAAAATACTTATATAATTAGTCTTTCCTTTGCATACATTATGTGGCTTCACAAGTTCTGTTATGCGTAGTACTTTCCTATTTTATTGGCTTAAAACTACTAACACTAATTTTTAATGCATCTGCAACTCGTTCCTGTACTTCCGATACTGGCAGTAACGGTCCTTTATTCTCTTTCTCCTTGGTGAAGTAATCTAACAAATTTAATACAAACTGCCGATTTTCTGCAGTTAATGTTTTTCCAGGCATTTTCATTACAATTGCTGAGTTCGTACGAAGACTGCATGGAGAGATAAGAAATAATTACGTAAATTGACTTGTTAATAACAATATTTTGTGAATACAACTCTCATATACTTATATTATTTCAATGACGGCTCAAAAACGCTGAAAAGAACTATATTACATTATTTTATAATGAAAAAAGTCATTATTATAACATATTAAAAATTTAAGGACACTCTGTATATTGTATTCTTATTTCAGTTAAAACATAAAAAAAGCTATTACACTTTCGACGACTGTTTATATATTTTTTAAACTGGCTACATCGCATTATATCTTTTTTCGAAGACAACTACATATTTATTGGATTGTTAAGATATTTCTGCATTTCAAGGTATTTCTCAAAACATACAACGTGCAGACTGATGTTAATTAATGTTGGTATCCTTAGCACTAATGCGGTTTTAACTTCAAATTCCTTCCTTATTGTTATTGTTCCATGGGAATTATTCAAGTTACAAGACTGTATGTCAGTAACAAGAACGTTCATTAAATCGAGTGATGTTTAGAATGAAACCCTAAACTGGTATTGAGTTAAAAATAATCACAGTCTAAAAGTGATATTTGAATGACTAGTGTTAGTACTCGACGTTAGGATTTGAAGAAAATACAAGAAAATAGTAAATAAGGTATTCTGTATTAAAGTTTATACCATTATATTTTTGAAGAAATTTATACTGGTAGTACTTTTATGTCCTTTAAAAGAATCTATACTCTGTCCAATTTTAGTTTTTTCTTAAAATGACATACTGCAGGCCGACTAGTAATTTTGTGTTAAAATATATAGTGTGGCTAATCTGTTTGGATGTGTCTACTGGGCCAGTACCAAGTTGAAAAAGTAGTGGATTATTTGAACATAATGTGCATAAAAATATAATTTAGCATATTCTAATCTATTATTAAATATTTATTATTTAAAAAAAAAATCGGTCAAGTGTGTGTCGGACTCCGCACATTTAGGGTCCAGTACAAAATGTAGAATATAAGCCAGCTGTGCAGAGGCAGGAGCTGTGCAGAGGCAGGATTCTTAAAGGACTTTAAAATTTTAATCCAACTAATAAGTGAAAAATAGTTGGTAAAAAGATTTAAACAAGTGAAAAGAGAAATAACCTGGCGCATGTGTGATCGACGAAGAAATAGTATATTGTTTAACAAGTGTTGAAAATTGCGCTTTTCACACGCATGTCACAAAGTGTGAAAAGTGCTTTTTCACACGAGTTACACACTATACTTTTCCTACGGCGGCTACTTTATTTTCTAAAGTTGCAATAAATTTGAATTTATTTTAATGAGAAATGAGAACTGTCAGTAGTGACAGTGTCCGCATGCTAGATTTCATCTCAATTCATTGATATATGTTATATTATTATGAGTAGTTGTATTGTCATTTTACTTTGCACACCGCGTGTGTAAACGTTTACACACGCTGTTTGAAATTGACGTTTTTCGAGGCAAATTGACAGTGCGTTTTTGTGTATTTTCTAAGCAGCCGTAGGAAAAAAATATTATGAATATCACAATCCGCATATATACTTAGATATATTAACAAATTTTGAAATGCAACGAATAAATTTGTTAATATCAGCGTAACCGACAAAGATAGAAAAAAAATTATACGATGAAAATGCGTTCTTTAATAAAAGTAATACGATTGCACAGATAAAAATAATAAAATTTCAAATTATCACAATTCGCATACATACAAAGGTACGGAACTCTAACAATGAAAGAATGGCAATGAAAAAATCATATTTATTAATATATTGGTATTTGTTGGTAAAATATACGTAACAATAAACATTATCACCAAATTTCATGTTCATAGGTCAATGGAAAGTTAAAAAAAATTTCGGAACAAAATTTTGTAAAAAATGCTGACTTCGGCGGCTTCTCATGCCTATATTTTCCAATATTAAAAAAAAATGCCTTTTATCTACTTAATGAGCTCTATTCAACGATACCTCACTTGATGGGATTGGCCGAAGTTTGTTTCAGCGCCCCCCTTTAGCTGTATGGGAGCCCCCTTGAAAACATTTAAAAATATTTTTTATAATGTATATGGCTTTGGGTCAACAAGACGCATATACTGTGAAAATTTGAAGACTCTAGCTCACACGGTTTAGCTGCTAGACCTGTGTGACAGACGGACGGACGGACGGACACGCGAGTGAAAGCAATAGGGTTCCGTTTCGACCCTTTGGGGTACGGAACCCTAAGAAGGCAGGAAAACCACAATATATATTGTTAAAAATTTATATATGATACATTCAGATTTTTCTTTCCAAGTAGGTATTCTGGGTCTAGGACGCGGGGCCACTAAGACGCAGGGCCATAAGGACTCGTTATTAAAATTAAATGAATTTATTACAAAAATGCATTTTATTGGCCTATATTGATCAGTTTGAAAAAATAAATATATATGTAACGGGTTACCCACACTTGTCATTGTTTTTTTTTGCATATACACAATATTATTTCGAAAACTGGCTGTTTCTTTTATGTTAATTTTTTTTAAATGCCATCAGAAACAAAGTGTCGTGCATATTCCAGAGCGTACAGAAACATATTTTTTTTAGATGGAATGCGCTGTAGATTAATAAATTTGAATAATAAGCTTTTTTCTATTTTCAAAAATATATCATTTAATACCCGATCTTAAAGCATTAATTTAGTACTTTTAAAAATAACATGAGAAGAAGTCCTACTAAAAGTGTACAAAGCACTGATTCGTTCCAAGCTGGATTATGGATGTTTTATTTATATGACTGCCGCAGAATCAGACTTAAGAAAACTAAATACAATCCACAACACAGCTATCCGAATCTGCCTTGGAGCCTTCCGTTCCAGTCCAGTAGAGAGCTTATATTGTGAAGCTAGTGAACCGCCGTTATGGCTTAGACGTCAGCGTCTTCTGCTATCATACGCTGCAACATTATCAAGCAATTGTCAAAATCCTGCATACAGTTTAATAAGCCTATCCCATACAACCCCAACTAGTCCAACTAAAATAGACTCACTTTCTAAAGTTATATCTCAATTTTTGGATAATATAGACTTGACTGTAACTTTACCAAGACCAATCTCTCCCATACCACCCTGGACAAAAATTCTACCAAAAATTAACACATTGTTGTGTAACTATTTTAAACAAGAAACCCCTAACACACTTCTGAGACAAGCATTCCTCCACATAATCAACCAAACATCCTTTGACAAAATTCTATATACAGACGCCTCAAAAAGCGAAAATGGTGTTGGAAGCGCAGTCACTTCTAGTAACTCTGTCATATCAAAGTTCTTGCTACCTTCCTTTACTAGTGTCCATACTGGGGAAATGTTTGCCATACTGCAAGCAATAAAACACTTAACTGCAGAACATAAAGAAGTGGCCATCTGTACAGATTCTCTTGCTTCAATCAACACCATTAAAAACACCTATACTAGTCATCCTCTTGCACAAGCTATTCATGAAATCTACTCCAAATTATCCTCTCAAGGTGTAACAATAACCCTTATCTGGGTACCGTCCCATGTAGGAATTTCTGGAAATGAATTGGCTGATTTCTTAGCTAAAGATGCCACATCTTCAATAACAACCCTAGAGAAAATCCAACTATGTCACGATGTTAAGATGTTTTTTAAACGCCTAATAAATAGTTCCTGGCAAAACCACTGGACTAGTAATCAAACCAAACTGCATGAAATTAGACCATCGGTAAACCACACAAGCCTTCCCAGAATGTCCAGAAGAGACCGAATAATTATTCGAAGACTGCGTATAGGCCACACAAGGCTTACACATGGATATTTAATGACATCTGCGGAACCTCCCACATGCTGGTTTTGCGACAGTCCACTAACGGTGAAACATTTCCTGTTGGACTGCCTACAGTATTTCGAAGAACGGAGAAACAATAACTTGAAACAAACTCTTCCAGATGTTCTAAATAGTGAATTGTGCAATGTGATCAAATTCATAAAAGATATAAACTTATACGATAAAATATAGGAATAAGTTAAATTGTAACATTGTAACCGTGTCAATAGCCTAGATGCTGAGACACATTAATTAAAATAAAAAAAAAAAAAAAAAAAAAAAAATAACATGAAAATTAAGTTTATTAAAATTTTTATTTCAAATTAAATTGAATACAATTTACTTACAATATTTTTAAAAGAGTATATGTTATTCAGATGTAATAAAGAGAATTATTTTGGATTCTTTTCATTTAAATGTATTTTGTCAAATTTAAATCAATTTTTTAAATTTTATTGTAATTTTCTATTAGAGCTATTGTTTAATGTAATCTTAAATATTTCTTCATATTCATTTTAATTTATAATGTATCTTTTGAACCGGTACATATATATTTCATTGTGGCAATCTTTATTATACTTTCGCGTCCTAGTGTCTCCGCGTCCTAGTGGCGGCGTCCTAGTGGCCGCGTCCTATTGGCCGCGTCCTAGTGTCCCGTTCCGTAGGTATTCTTCACTTCCATCAGCTCCTCAATACCTATATTTTCAGCACAATATGGACAATTGACTCCGACACAGCCCATTCCATGGCAATCAGAATGACTCAAATGAAGAGGACATACCTATTTATATTAAATCATCCAATTCTTTGAACTCACCTTCTGTTTTATACAGAGATGAACTCAAATTATGCTTGCTAGGATTTAAAATTTCTTGTTCACTTTCTTTATTGAATGGTCTCACAATTTAAGTGAATGGCGCTTCTTCTTCTCGTAGTATACTTTAACTTTACAATCTCTTCTTTGTTCACAAGCTATTATCTTCTCTTTCCAGAAACTGCACAGATGCTATAGAATTTTCCATTTGTGATTCACTTGTACTTGGTTTTATAAAATATATATTGAATACTTTGTTGGTATCGAAAGGTTTGATACTTAGAGCTGCCCAATAAACTTTTTCATCTGTCACAAACTTCCATACGATTCCACAGAAGCTGTTGGACGAACAGGGCGGCAAATTGGGGGTCAGATTTTTTTTGTCTTACAGAAATTAAAAAGATTCATATTTGTATACCGAAGTCTAGTCGTACTGTGTAGAGATACACCGCGTAGTCGCATTGAATTCAAGAGAGATAGACATAGAGCGGCGATATAAACGAGAAAGTCCCTGATATAAATTTATAAAGGAGGGTATCGTTTTTTGGGTTTTTTGCGACCCCGTACGAAATTTTTCTCACTAAAAGATATTTAAAAAAAAATGAATTTCCCAAATTTTTTTTCTTTAAAACATCCCGGAACATACTTTTTTTTAATTTTGAAATCTATTTTTTGACAAAATCACAAGGACTGACAAGGAGGATTTGGCATCATGGCGACCGGCTGTCATTTAGCATAATAGTATACCGGAGTGCTCGAAATAGACCAGTTATCCACGAATTCTATTTTTTTTATTGTTACACTTTAAATCCATAAATACTGGTATTATTACTACAAAAAATGGAAATAAAGAACTAATAATGTAAAATGGTTGAATTCGTGATGTCATCAGTTGTCATCGAATGATAAATACAAAAATTAATTTGCAATCTGTCACATAAGATTTATTGTTGTCACCACAGTTGTTATTGGTTGTATATTGCTTAAAAATAAGTTCTAACATTGGATCGCGGTTAATACAGCAAAAATCGGAAGAAGCTTATAAAAAAGAATACGACAAGTTCATCACATGGATGGAAGAGCAAAAGATATTAATTTGAATAGCATTTCCTCTAATTTAAAATACCGAAGTTTTAATATTTCAAACAATACTAACTATACTTTTCACGTTAAATTAAAAAATTATGATTGTTAAATATTTGAATAAAGCTTTTAAAAAATGTGTTGGTAATATTTTATTTGACGTTACAAGGTACTCCTGTCAGAACAATAATAAAAAGGTTATTTCTGCCACAGTATAAGACTACTATAGTAGCTGAATTTTATTTGCAGTCGGATAAGTTCACTTCTGATCTAGATTACTTCAGATACAGTTTTCTTTGTAAAATAATCGGAATTTGTCCGATCTGGATCACTTCCCATTTACCGATGCTGCTCCACCCGCAAAAATTGTTCAAAAGTGAACTATAGAAATGTTAAGTACAAGGGGTAATTAAATTGACATATATTATCATCTATAGACCAATCCAAGATGCTGTCAGATGAAATTCAAGATGGCTGCTGGTAGGCACACAAACCGTTAAGTACAAGGTGTAATTAAATTGACATATATTATCATCTATAGACCAATCCAAGATGCTGTCAGATGAAATTCAAGATGGCCGCTGGTAGGCACACAAACCCATGTCTTTCACGTAGTTAACATGAAAAGAGCAGTTTATTTTAACATTGGAGCTTAAAACGGACATTTTAATTTAGAATAGTTGTGTGACTAACTACTCAGGATGCATTATTGATATTTAATGAAGTGAAAATGTACAGAAAAAATATTGTTTGTTAGAAAGAACTAAACATGCACACTACTTGTTCTGTAGTCAATTGTGGGAGTCGAAGAGGTCCTGAAACTGTTAGATTTTATAGAATACCTAGTGAACTACATTTTCCACATAAACAAGAACGGAATGATCTCTCAAAAACCATGAAAAATATTTATATGCTGACAAACTCTTGTAGACCTTGACTTGTTCTTTGCTGTAAAAACTATGTGTGAGGACCAAATATTAGATTATGTGGAAAGCAGTAAAGCAGTCACTGATGATGGAAAGTCATCTTCTCGAGTTTTACATCAATTCCAGGAGTATTGTATATGTATTTTTTTATACTCTCATTATGTATGTTATAAGCTGTTATCTTTTTTTCTTATTTTCTTATTATTTGAAACAGCAATTATTTTTATTTCAAACACTTTCTAAAAGCACAAAATACATCAAATAAACATAAAACACATACAAAATGATGTTTGGTCACGTGTCCTGGATTGCCTTATTTAAACGTTGTTTAGGTTTAAGGTATAACCTAAAAAAATATTTACATCTATTTGGAGAAATATTTATTTCTTATAACGAATGCTTATTCTTCTTGTTACATATACTGTGGTTCTGTGTTAAGACATGCGTTGTTGCCATATTTACAAATTGGCTTAACAACTGAGGTTTTAATAATAAATGTCAAACTTCTCCAGTTCTTGGATTTTTCAGTTTACAATTGTTAAATATTAGAGCCATTTCAAGCAGATCTAATATTTTTAAAAATATTAGTTATTTATTTTTTTCCATTACAAAGAGATTTCTTGCATTAAATATGTTTAATTTATTAATAATTTTAGCCGTCGCGTATACACCCTAAATATCAGGTAATTTAGAATTCCACACAATGGAAATTCATTTTAAGCTCATAGTTTTAATATAAAAACAAATTTTCATTTTCCTCTCTTTGATTTTCAAGTTTTTGAAACATAAAAATTGTTTTTATGAGAAACCCAAAACACCCATTAAAAACGATACCCTCCTTTAGAAGATTTAAAAATTAAGCTTTACGTAGCCCTGTCCCAAAAACCCCGAAAAGTTAAGTAAGACAACGTGTATTAAAATTGAAAAAAAATTACCATTACATTACCATTTCGTATACGGAATTTGCCATAATATATACATTTGGAGCAACAATAAATTACCATCATTTGGGAAAAATGTTATAATATCATTTATATAAATATATTATTTTTTACGTCGTATTTTTTAATGACTTTAATATTAAAAATTATTCATTCTACTTACATAAATAAAATGTAATTAGTAGAAAACTTTTATGACTTGAGAATTTAACATGCAGCTTATTAAAATGCAGAAAATTATCTTCAAACTAATTTTGCTACCGATGATTACTCCACAAGTTCAGAATAAAAAAACGCTGTTTAAAATTTTAATCGCATCGTTAATCTTTTATTTGCGTCACGCCTCTCTCTATCCAAACGAACTTACCCTAAACTGATTGGCTTTTAAATAATTTTAATTAATTATTATTTATGATATTTGAAAAGTCTAATGAATTTTCTTTATGCTCAAACATGATAGTGTAATGGATAATGAATGTGCAGCTTTATTCATGAGTTTTGCATCCATGTAAACAGGCAAATTTTAATTTACATATCTACAGATATTATGCGGACGCCAATTCTTCACCTTTACTTATTATTCTTTCAAGTAAATAAACATTTTCTGGATATTCACTTCAATTTTTGATTTTGTTATGGCTTGGGCTTCATCTATCTCCCTTTATATCGTTTTCTTCATCTATTATTTTCAGTTTGTTAATCCATTAGATGCATTAAATCTGTTGTTCCGCTGCTGCATTTAGTAATAGATTCAAATCACTAAATTGAATAAATGAATCGGTCTCGATACTGTGAACAAATCCTACTGACTGCGCCACTTAAGTTATTTTAAACTTAAATCCAAATTTCAGTAAACAATTTATTTTTGACATTTCTAAAACTACAATTTTACTATTCGACGGCATTTAAAATAAAAAAGAAACTCAGCGAGAAATACACGAATTTTTGTAAGAAATATAAAATATGTTAGTTTTTGGAAAACATGCTTTACATAGTTTTAGAAGAAATGTCAAAATTTATGTTTTTGCAACAAATATACAGGGTGTTTCCAAATGACGCTTACAACGGTTCTCTGTAAATAACTCTCGTAAAATTGAATAAAATTATGTATGGAATGAGCGGTCCAACATATTTATTTTTCGAAATATCGTGTGTTAAAGTTAAAAAAAATTGATTTTATTTGATAACTTTAAAATGGATGAATATATTGATTTGCCAGGTTTGTTTTAAATTTAAAAGGGCAAAAACATGTTTTTATTTTTGATCCAGTGGTGTACATTTGGAAGAATATTTATTTATTTATTTATTTAATATCCTAACAGGTTTACAACATAATTACAAGGATATCTATAATATATAAGATATAAGAAATAATTTTGTTATAAGTATATAAGTATATGATATGGTAGAGTTATTTGTCTATTTGCTTATTATAATAAATAATGAATGGGTAATAATCAAGTTAAATCAAACACAATAAAATACATTTTACCGTAAATTCAAGGAAAACAGAGTTATACACTAAAATTTATTAAATATAAAATGACACTTTTCTTGAAATAATTTAAGGTTAGTGACAAATCGATGGCACTAACAGTATTAATGTTATTTGCAAGTTTTAGCATGGCTTCTATCGGAGAACAGACAGAAGATCTAATATTTCCAAATAATAATGGAAAACGTGTATTTCTATGAGAAACCCAAAACACCCATTTAAAACGATACCCTCCTTTGGGTTAAATTTATGCAAACAAGAACTTACAATCTTTATCTAACCTCAGAGTTAACAAGTATTTAAATTATTCTAAATAATCTACGGTAATTTTTATATAAATAATAATTTTATATATTATATCAAATAATTATTGAACACAAAACCTATACATTTTAAATTTTTGTAGTCAAGAAAGAAATCGTTTAAAGAGCAATTTTCCATTTTTTGAACTAAAGCACCAATCTGATAGCGCAAATATTTTATCGCATCGATTCGATTTGATCAACTTGTATTGCTTATTGGGTTTAAATTGAATATCAAGACATATGATTTTAATACAGACCATCTTTTTGTTGACGACGAAACAATACATACAGTTCTTGAACAATATCAAAAAAATCGGATATTTCGAATTAGAACTTAGCAACATTGTTCATTATTAAATTTATACTATATGCCTAACAATGTCCATAAAATGTTTTAGAATTCATGTTAATTAGTTTTTTATAAACCATTTACGGCTGGCTCTATTCTGTATCATACAGTTGCTAGCAAGGAAGTTGTTTAACTCAAGGTCAGTTGTTATAATTCCACTTTGAGAAAAGTGGGATTCTCTATGTAAAATATGTAGCAACTAGTGGCTTGAAAAGTGAAAACGTCTGTCACTAAAAGTGACTTCAAAGCGATCAAATAATTCTGGTTGTTAAAGCTTAGCAACTTGGACGACAGTTGCTGTTTTAAATAAAAATGGATCCATGGATAATGAATATATTAATAGATCATGAAATTATTGTGAAATAAGTACATATTAAATGTTAAAAAATATAACATAAACGTTCTCTTTTAGAAATCAAGTACGGATGCAACAAAGGATCCTTAGGGATAGAAGCAATCCGTTTCATTTACCTGAGCGGAATTTTAAAATCAACATAATCGCACATTAAATTTTGTTGCCTTTGGGACGTTTTTGTGCTACGGTGCCTTTTTTCCATTTTTATTTAACCACAATGAAAGATATACACCAAAAATTATAACCTAAACAACTATTCACATTTGAAATTACAAAAGTTCAATGGCTAGATACTAAGTGGTTAAATTGTTTTCATAACAACCATGATCTGAAAACAGGTACCAGAATACCAACTTTTTTAAAAGTTGTTATACAGTTGTTATGAAAGTGGTCAAATAGCAAGTTGTTAAAAAGTTGTTACATAACCACTGTAGATACAGAATTGACCTGTTATATTAAGCGTATATTTGTGCCATTATCATTTCTTATGTACGTATGTAGAAAATGCTCGAATTAACATAATTTCTTATTAAATTTAAAATATTATTTAGAATTTTGGACTTAACAACATTATTCGGCCGACATTTCTAGAACTAACCATAAAGCATTTTTTTTTGACGAAACAGTTTCAAAGACCATTTTAAAATAGTTTCTATGTTGACATCACAACATTTATGAACCGAAAAAATGTTACATTTTAAAACGTCACGTGCACGTCAATTGTCATTCTAAATCCGCCAAAAATCCAAATAAAAATGGGTGTTGTAAATTTTGTGAAAAATTAGCTGCATTCATATTTTGTGCAATTTCTAAACCAGATAGAATTTTTGGCTGTACATTTATCAGAAAATTTGTGATTTAGTTATTTTTCGTAGAGCTAAAAAATACGCTGTGGCAATTTTATCAGCCTTTGTCTGGGTTCTAGATCTTTATTTGTGGTAACAAGTTCCCCATTTGGCAATTGTTTATTTTTTTGAACCACTCAATTTTGACTATCTTCAATTTCTGTCAGTTTCTGCGCAAATATATCATCTAAAATGATTTAAAGAAACGTTCAGAATATATTAATCAATTACTTATGATTGTTTTTCGTTGCCAAAAGAATTAAAAAGGGAACTAAAGCCGTGCAGTGTAATTGTCCACCGTGAGCAAAAATTTTCCTAAAATCAGTTCCACCATCTCTTCTTCCATTTTTCTGAACTATTTAAAAATAATAAGATAAATATATCACAACACAAAAATAGCATCAAAAAACAAAGACAGTAAGTTTTTGAAACTATGCACTCCGACTATTACCATACATGTTTCATCCTTGCTAGGCATTATGATGGATGATGGGTAATGCCATCTGCTGGCTACCAAGTTGTACTTGGATAGACCCGTTTACAGAATTGTATTCTTATAAACGGCTTGCCCGGTTGGTACCCATCAACCATACGATAGATGGCGTGACTATCTATTATTTTTGGAATACAAAAATAGCACATTGAAAGTGAAGTGAGGTTAAGATGGGATAAGATTTTTTGACAGTTTACCGAAATGAAACGGTCTTTGAGACGCTTTCAAAACGTTTTGAACCAGAATCAAGTCTGACGTCATTAATGGTTCAAGAAAATGAAGTGTTTTAAAACTGTTTCAAACAGTGTCAAAACAGTTTTTCAAAAAAATGCCCATAGTCTTTTATTTGGTGCCGACACTTAGACCTTGTAAACCCTACAAGTAACGGTTTTCCTGTAAGGCTTCAAATTTTTTTAGTGATGAGTAAGTAGTATACTAAGTGCGGTAACCACCACTTGGTATTGCCATAACCCCTGCACGTCATCAGCTCTTATATATTTAAAAGTGTAAATGAAATAAAAAAAAACTTGTTGCTGTTAAAATGACACGTGTGATGTATCAAAAAATTTAATTACATAATGGTGACCGTTAAGACACGAAACGTCGTATCAAAGCACAAAATCAAGTACCACAAAAATTTAATTGTACAAAACGATACTAGCAGGCAACTAGATTCGGTCACTGACCATCATCAGGCCTAAAGATACAAACGTTCTTAATTAGTCATGAAATTTAATATGGTATTATACCTGACTTCGTGCTTTATTATCTTAAACTTTGGACCACATTTGAGATATGAATAATAGTTTTTTCCCATTTAACCGCCTCTGTATCTCGTCCGGTTTATGATATAGCAATGTTATTCCTTAGAATTTGAGACATCCTGTATAGAAAGAACTGTATCCCGTATATATTTTTGCATTCATTTCGTAAAACAAAACTATTTTTATAAAATCTTTGTCTCCCAATATGGAATATTTGTCTTCCAATATCCGCTACTGCATCTTTCTGTGCGCCTGTCAAGAACTTTTATGCTCGCCGAAATCGCCTGTCATTTTTTTTAGATTTTTCAATAAATAAATTAAATCATATTACAGTTTCAATCTTACAGCGACAAGGTTTTTTTAAATTTTATTTAGACTGAGAGAAATTGATTCGCGCTCCATTACCATCGAAATGCTTAAATTTCATGCATTTGGTTTTACTGATAGAGAACTCAATACTGAATAAATTTCACTTTTTTTTGTTTGGTAATAAAGAAAAAGGATTAAACTACAATTTCGTCGATTTTTTTTTTGAATAAAACCAACCATCTCGCCAGGAAACAATGTAACGTTTGGTGAAATTATTAAAAATAATAAAACTTTACTTTACAATTACTGTATTAAAAATGCATTATTAAAAAAAAAGAATTAGAGCAATCTGCAGATTTATCTTTCCTTAACATAATGCAAAAAACAAATTAAATATTCAATTCGACATGAGCTTGTAATCACCAAAATACTAGATATCGTTCTGTTCTTAAAATAATTATAAATAAGACAAATATTATCCCTACTACTTAATCTGAAATTCTTTCGCTAGGCGAGGTTCGTAGAGTCTCGGTTTCGATCGGTTTGTCGGGGACGTTATTTAAAGAACAGAGTCGGACTCTAGAGTAAAATGAAATAGCAAATGATTGAAATACAATTTTTATTTGAAACCAAACGAAATGATTTTTAGAATTAATTGTAGTTTTTGCAGTGTATACAGTGTGTCCCAAAAATAAAAATTCGTTCAAATTGTTTCTTTTATTTTAAACACAACTCACCCTGTGCTATTATATTTTCAAACTCTTATACATGTACTCTAATCAAAAATGTTGCTAATTGATCATTAATTTAAACATATGTAAGTCATTGCAATTTTTTAAAATCTTAAAATTATGAAAAATCGATTCTTTAACACCCTGTATCTCAGAAACGTCTTTGCGTGCCCTAAAATGTTGGGAATCGAATATCATGTATTCTAATTCCTGATACCAAAGTACTACATATTGATAATTGTGTCTTGAGATAAATATAAAGCAGAATACATGTAAATTTATGTGCTACACGAGCCGGAAGTTTACATATGCGTAACTGACCTTATCGGTCTGTAGACCTAAAAATAATTTTACTGGACTTCAATATAGATATAATATTATTGCTTTTGCTATTAACGATAAAATAAGAAACGTGACAAGTTTTCCCAAAAGTTAATTAGTTTAAACGGATATTTTTATTACACAATACGTCTTGACCGAAACCATTAATAACTTTCACGCTAATAAAGCACATAACCGAAACAAAAGCATATTTTTTTTTGAAGAGGAAGGCAGGGATCATTCATATCAAACAAACAGTGATAGTAAACCGTGAAAACTATAAAACCGACGGACCAATTGAATTGGAATAAGCTTGAATCCGAGTAGGCGTCCTACCACCTACTGGGATTATTCTTTTTAACTGCCACCACGTTCATTTATAATTAATTTTTACAACGACTTAATAATAATTTGAATTTTTGAATTTAATAAGCGCCTTAGATACGATCAAGTCAGCAAACCGTTTTAATTATGTTAGGGGAATTGTACGGTCTGTGAATTTATGCGAAAAAAAGAATGTTCAGGAAATATTTTCGTCGTTGATAAAATCGTCTAGAAGAATATAACGTCACGAATTATGAATGTGGTTGCGTAACTGACGCCTACAAGAATACATTTAAGATTTTTCTTTTTTTATATACAGTATTAATATTCATTATAACATTATTATTTACATCACTATATTTATAAAAAATTCCAATTTTAGGCTACTCCTCAAGCCTATTTCATAAATAGATAGAGTTTGTTTAACCATCCTTTGCCGTTACGTCATAATCTGTGACGTATTCTGCTGTTTTACGTTTGTCGTATATTATTTGAATGTCATTTAACACATAACCTCAAAATTAAAATATAACTAATGACATATGTTAAGGATTGTTTTCAATGAGCCATGTTAAGGTGTGTTTGTATTAATAAATTGGTAATGCCAAAAATTGTATTTTGCTTTATGGGTTGCGTACCTTTTCCTCCTTTTATTTAACTGATTTGTTTCAAATTTCTAATTTGGGGATATATCTATTCATATTTTTAAAAATTGTATAGTAATTATTGTATGTGTCATTGTGAGACATACTTTCGTAACTATTCCTAAAAAATGAAAATAAAAACACATGTATGGCAGAAAATAGGCAATAAATAAATTTATTTCTGAAAAAATTCCCAATACAAATATGAACGAGAGGTAAAAAGGAACGAAAAAATGGATAAGAAACGTAAACTAAAATAGCATGTAATGAAATAAAATGCAAAATCTGAACTTCATCACTGACAAAATCATCCTCATCATCACTTTGGGAGTCCGATTCATTCAGATCTATGATAACAGAAAGAAAATGAGCTGCATCAATGTATTTTTCTTTTGCCAGTCATTGATTTATTGATTTGTGTGCCTGAAATAGTTCTTCCATGAAACATGTCCATCATGAACTTTGATTTTGTAGTCTTTATCTGTTTCTATTCCACTAGTAACTATTTTTTGACCGGTTCTAATAGATATGTCTAGAGCATCAGCAATACGCTATAAAATTTAATAAAATCAAATCAATAAATACTCACATTTTGCATAATGTAGGTAGATACTTACGTTGTAGACTGCATTTAACAGTAAAAGCGGTTTTCCAGCATCTCTATCTCTTGAAAAGTAATTAATCAACTTCAAAATTAAAGTTTGCTGTCTCTCATTATACCGGGAAGGCATTTTGACAATGAACAATTAATTGAAAAAGGCGAAAATAATCAAAAATACTCAACAAATCAAAATATGACAACTTAAGTGTCAAAAGTAATAAATAATCTGAATTAGTTAAGAAATACGTCAATGACGTCATAATTTCGTCTCATCCATTTCATGATGGATAATGTATGACGCAACGGCAAAGGATGGTTAAACAAACTCTAGATGTTTATTGACAGCTCTATATACATACATTATATGTTTACAGTCATAGTTTTTAAAATATGTAAAGTTAAAATAAAAAAAAAAGTAAGAAAAAAGTAGTAATAATTACTTACGTGAAACAGATGTAAAAGACAAACATACAGTAATGCTTTCAATTCCTATAGCACAAAATTATTAAAATCATTTATATTGTAAAACATGTTATCAAGCAAAAAACGTTTAGCCAACTTACAAAAAAATGTTTTAAAATTTTTGTCTAGATGCACGTTTTTAAGTTTATTATAAATCTTTATGTTCGCTTTTTTAATTTGTGTTCAACGAATTCTTGATAATGGGATAATGAGATCTTCCCGCTACCTTGTATTGTAATGATGAATATCAGATTGTAAAGATAGATAAGGAGCCTGTCTATATAGTTAACAGAACTTCATTAATATATATGCATTGGACCTCAGTGTGTGCCATACGGAACCCCCTCAATAATCCTTATAGCTGCTTTTCGTCGATTAAAGACCTAGATGAATTACCCCAAAATTTAACTCCATATGACTGTGGACCATGGCAAAATACACCATTCTCATACATTCACTGTATAGTGAGTGTCTTAATTGGCGCATGGCGAATACTTATAAGAAGAGTTTTCCACATAAACTTTTTACATGATTACTCCAAGTAAGACCTGTATCCAGTGTGATGCCAAGAAGTTTCACTGGTTCAGATTTTTCAACTCACTTGTCAGAACTACACAGTATTATGTCTTTTCTTTACATTAAGTTACAAACCATTGCTACTAAACCAAGCCTTAGCGACCTCAAACGTTTCTCCTCTCAAGTATTCACCATCCCTTACAGTCAGGGTGGTATCATTTGCAAAAAGAACAGAGTTTGCGAGCTCCATCGATGGTGGTCAATCGTTTACGTATAGTAAAAATAACAATAATAAAAATAATAAAAGCATTTGAATATTGATACAGCCAAAGGCCTTGGTTAAGCCACACATTATTGCATGCATAGATTGACCATTATCAAGGCCTTCAATTATGTCATCCAAAACCGCTGATAGTGATTTAATTGTAGATGACTTTTGCGAAATCCATATTGAGAGCTAGTAATAATTCTATTTTTTCCATGACTGTAATGCAGTCTATGTTGGCCAGTCAGGTAGAAGATTAGAAACTAGAATCAAAGAACATATAAGATACCGATATTACTAATACTCCCTCTTCTTTCGCAAACCATATTATTTCCACCAACCACTCCTTTTCGATTACTGATTCTGAATTACTACATGATAAGAGCAATAAACTCAATCTACTTGACATTTTTGAGATTAACTCATACCTACAAAAGGTAATCCTTCAGTTTACGGCCACGAGATTTGCGCATCCCAGTGGGCGCACCAGAATGACTGTAATTTGCAAGCGACGTTGTCAGACCGTTTCGTTATACCACAGAACGTACTATTATGTTGGTTTTGACTTTTAACAAAGTTGTTAATTAAAATAAAAAATGATATTATTTCAGGTATTTTATGTTTTGATTATTGTATAAAAATTCTTAATACAAAGTGTTTATTATAATAACAAAATATTAATTTAACTTATTTTTCACCATATATAAACCGTTTTCGTTCATTATACTGAACTTAATTACATTAATTACACTAATAAATTTTAAATGTTATTTTTGACTATTAACCAAGTTGTTAATTAAAATAAAAAATGACATTATTTCAGGTATTTTATGTTTTGATTATATATAAATTCAGACAAATTGTTTATTAAAACAAAAAAAATATATAACTTATTTTTCACTATATATAAACCGTTTTCGTTGATTATACTGAATTTATTAGTGTATAATAATATAATTAAGTTCAGTATAATGAATGAAGAAGGTCTGGCAACGTCGCTTGCAAATCCTAGTCATTTTGGTGCGTCAACCGAGTGGCGAAAATCTCGTGCCCATAAAGTGCAGGATAACCCCTACAAAATTACTCTGTGAATTGTCTGAATGATCAAATCAGACCAAAAGACAATCACGTTTTTCTACTCGAACTTTTCACTTTTATTAGCCATAAGTTCATTATCTGACTCCTCATCTATTTTATGCCTATTCTTCTTTACCTACACCTGCACAGTTGGTCACTGAGTTCCTTTTTCTTTTTCTATGTACTGATAATATCACATATATTTTACTTATATTTAATTGTTATTCTATTTGTCATTCATTTGTTATGCTGTTATTTGTTCTTTAGGCCTCCTTGGTCTAAATTTAAAAATTTAAACTTACGATTGTCACTATATAAATTTTATCTGTCAATGTTAACTGTTAAGTGTCATTTACCCTTTTATAGTAATTGACACGTAATAGCATGTTTAGTCGTGCCGCTATGCCCGCTAGCAATTTAATAATAACAGCTATACATTCCTTCTTTTGGCCGCCCGTAGGGCCACAGATTATGAATGGACCTAACCTACCTTCCCTTATGTAAATTTGATCCTTCACATCCCATGTTGGATCCCGAACTATGTTCGAATTTCACATATCTTGAATTTTTTAACCACAATCCGAGTAATTTGATTTTTGCCGTACCTTGTTTTACTAAATTAAGGTTAAACCCCTCTTAAGCCTGTATTCCCTGATATGTGGAAAATTGCTAGAGTGTGCACTGCGTGCTTAAAAGTGGAGATAAAGCTAATATTGCAAATTATCGGCCAATTTCGATATTGAACAATTTCGCGAAGGTATTGGCGATGTCAGTGTATAATCAAATTTATGATCAAATAAAATGTTTGATATCGATAAGCCAGCACGGTTTCATGAGAAAAAGATCTACTACCTCTAATTTAATTGAGATTACTCAATATATATCTGAAGCGATGGACAACAAGCGCCAAGTAGATGTCATATACACTGACTTCTCCAAGGCTTTTGATAAGATAAACCACTCACTACTTATAACTAAGTTACACCTATTTGGCTTTAGTAATTCGCTTATAACTTTACTAAAATCCTATCTTTTTAATAGAGGTCAGTTTGTTTTTTATAATGGGTTTTCCTCTACAACCTATTCCCCAACGTCAGGTGTTCCACAAGGGTCCAACCTAGGTCCCTTACTTTTTTTGCTATTTATAAATGACCTTTCTATCGCGTTAGAATCTAAAAATTTATTATTTGCTGATGATCTAAAAATATTTCTAGAAATTAGATCTCACTTTGATTGTCATTTGCTCCAAGTGAAATTAAATAAAGTTAATGAATGGTGTACAAGAAATCGTCTTCCTCTAAATTTAAGTAAATGTAAAGTATGTACCTTTAGCGGTAAATCTTATCCCGTTTTATACAAATACCAAATCGATAATGTGGACTTAACTAGATGTACTGAGGTTAGAGATCTGGGCATAACTTTTGATAATAAATTAGATTTTATAATACATATAAATAGTATCTGTTCTCAAGCCACTAAATCCCTTGGATTTATAATTAGGAACTGCAAATCCTTTTCTAATGAGGATGCATTGAAAACGCTATTTTTCGCTCTAGTAATATCAAAACTTGAATACACTTCTTTTGTGTGGAGTCCGTATTACCTAAATCACATTAATTTATTAGAGGCCGTTCAGAGGAGGTTTCTGAAATTTTTAGTTAGGAGGATCGATGGGACACCCCGAAAGGGTCATCGAACAATCTATTTTGTTACATCGTTTTGGCATTGACTACTTGCAACTTAGAAGAATAAATAGTGGTCTGGCATTCCTGTTTAAGTTGAATCACAATTTTATTGACTCTCCAAACTTATTAAGTCAGCTCAATTTTCTTATTCCAAGATTTCATTCACGTCGTAATCTCACGTTTTACTCTGACAATGCAAGAACTAACATTCTTTCTCATTCTCCACTACATAGCATATGCTCAAATTTTAATCAAGTTGCAAATGACTGCGACCTTCACTTTAATTTATTTATACAAATTGTTGATAAATCTAAACAAAATTTTTATTTCAAATTACAGTTAGGGTAGGTTTCTAATTAATGGGTAAATATAAGAATTATATTATTTGTATTTTTCTGTAATTGTTTAGATAATTAACCGTTCTTTTATGTAATCAGTTTATTTTGTTTATTTTGTATTATACTTGCTACTTTCTATTAATATTGTTCTGTAAATGGATTATTTGTTGGTCTATAAATGGTTATTATTATTATTATTATTTTTAATCCCGCTTTTGTGCATAGAAATGCTACATCTTTAGAAGCGAGAAAAGATTAAATTCGGGTAAAACTGATCGCTGTGCCGACAGGGCTCCACTCATTTTTTTAACACAGACGTTTACTTTTTATTTCATTCTTGAAATTCCCATTTTTTCTCTTTTCATCTATGTAGAATACTTAATTTTTTATTAGCTTTTGACAATGAACTATACTTTATGAACTTTCGTAAGAAAATAATTTGAAAAATGCACGAAGTGAAAGTAAAGATTATGGAAATAATGGAAAAAATGAACATGTCGAAAAAACAAAAATAAATGAAAATCGTAAGATATTTTGACAAAGTTGAGAAAACGGAAAATTGAAAAAAATGGAAAATCAATTAGAAAAATTAAAATTTTAAAGAAAAAATCATTTTTTTGCCAAAATGGCAAATGAAAATAAGAAAAATTAATTAAAACATGAAGAAATGGAGAAAATGGAGAAAATGAAAATAACGGTTAAAATTAATAGACATGTTGGAAAAAGAGATTGGTAAAACAAATAAACAAATAAAAAATCTTCTGAAAATAGTTAATGAGAAAGCTGACTATTAAAAAATGAAATAAAAAATTGAAAAAATCAAAATTTTAGACAAAAATAGATTTTTTTTGAAAAAATGGAATAAGAATAAAAGCAGTTTATGAAAAATTAGAAAAAACTTCAAGGTGTTAATTAAATAAAACAAAAATCGTAAATTTCAGTTTTTCTTAAATATCTTGGAAACCGGACCTGATATTTTTATAAAAAAAAGCATTCAATTCGTCTTGAAAATGCGCATCTTTTTTACCTTGTAACTAACTTTGTAGCTATAACGGTTTACGAAATCCCAATAGTGTTCAATTACATTTGGGACACGCTGTATAAGAATAAAATAAAAGATGTACTAACAATTTTTTTGTATCCCTGGAAAATATTTTTTTAATTAATCTAAAAAACAAGTATAATCTTTACCACACTTATATTTGCATTTTTTTTTACTATTTTTTCATCACCAAAATTTTCTATGAGAAAAAATTTTATTTTGAGTTGATGGAATAACCAGAAGTCATTGGTAGAACAAGTGTTTATCATAATATGCATAATATGATAAGAGGAACCAATAAATAACGAAGGACACACCTCTTTAACTTGAACAGTAAGCAGAATGGTAGCGGTGAACTTGAAGGCGGGTCAATGAATTCTTTAATTAGTACAACTCGTTGTTGAGAGCCAAAAGATTTCAACATGTATTTATATAATCATAAACAATTTTTTTCTATAACTTTATATAAACACATTTTATAATATACTCATTACCGAAAATCATTCTAACAGTTTTTTATATGAACTGTTTTGATCGTAAAAGGTTAAAGCACTTTGAATTCTCCATCAGGTAAAAAGTTTATAAAAACATAGTCGAAGAATACAAAAATAGAACGAACTTATTTTAAATGCATTAGATGTAATTATTCATAAAATAATTATTTAGAATATACCTGTAACTATAAAATCATTACATTAATGCTTTTATGAAGATTATCCAGTTTTTGTGTTCAGGTCAGTTCAGTATAGTATCCATAAAGTTGGTTGGAGGTACAAAACAATTTTAATGGAAACTAATAAACTGATGAATTCAGAAAAAAACTACAAAAAAAACACTCTTTGGGTTAGAACAAACAATTTAATGCCACTTTCTTCATAATTACATTTAGATAACTGTTTCCCAAAATATAATAATAATAACTTTATTCGTAATTAATAAGGGTACATGCATTATAATTATCTCTTATAAATATAGTGCAATTACTAGCAGCATTATTGGTCCTTCGAACCGGATTATATTAGAGGGTTTAAGTTATCATCCAAATCAATGTAATTTCTTATATCAAAAATAATTTACCATATCAATGATATATTTTACCTTTAGAGTAGTAGGTAAAGAAAATCTTATTTCTGAATCCGAATCCAGAATTTTATACCTTGACTTATTAAGGGTCATATCATAATCCTTAATACGTATGCGATTTTTTCTTAAATTGTTGTACGTTAATGCGGTTACAAAAAGTTGCCCTAAGAGTTATTCGACAACTAGTTTCGGCTAAAAAGCCATTTTCTGGTCTAGGAATATATAATGTTCTCAATAAAAGAGAGGGTGAAGTATCTACAATTAACAAATTTACTATACAGTGTGTACAAAAAGTAACGTAACTTGTTAATAATTCGTTTTTTGATGTTTACAAATAAAAAAGATTTGAATAAAAGTTTTAGGCAATTTAAGCTATCAGTACGAATCAAAAATTGATTCTTACTGATATTTATTTCCTAAAACTTTTATTTAAATCTTTTATTTTGTAAACATCAATTATTAACAAGTTACGTTATACTTTTTGTACACATTGTATAATATTATAAATACAAGTAGAAAACTATCATAATAGCTAATATTAAAAAATCAGCTGAGTCACCTTATAACTTTCCCGGGTCTTCTGTGCAGATAGGATTATTTTAATTAAAAAATACAAAATTCCTGAATGGGAAAGTAAAATACTGTAAAAATGAAGTAAATTGCTGAAAAAAAAATCGGTAAATATTGCACAAATGCGCAAAATTTAATTAAAATGAAAAATGACTAACAAAAAATTGTTCAATTTCAGCAAAAATTAAAACTATAATAAAAAAGAGTGAAAATAGGCAAAAATCAAAAATACGACAAACAATTTGTGAAAATTGGAAAAAGAGACAAAGATACAGAAAAAGATAAAGGGCAAAAAAGGTACCTAACAAAAAGGAAAAAAACGTAAAATGAAGCAAAAAAGAGAAAGAGGCATAATAAATGCAAAAAAGGAAAAAGGGTACAACAAAAATTTAAAAATAAGGAAAATAAGATAAAGTAAAGGGACAAAATCAAAAAACCCCAAAAAAGACAAAAAAAATTAAAAGCTATTAAAAAAGGTTTAAAAAAGCAAAAAAAAAGGCAAAAAGTTGTAAAAATGCCAAAAAAAGGAAAGAAAAGCAAAAAAAGGTAAAAGAAAAATTCTAAAAGGGGCAAAAAAGTGGTAAAAAAGCCAAAAAGAAAAAAAAAGCCAAAAAAGGCAAAGGAAAAGCAAAATAAAGCCAAAAACATGGCAAAAAATACAAAAATGATACAAGAAGGAACACATTATATAAGACAAAGAACAAAAAAGGTATCTAACAATGGGAAAAAAACGTAAAATGAAGCAAAAAAACAGAAAGAGGCCTAATAAAGGCAAAAAAAGGAAAAAGGGTATAACAAAAATTCAAAAATAAGGTAAATAAGACAAAGTAAAGGGACAAAAGGAAAAAACGCCAAAAAAGACAAAAAAAATTAAAAGCTATTAAAAAAGGTTTAAAAAAGCAAAAAAAAGGCAAAAAGTGGTAAAAAGCCAAAAAAAGGAAAGAAAGGCAAAAAAGGCAAAACAGAGACAAATAAAGGCAAAAGGCAAAAAGCTGAAAAAGGCAAAACAGAGACAAATCAAGGCAAAAAGCTGAAAAAGTCCAAAAAAAACCAAAAAATTGAAAAGAAAATTTAAAAAAAAACATAAAAAGCAAGAAAAAGGCGAAAAGGGGGAAAAAAGTGGTAAAAAGGCCTAAAAGAAAAAAAAAGAGGTAAAAAAAGCAAAAAAGGCAAAATAAAAGCAAAATAAAGCCAAAAACATGGCAAAAAATACAAAAGTGATACAAGAAGGAACACATTATATAAGACAAAGAGCAAAAAAGGTACCTACCAATAGAAAAAAAACGTAAAATGAAACAAAAAAACAGAAAGAGGCCTAATAAAGGCAAAAAAAGGAAAAAGGGTACAACAAAAATTCAAAAATAAGGCAAATAAGACAAAGTAAAGGGATAAAAGCAAAAAACGCCAAAAAAAATTTAAAGCTATTAAAAAAGGGTTAAAAGAGCAAAGAAAAGACAAAAAGTTGTAAAAATGCCAAAAAAGGAAAGAAAAGCAAAAAAGGCAAAATGGAGACAAATAAAGGCAAAAAACTGAAAAAAGTCTAAGAAAGACCAAAAAAATTAAAAAGAAAATTTAAAAAAAAAATTTAAAACCAAGAGAAAGGCCAAAAGGGGCAAAAAGTGGTAAAAATACCAAAAAGAAAAAAAAGGTAAAAAAAACCAAAAAAGGCAAAATAAAAGCAAAATAAAGCCAAAACATGGCAAAAAAATACAAAAATGATACAAGAACAAACACATTATATAGCTACAATTAGGATATCCTAAAATCATAGGTGAAAACTATTGGGAGTTCTGGAAAAAGTTTAATACAAAAGTTGTAGGGAATTTTATGCACCAGAACATTTTTAACTAAAGCGAATTGTTTGTCTTCAAAATAAAAAAAGACGAGAAGCCTAAATGTGTATATTTTTCGCCCTCTAGCAGCGAAAATATGGAGAATTCAAAAAAAGTTAAATACAAATTTGGTGCTCTACAACTTTGTACTACAAATTTTTGCATTGTTTGTCTTAAAATTTTGGAAAAACTACATGCACATTTTTTACGCGCCCTCTACTGGGGCAGCTATTGGAAATTCGGGAAAAAGTTTGATACAAAAATTGTAGAAAATTTTATGCTCTAAAACTTTGCATTTCAACATTTTCTACTAAAGTGTATTGTTTATTCTTAAAATTTAAAAAATGTAAAAAATCACATGTTTTTTAATCAACGTCGGTCTGAGGACCTTCTACTGTACCAATTTAAACAAAAAACTAATGTTCGCACACCAACCCATCATACCAAATTTCAGTTTGATTGTTCAAACGGTTCGACAGTTATTGTTATTACACACAGACAGACCTTACTCTTCTTGGGGGATTTCAAAAATGTATGCACTAACCATAAGGGAATCGAGGGGAGGTTAAGGACAAGTATAAGATATGAAAAATTAAAAAAAAACTAAATCAAGGTAGTAACAGTGTTAGAAAAAGTTAAAAAAACCGGAAAATAATTTAACATTGGAATTATAAGTTAAGAGGTAAGTGAATTCCGAAGGCGAAAAAAGCCGGAGGGCACATGTCCGTTGTCGGTTAAATAAGTAGAAAAATGAAAGTTGTTGCTCTGGGTGAAACACAACTTAAAATGTTGAGTAGTCCACCAAGCAAGGTGATAATAAAGACCAACCTCGAAGCAAATTGATAAAAAAATGCTAAACTATGCACGACACATTCACCAAAACTTGACGAAAATAATCGTCGAATGACAAGAGACATCTGAAGTAAGAAGGTGGTATAATATATACCTTTAAATTTATATAAATTTTGTTTTTAAAAGTTAGGGCTTTTCTTTATTATTTTATTAAAATTACAATACTTTATATAATATTATTTGAATTACATATTTGTAAACCAAGTACTTGTAGTAAACGATATCGTTTCGTGCAATACATTATTCGTATGTGTAAAATATAATTTTATTTAAAAAATGTGGCACTAATCAAGAAGTAAATTTTTTAATCTGTTAAAAATGCTACGAAAAAATATATAACTGAAAGCGATTTACTTGGTAAATAGTAATTAAAATCCCGTAAGATTTTTCTCGAAAAACAACCATCGATTTGATCTGACACACTTCGTTCTTAGATAATTTAGAATATAAAAAATTAAGAGAAGACGTTGATGTATATGAATATTCATGATATTCAATTTGTTACATAATCTAAAAGCTGTCGCCTTCTAGTACCTCGTTAATCAGTTCTAAAAGGCTTATGAAAAAATCGTAGCTGCTGTCGAAGATAAATGATGCGGTTTAGCCGGAAAGAGATGAATGCATTGTGAGTGCTCATCATTTTTCTTCTTCTCCACTATAGTCATTTTCTATTGTTTTAAACGAATCATTGTGTTGTACAAGTCACAGAAATTAGGAAAGAAAAAATATGGATTGCTAATCGGAAAAGGAGATAAAGAAACAATCTGCAAGTATTTTAATAAACGCTTTAGTGTACAGTTACTCGCAATTAAAATTAAAAATGAAAATGGGAACTAGAATTAAACTAAATTATGTTATTAGACGGTAACCTTTTGTAATTTTTAAATTGACATTAGAATGGAAATAAATATGTGCCATTAAGAGGCCCTTACACACTTAGGCGTAAACATAATTTTTTTTAATATTTTCCAGTTAATGACAAGTACCAACTGTAATTTATAATTTATAAAGATGAATATTTTAGGATCTTCTTCCCAGCTATAAAAACTAACAGATACATTAGCTATTATGTGTTTCACTATAGAAATAAATTGGATGCACAGGTTGTTGTAGCAGGAGTAACAATATCCATTGTTAACCAATGTAAGAATTTGGGTATGGTACTTGATCCTAGTTGCTGTTGACGCTGCCCATCGAATATATACAAAGGAGGTGTGAAAAAGGTTTAACTATTTTAAGATGTGTATGCAGAAAAGCATGGGGTCAGCACCAAGTATCGCATTACTATTCTATAGATAGTTCATAAGGTCTTGATTATGGATGCCATTATGGATAGTATTATGTATTGGGGTAATAAAATCACCACCTTGCAATGTAATCCTGGCAGAACCTAATGAACAACCATTAAAATATAGACTACTTCTTTTTCTGCTTTATTTATTATTCTTTCCTCATGATTTTTCCCTAGAAGTTTTCTTGCAATAGCCATGTCTAAATATGTAAGAAAAGACTGAAAATATCATCAATTTTTACTAAATATATAAGCATTCGTTTTCTCCATGGAAACATTAAATCTTTTGGAAAAACACCAATATCGAAAGTGATCATGTTAACATTGAATTATAAATAATTATTTTTTATTTATTACTGAAATAATTAAAAATAAATAAAACAGAAACATTACATCAGTACACCAAACTATAAATCATTCTTAATCATCAGAAGACTCAAACTCACTGTCGTAAAATGTTTATTTCAATACAGCTTATTGAAACACCTGTATGTATGTATGTATGTTGTTATCGGAGGTAATTACACCGCGACCGATAAGATCTATTGTCCCCTTCTAGTGCATGGTCGTTGAGGATGTTTCAAGGATTAAAGCACCCCTTTAAGTCCTATTTTCCTTAAGAGATCTAGGATTTCTGACGATTTCAGATTCGGTAGATCTCTCTCTTCTATCTGATATGCTCCCAGGTACTGGCCCCTTAGGTTTTGTAAATCAGTGCATTCTTCTTCTGCTAGTCCAAGTGTCTTAAGATATTCTCTCATCGTTAGGACTTCTGTTATTATGCGAATCTTGTTTTTACTCAGGTTGATACATTCTGTAGACCTCTTCTGGTTATAGTTTCCCAGTAGAACTTTTGCGTGTCTTATTCCTTATAGATTACTCCAATGATTGGATCTTTTTATTTCCACTTCTCTTCCAGTATCAAGCTGATCTCACAAAAAGGGTTCGGTTACAAGAAATGGTGTTTCATCCCCCTTTTGAAGAGTTTATCTGCTATTTTGGTTCCCTCCATCCCGATATGTCCCAAAATCCACAGTAGGGTAACTTGCTTAGCTTAGTTAATTTTTATAAGCATTCCTTGGCCATCTTTGAGTTGATTACGTAGGAGATCAGCGCTTTAATGGCTGCTCAACTATCGGACATAATGACAATATCTTGCCTGCCGAATTTTATCACTATTTTTACAATGATTGTCAGCTGAAATTCTATACGAATTCAAATTTTTACAATTTTATCTAATTATTTAAATTTTCACCCCAAAAACTACCTCTATTTAAAGAAGTTATTTTCACAATTTTTTCTGTAATAACCAGGTGATGTTGTACAAGTTTCAGAAATTTCAGAGTTTTGACCACTTTCTATGGTTTTGGTTCCACTGTGCGCCGTAGGGGGTTTGCTCAATCATTCAAGTGCCATATAGACAATCCACACGAGTTGATCAGTACATTTTTTCTACAACCCGTGAGAGGAAAACCTAAAAAATATTATAAAAGAAAAGATTGCAGTCACAGGGTTTGAACCGAGTATCTTCGTATCCCAAAGAGAGAGCGTTACAACTGGGCCATCACGGGCTGTCACGGCCTTATTATAAAATAATATAAAACTATAATAGGTACCTTCTATTCTTAAGTAGGTTATATTCATATTTGGTTTTTGATTTTTGGGGTAATATTATTATTATTATCATTATATCTTTGTGGGTAAATGAATATATCTGGTGAAGTACTATTTATTAAGTCATCATTGGAATTACTTATTTTTACAAATATGTTTCCGAATTGGAATAAAAAATTCTGACAGTTGTTTTGATAGGTTATTTAAAATCGAAAAAAATAGGTAGTGGGTTACTAAATATGAACTGTGATTGGTGGATTTCCATATCTCACGTTAATGAAATTATATCCGTTCAGTAGACTGATATTGCCTACATATACATTCTAGGTGAGATTTCGATTTCTATACATTTGGGCACATTGCCGCTGATGAGTCCTGAAGGAACGAAACAGCTGTCCGGTATACAGCATGGATGCACGGAAATCAAATGCTCACAACTTGTAAGTAGTGAGTAGTGAAGACAGAAAAAAAATGTTATGAAAAATTCTTCTTCAGTCATTGATTAAAATTAAAATAATTATCATGACAAATATAACCAAAACACAGTTTTATTATCCAAGGCACACTAACACAAAAATAAGACAAATTTAGCTATAAAATTATTTTGAGTTGAAACAAACCAATGCACTTGAGTTAAAAAACATCATTTTCACTACAGCTAACACAATAACATTTTTAGTATCATTGAAAGGACCACGCACCGTATCAATGGGAAATTGGCTTTCGGTGAATTTGCTGGAATTTTTTTATAGATTCTAGAACTCATGATGCTGATCAAATGTTTTTATTGCTCCAACACTCGAATGTCAACAGTTTAGATTATACAGGGTGCTGTTTCAAAGGGCTATTGTGAAGATACCTTTTCGAATATAGAAACAAAATCAACTATTCATAGATTATTTATATAGCCGATACAAATACTATAAAGTATAATAATTCCTGCACAAACCAACGGTATAAAGGGGGAGTCAGTGATTTCCAAAAAATTGAGCGGTGGAATTTAATTCATTTACAGATATTTTGCAGGATACCAATATCAATTCCAATTGATGATATTGGCATCTCCTGCATATATACAAGATGTTCAAAATCTTTCAGAAGATTTGTGTTAAACTAGAATGTTTACGGCATCAATAAAATTAATCTCAAGCATAACTACTTTATTGAAACCATCAGCAAAATCCACTATTTTTTGATAGACCCTGTATATTTTATGTATTTGCAAAATTGAACTTTCATCATGAACGATTCAGTGTGTCAAAGAATTATCCGGAACTTCAGGGATTTGGATATATCAATAAGCAGGACGGGTGCGACTTCATGAGAAATAGAATATCTTGTATGTATTACGTTAGTCTGATTTACGAGATGAAAACATTATCAATAGGAATTGGTATTGGTATCCTGCAAAATATCTGTAAATTAATGAAATTCCACCTTTCAACCTTTTGGAAATTACTTAAAAATTTTCTATCTTTGGACTCACCCTGTATTACACTCTATAGTGTATTTGTATCGGCTATATAAATAATAGACCCATAGTTAATTTGGTTTGTATATTCGAAAAAGTATCTTCACAATGTCCATTTGAAATTTTGGAAAAGTCAACTTCAGTACCCTGTATAATCTAAACTGTTGAATTTAGATCATTAGTACAATGAAGACATTTTATCAGCATCGTCAGTTCTACAATATATAAAAAATTCGAGCAAATTCACCGAAAGCCAATTTCCTATTGATATGGTGCGTGGTCCTTTAATTTTAGCCATAAAGTTATCTTTACTTAAATCATCCGTTTGTTGATATTTATGATACTGGGTGTAAAAAATAATTTACTATTGATCAAGGTTTATAAAAAAAATCTAGTGACAGCTTGTTCTAACCTTTTTGTCGATGTGCCTCCTAATTAATATTAATAATATCATACTTCTCCGATAAAACACTTTTAACCCTAACCCCCTATTTCTAACCTAAACCCCCTTCCACTTAATTACTATTATTATTCAGGCCTTTGAGTGGTTTTAAATACGAATAAGTAAATGCCACTACCCCTGTCACTCAAAAACGGGTTATACCATGAAAACTAATCACATGACATCGACAATATTAACAAAATTATACATATTGTTTCCTGTACATTAAATAAATACCAGTAAAAAAAATTAAATGGTAAATTTCGTAGCCTTATAGGCAATATATTATAGTTATTAATTTATTTATGATAATTTACTTACAACAAAAAACCATCACACCCTCTTTAATCAAAATTCTTTAAAATATTTTCCACACCACAAACTCTCCAGCCAACTGTTACCATCTTAATGAGGTGATAAAGGAAGTGTCTATGACTTTTAAAATGATCCCCGGATTGCTCTAATTACACCGGGTGTTGTTTTTTCTGAATTTATTCCCATGAAACGCGCGCCTTTTACAAAAAAATCGACCGCCTTTGTATAGTCCTAATATGCGCTTTAACACTTGAAAAAAACGTCGAGTTTGAATGGTGCTTTTACCTAATAATTTCACCCTCTTTTTATTAATGACAGTATTTAATAAAAGCGAAAGGAAGTAGATGTCTAAAGGTGTGTTATTAAATTAAAAGAGTAGAACGTTCTGAGAGAAATACAACTGGAATATCGTCCTACAGTGATTGGCATGTCTTTTTATTAAATGTTGGGTTAGATTGTATTCTACTTATTAAATGTGTTATTAATATTTGCGCAATTAGTTTATTTACATGGGTTACTGCACAGCAAAGAATGGAGAAATTACTAACAATCTCTTAAATGTTCATTTGACTATTGCTTTATAGAGGAAGTGTTAAAAGGTAAAGGTCTACTCAAACCAACGCGGGACTGCTGGAACGGGATCGGGAGCGGTTCGCATCGTGCACTATTTTCCCGAGGTTTTCCCGAGGTTCGCAGGTAATTTCTGTATTGTTTGTGTTTATAAACAGGCGTACGAGATGTCAAAGAGAAAGAATTATAGAAATTGTACAAAGGTATCCTATTTTATATGTTTTTCTCATCCAGAATATAAAAACATAAGGAAGAAAGACAAAGTATGGGATTAAATATAATTTGAACTTAATTTTCTCATCATGTTCTGCTGCTAGCAAAAAAATCTTCATTTTCATCTGAAGAACTACCCTACATATTATTTTTAAATAAAAAATAATAACTGATTACGTTTTTGACGCAGTAGTGTGACTGCACAAGATTATCCCGCTTCCCGCACTTTCCAAACCTTCCCCCCTCCCGTTCCCGTTCCTGCAGTCCTGCATTGGTTTGAGTAGACCTTAAATTCTTTCCTAAAAGTTAGTGTTTCAATCTTTATAAAAGTTTCCAAAAATAATATTAAAATTATCGCCCAGTTAATTTTGTTTGTGATACCAAAACTATCACTTTATACTCTTAAATCTGGTTTAGTTATACAATTTAACAATTTACCAAGGTTTTTTGATCGGGTAAATCCTTCGACCATACATACCACGTAGACGCGCCTTTGTATATTATAGCTACACTGTTTGTGGCCGACATTACTTAGGCGAGAAAAGGGGAAGGGAGAACTTCAATCAACTGATATTGAAAAATTATGGAAATTGCTGGCATAATTAAAAAATATATAGTATCGTTCCTGTAGTAGATGAGTGCAATGAGGATTGAAGAGCGCGTCATGATCTCCTACTGAAGAGCGCATAAGAGCCCACGAGAGGGAAGAATGGTTCGCAGACATAACCAAATCGGGTTATTAGAAGCTGCCGAAGGAACGGAGGGTTTTTTATATGATCCTGAAACTGACGACTCGATGTAAGATGAAAAAAAATTACTGTAAAGCTCTTTGCTTCGTTAAGTGGTATTTTGGAGCTTTAGTACAGGTTTCGGATTGCCACCTTCCGTTTATAGTATGAAGGCCACATGCACGGACTGCTTCAGTGGAGAAGAAATACTCTAGGGGAAGTTATGGTATCGACCAAATCACTGGTGGCCAGAAGGGCGGTTTTAACTTACCGTATTGGGTTAAGGACCTGGGTATTCCGCTGTTGGTCTGTTAAAACTCACAACAACAAAAAAAGTCATCAAGTAAATAAAAACGATTTATTTAATTAACCAAATCCGGAAGAAGAAAGGTATGTAACATGGTTCTTTCTGTATCGTAACGGACGATATAAAGGCACGGTTAGGCTGGAGTGGTATGGTCGGAACCTCGGATGGTTCTAGTATGGTACAACTTGGCTTCGCTCCCTTCAGCTTTCATCTCTAAATCGCTGGCTGGTTCTGGACTGGTTCTCGTCTCGAACTCGTACTACCATTGGAACTCCAATTCGGACTGCCCTTGAAACTTCAATTCGGACTGCCACTGCAAGCGCTGATAACGGATTGAATTAATTCCACTACGCATACCTCTACTGTACCTCGAAAGGTACGCATATCACAGGTTGGAAATTGCTGATGTAGACAATTACTATTCTAAAAGTGTTGAATAATATCTTCTCCACTAACCAAAACTACACATTTTTAAACACTCCACGTACATTTTGATAACTACGTTAGCATTATCAGGAGTTGATGATAAAGTGTTTATCACCATCTCCTGATGATGCTAACTTAGTGTTTAAAAAAATGTTGTTATGGTTAGTGGGGATGATATTGTTTAACATTGTTGAAAACCAAAGGTTCCAAATTGTCAATTCAAGAACCAGAAGTGTATGTTTCGTTTAATTTTAATTGTTAAATTTTTAGTATTCAATCAATTATATTCAATTAATTAATACCAATGGACTAAATAGTATGAAATGGCAGTTTGCACAATTATTTAAAAATATAAAAAAATTCAGAGAATAAAATTTTTTATGATAGTAAAACAAAAATATTTTTGAGTGCATAAAGTGCGGATGTAAAATCTACCTTTTCCGTCGATCATCCATTTATGATGTATTTTAACGCATTCAAAATCGTTGATTAATGACCCATATTAATGAATGATTTTCTATTAATCAACAATTTTATTATATGCAACTAAACGTAGATTGCTCTTATACATTTATATTGGCAGTGACCTATGGTGTAGGAAACCAAACACGCATATACTTACCCAATATTTGAAATTAAGTAGCTGTGTTAGTACTATCTGTCATTGTATGAGATCTTAAAATTCTATGTATATTCTAAGATCAAAAGATGGATATTGACGAAGAGTTTAATTTAACTCCACCAGAAACTGCAAATGTAATATCGTTAAGTTTAGTGCCTGAAAAAAGCAAATATAGTTGTCAAAATGCTATAAAGCAGGTAAACATTTATCAATTACTTCCTTTAATTTCAGTAATTCTACCTTCAATGTAACGGCTCTTCGGTCGTTACGGGTCACTTTGGCGCCTTAGTCCAGGTTTCGGATTGCCTCGGGCGCCACCTTCCGTTTATAGTGTGAAGGCCACTGCACGGGCAACGTCAGTGGAGAAAGAAATACTCCAGGGGTCGTTATGGTATCGACCAAAATCACTGGCGGCCAGAAGGGCGGTCTTTACTTGCCCTGCTGGGTTTGAGTACCTGGGTATTAACTGCTGGGATGTTAAAACTCAAAACAAATATTAATAAATAAAACTTTTATTTTTACCAAATAAAGGTGTATAACGGTGATGTGTCGGACAGTACAGACATAGCTTTGCTGGGGTAATGACGGATGACGGTCCTGGACTATCTCTAAAGGTCGACGGACTGCACTGCTGCTCCAATTGGGGCGGCCACAGCAAGTCTGATTTCTGGCTGTAACTTTGTTACAACAATTTCGAATATTAATATTTACAATAATAAAACTACCATTAAGGAAAATTAAACTAACTTTGAATAGAGTTATTAGAAATAGGAAATAGTGATTGTTGTTTATAGTTAAATAAATAACAATTGAAAATAAGGTATCTTTATTTTTTAAATGTACGGTAGATCGAAAAGTTCTGTAATGAACTCGTTAATGAAAATGGCGATTAACAATCTCTATTTGTTCGTTAAATGACTATTAATTTCAAAGTCGTTAAAGCGTCGGAGCAAAATCTTAATATATTCGAGAAATTTACTTTTAGTTTTAGAAAAGTTAACAAACAATAATATAACAATAATTTATTTTAAAAATAACAATCTTGTAACTGGTTGTGAAAATCATTGTGTACTCAAAAAGGTAGACTTAATGATTAGTTGATAAAGTATGTACCTAAATTGTTGAAAAAAAACGTGACTTATTCATTTTCGTACATATAATTAGGGGAAGTGAATACATAATCACCCAAAATTTGTATTTAAGTATATATTTCGAGCTCGTTACTGCTGTTCGTTAAATTGTTTCAGGTTTTTTGCAAATATTTGAGGAAATTAAAAGGATCACTTACATATAATCTGTTCCGACCAGATTCAGCTACTTTATTGAAAAAGTGTAAGAGGTTTTAAAATAAAAGATTCAAGAATGATTCGAGTTAACATAATTTATTAAATCTATAGTATAAGAGGCAAAGTCCTGACTGATTGACATAGAATCAACGCACAGCAAAATCTACTGAATTCAGAGAATTGAAATTTTGACAGTATGATCTGTTCGTAATGTAAACACCCACTTAGAAAGTATTTTGGGAAATTTTGATTTTAAAGGGTAGAAAATGGTGAAAAAAGTTGAAATAAGTATACTTTCAGCAATAATTTTGTTGCCCTTTGTTCCATGTTTTTCATCATTTTTATCATGCCCAAGGGCTTTAAAGTTTTTTAGCGATTTTATTGCTTTAAATCGTTTATTGTAAAAGTTTCATCTGGGTCCTGGTTCCCATCTAGATATTCGATTTCTTCGACATTTTCTTCATTATAAGTTATATCCAGTAAATTTTGAAAATATTCTTTCCTTCTTTGCATTATTTCGCTATCATCTGTTAGTTATTCTCTTCATTCGTTTTTTACTGCTGCAGTGTCTGTTGCTTTTCGCCCTTGATTTTTTTGTAAAATAATTTTTGATTGTCTATTTTCTTCTAATTTTTCAGTAAATTTTTTTAAGCTGTTTTGTTTTTATCCCTTAACTTTATTTTGTACTATCAGCCTTTGATTTTAAAAAACTTATAATCCAAATAGATTTAAATATTATGGAACCGTAGTCGAAATTTTAAAATTTGGCAATAACCGTTAATTTCATTAATTTTTAACTAAATAAGGATCAGTCAGATGTGTTGTGCAGTCTTTATGTCTGTAGGCGCTCGGTCCATAGCGACATTCGACGCCAAAAAGTTTTGTTTACAAAACCTATGAACACTGAATATCGATCAATCCTTTTATATTTCGGTATAAAAAATCTATCTTTCTTGGTGATTCGTGTCGTGTCAAACGGAATTAGATTATATCGTTATTTATTGGTTATTAAATGGTCCATAATATTTAAAAACGTTTAGAAAGAGCAAAAAAATATGTTTAAAGCGACAAATTTTTGGTTAGCTTTTTGGAAGATATTAAATATAATGTGTTCCTTTTCCTTTTCCTTTTCCTTTTCCTTTTCCTTTTCCTTTTCCTTTTCCTTTTCCTTTTCCTTTTCCTTTTCCTTTTCCTTTTCCTTTTCCTTTTCCTTTTCCTTTTCCTTTTCCTTTTCCTTTTTCTTTTCCTTTTCCTTTTTATTTTCCTTTCCATTTTCTCAAATATCACATGTGAAATACTGCATAATAAAACAAATTCGAGGTTGTATGATAAATTATCAATCGGTATAATATTTGATGCTTACCAGTAAAATTGGGATTGAGAAATCATTCCCGAAATAAATTTATTGCTTGATTAGATTTTTGACCAGAACCATATCAGTTAATTCAGTGTTGGAAAACATTTTACCAGCCAGTAAAATCGCACTTCAACAACACTTTACAATGGGTTTAAATGATTCGTTTCTGAATAAATATAAAAATGACAAACATTAGACATTTATTATATTTTATAAAAACAATTTTAGATACACACATTTTTTATAATTAACTTTTCAATACGAACTGTTTTTTATAGAAATGGAATAATAAAGAGAAGGCATTAAATTTCAAGTATAAATAAATAGATTTGATTTCCAATAATTATTACTCCAAAAGATAATAGTACTTATGACGGATTAGATAAATTGCAAGTGTTAATTTAAAAATGTAATGACCGCTTATTATTGCATTACAACCTCGGTATATTTTATTCTGATTTTATCAAGATCGCCAGGCTGTTATTAAGTCGACTTATGTAAGAAAGCGAATATACGCATTTTTATATACGATGTTTGATGTTGATATTCCTGGTAATTATTTTTAAATATACATAATTACGGAGTAACTGTTGTTCCTTATCAAAAAATTGCTAGTTGGCTGGCGCACTGAACCCGCTGAACATTATTGGAGCAATAAGAAACCCGAAACGTGAAGTATTCGAGAATGAGATTTGATGGATTGATTTCTTTTACTGTTATAACTGACGGGAACTTTTCATAAAGAATGAACATTGTTGATGAGGGAGAGCATAACTGTAACTGCAGGTTAAATCATCCGTTTTGCACAACTGCATCATACAAGATTATACACATGCAGAGATCTAGATATTTTTAATGAAAAACCCATTGTAATATAAACAGAATGCAACTAAGCAAAATATAGTGGAAATTTTTAATGAATATAGTAATAATAGTTATTTTCTGAACAAGTGTGTTAATAAGGACGATTAGTATTCGAGGTATTTTAATGCGTGAGCAGAGCGAACGCGTTAATTGTTGGAATTATTAATCGCAGTTTAACACAATTATTAAGTACTTATTAACCCATATTTTATCTCAAAGTAAATATCCAACTTTTTTCCTGAATGTTAATCCTATTTTAAATATACCTTTAAAGAGGATTTTGGTTCGTAAAATTTAGATGCATAATTTAAAAACAAATCTCCTCAAAAAAATATCACGTCTTGTGGTATTAATCCTTAACCTGAAGGATCCTTTTGAAATATATTCTTGGAACTATGTGTGTGGGAGAGTTCCCTTGAAATGGACATTTTCTGTATTTTAGTCGTTACATAATACTAAATTGGTAATAAATCTCTGTAGTAGTAATAAATATCTTCCAGAGAGTCATTATTATTATGACTATAAAAATACAAATTTAACTGGTGCACTGTTTTCGCAAATTCTGATGCCAATACATGAATTTTATAAAATCATATAATATTTGTTCCTTTGAAACTATTTAAACCTTCTAATTTTCCAAAATGGTTTTTACCCGAACTGAAACTGATGATAATAGAAAAAAAAATCGGATTCCGAAGAGGTACAAGATGCACCATCGAAACAAAGATTATATGAAGTTTACACAATTGAGATAACAATGCAAAATTCTTACAAAAGTGTGCTATGGCATTTATTTGAAAGACATCGAAAACAGTTTAATTGGCGACCCTTAATGTTTCTGGAAATTTGTAGCGATAAGAGAAATTCCAATCATATGCCTAATAGAATGACTTATAAAGACACCACCTACTAATATATTTAGCATAGTAGAGTAATTTACCAAGTTTTTTTCTACAGTATATGTTGAATCTGATCCAAATACTAGTCAATTTTCGTACGAAAAAATAATACATTTATCAATTTATACATTGGGACTGCCTAAACATATTTGAAGCCATAAGTAACTTAAAATCTAAATTATCGTGTGGCCCAGATGGAATTCCTTCATTATTCCTGAAACAGTGTGTATATTCTCTATCAACTCACTTTTCCTCTTATTCAATAAATTGCTGTCTAGTGGCACACTCCTCGATATGTGGAAACGTAGTTTAATTTGTTCTATCTTTAAAAGTTTCTTAAAAGAAAAAGTTGAAAACTATAGGGGAATATGCATTCAATCAGATATTCCTAAAGTCTTTGATCCCCTTGTTGCAAAAATATTAACGAATGTTTGTAGACCTTTGATAATACCAGAGCAACATGGGTCTATATCTGGACGTTCCTCTGTATCGAACTTATTGTACTATCAGCACACAAGCTCTTGAAATGTCTGTACAGGTCAATACTATCTACACAGATTTTGACAGGGTCTATCATAACTTACTGATTAAAAAATTATTAGCCATTGGTATTACTGGTAAAATGCTAGAATGGGTAAGTAGTTATCTAATTGGTCGCTCTCAATCAGTTAAAATAAATAGGACTGTTTCTGAACCTCTTTTGGTGAAATCTCATGTACCACAAGGATCACATTGCGGGCCTTTGTTGTTTTGCCTCTTTACCAACGATATTAATTTAGTTATTGTTATTATTTGCCGAAGGCATGAAAATGTTCAAGGTTGTTGAGAGTATCCATGATGCTAATCTTCTTCAGAATGATCTAAATTGTATTTCTGATTGGTCTATGGCAAACTGTCTTCATTTCAATACGTCGAAATGTTTCTCAATGGTTTTCAGTAGATCTTGTTCGCCAGTTAATTTTGAGTACCATAAATAATGAGATTTTGGAAAGCAAACTTAAGTGTAAAGATTTGGGTATCTTGATAGATGATAAACTTTGTTTCAATGACTATGTCAATTCAGTATCTATGAAAGCCTTAAAACTGCTTGGCTTTATCACCAGATCATCAACTGACGTTTCTCCTTTTACCATAAAAGTTTTATACTGCTTATAATATGTAGCCTTTACCACCTTAAATATACCCATCAATTAGAATATGTTCAAAATAAATTTCTATGGGTCATGGCTTATATACTAAATTTAGTCGTGGGGAATAAACGATAGCGATATGATGAATATATTATCTTTATATAGTATTGAGGAAAGAGGAAACATTGCTTCGTTAGTTTATATGTTTAAAATTGTCTCAGGTGTCATTGATTGTCCGAATATTCTCTCCCTTATATCTTTTAACGTTCCACGCATGTCCACTAGGCAAACAAAATTATTAACTAAATCTTATCATAATTATGGTCATCACTCTCCTATATGAAAAATGTTAAGACTAGGAAATGACTATTATGATAAAATTGATTTCTTCTGTTATTACCCAAATATTTTTAAGAAACAAGTTAGTTGCTTTCTACCCAACTCAATGTAGTCTATTAATTAGTCCATATTGTTTATTGTTCTTCTTATACACACAAAATAGAAACATGTAAATGTAAATACAAAAATTATCAAAATAAAATAAAATAAATCAAATATAGAATAAAAATTTTGCAATAATAACAATATTAACAATATATTAGAAATACTAATCTGTAATAATAATATTAATAATGTAGTAGTAGTATGACTGTATGATTATTATATATAAGTTGTAAACTGAATTGGGGTTCACCCATTTATAAAAAAAAAAAAAAATTAAAATGGACAAAATGATCCTATTATACTATGAATGGAATTTTTATGAGCTTGTCTAATCATAAAATAATTGCAAATAAAAAGTACATGATTGTGAAATATTCATTTACTTCTATTTTGTAAAATAGCCAATTCATGAGCGACTGCTCTTGAAATGGACAGTTACGCCTATGAATTGGATAGTCACAAGAAGATCAGATACAAGTCACTATAAAACAAACTTCACAGTTACTCCACATGACTTTTTTGGCACTGAAACTAGTCTTCCTTACTAAAACGATATTTTGTTCCACAAATTATGCAAACAGAATTATCTTTTCGCCACATGATAAAACGTCTTCTTCTTGCTCTGTATATTCATTAAGATTTTGTGGAGATGGTGATTCATCATGGAGGGAAATTTGAGTGTCTTTGTCAGAGTTACTAATAGAAATGTCGTCAGAGGGTTTCAATACTTTTTATCTCTTTTTTTCTAATCATTTGTCAATCTTCAATACGGTTTTACGTTTTTTTTGTTCGAAGCCCTTGTTAACTTTATTCTTCTTCTTCTTGTCTTTCTTCTGGTCTACCGCTTACAGAAGTTTTCGGGATTATCAGTAATGACGGAACATTTTCCCTTATGCTTATTTTTCTTTCGTTGCTGTGCCTTGTGAAATGGTCTTAAAATTTACGGAGAAATTAGTCCCAATTCTGCGCTACCTTGATTTGTGAGATTGCATATTAAGGACTTCGTTTATAAAAGGACTATTGAGATCACATCGGTAGAACTAGAAACTCTTGTTGTAGGCTATTAGCAAGTGCAGATTCATTTTCATGGTTTGTTATGGAGCTTGATAGAAAACCATCTTTAGTGAAGATGTTGGAGTTAAAGGGATATATTCCGGTTTTTTAAACCGCTTGCAAATGTTGCTAATTTTAAATGATTCACTGATCGCTGGATTGACGAACTCTGCAACTTCATATAATGTTACGGTTTTTCCTGGATTGCATGTTGAATAATTTTTCATGGCCTGCTTATAGGCTGCAATCTGTGGCTCCAGCAAGGAGGTAGCGTTAAAATTATTATGTGATTTTTTCAGGCAAAATCAACTAATTCACATGAGTCGTGATTATCTATAGAAAGTAACGCTTTAATATCGGCAGTTGGATGAAGATGACTGAACAAATGTATCAGCGACTCAACAAATATTTTTTCGTTTATTCAACCACATGGATTTGAAGTTGAATCTCGGAAAGATAAATAGGTGCGTAACTCAGCAAAGTAATATCCTTGGCGAGTCCATATAATTAAGAATCAATTTCATGGTTTTTGTCGGTTACATACTCCTTTGGAATTTCTACTTCGTTTTTTACCCGTTAAAGAAATAACCAGTACGAATGCTTGTTAGTGCCAAAACTTTGAAGCCATATTTATTTGGCTTTGCAGGAATGTACTCTGAATTTACAGGGTCCTCGAAAAGGGATAAGTATTTCATCAATGCAAGCAAGGGCCCTTAAGGAGTACAATTTTTGACAGTTGTCTACAATGCGTTGAAATATATCAGACTGTCTTTCTTCCTTTCATCCATAGTAGCTATATGGGTAAAGCATAAAGAACTTATAACGATCTAAAATCTTTTTACAGACATTATTTCATGGAAAATAGGGCGCCCAGTACATTTTGTTGAAAAAACGAGACAGCATATCTTCGCGATTAGACTTATAAAATGCTATCAACATAAAAAGACTCATAAATAGTCTTCTAATGCTCTTTTGCTTTTACCCTAACAGCTTTTGATTTAATGTTGGTCCAGTGAATAATTTCCTGAAGTATTTATTGGTCAAATAAAAGCGACCAAATATCTTCCATATGGGGTTTAGGTCCTAATACTCGTAAGGTATTGGTTACTACGGGAACACCCTTCAAAATAATATGTTGACCTATTTTTTGTCTAGTTGGTGGTTCTCGGCTACTCCATTTGAATTTATTTTTGCTTAAGAAATATTCATTTAATGGATCTAGCATTGCTAAGATGTTCCCGTTTGGGTTATTAGTGCTCTCATACGTATAGCTATCACATATTCATTTTCATCTGAACCTTCATTTCAATCGCGTATTTCTGGCTGTTCCTCATAATCTGTATCATCCTCCAAATCGTCTATGGGTTCATCTAGAATATAGATTCCTCTTCTTCATCTAATTATTCTAAACACTTCATCATTTTAGCTCAAAATAACAACCAACCTAAGAAAATGGATCCTTTATTAGTTTTTTTCACAGATATTTTGAACCAAAATATGTGTCAACACGATCTAATAGATTACAATTAGATACCGTTTCAACTTTACATTTACCTGGTTAGGAGAATTTTAATATTATACAGGCGTATCTTTATCTTTAGTTATACATCGCCATCATCATCATCATCATCATCATCATGCAGTATGTATTCATTATTTAGAAAAAACATTTTCTCATACTTACATTTTAATATTTAATATTTTAATATTTCATCTTTTTGGACATTTGCAGAGACAAGCTAAATATTTCATCATAGCACCATTGCCTAAACTCACAGAGTACCTACTAAGTGAGAACAGAAGAATTACTAGAATAATAGTAGGCCTTTTTACAGGCCACTGTAGACTCAATAAGCATATGAATACAATATTTCTGTCAGAAGAAGCCATTTGCAAGTTTTGTCAGGAAGAGGAGGAAACCGTAGTACATATACTTTGTTACTATGAAAGACTGTATGCTAAGGTTTCTACCATACAGCAAAGAAAAGCCTAAAGCTACACAGGGAACTACTTACTAGATTTTATGGGGTCTAATAACTAGGACAAATCTAAATAAGGTTCTCTAATCGAGAGGACAACCACAATATATCTGAATAGGTCGTGGTGGAAGAGGTATTGGTACCCATAGTTCCTTCTTTTCTAACCTAATCTAATGTAGTTTGTAATATAATATACAGAGTTGAAGATAAGTTTAGGACCAGACAAATTTTGAGAACAACATTTTAAAAGGTGCCCAACTCTGTATAATTAGTAACCTTTTTAGAATATATTAATAAGTTAACCTTTTTTCGTATTGATTTTAAACAATTTAAATATTTTGACAGCTGTCAAAATAATTGTCAACTTCCCTAAAAATATTAGTCGATTCTATTCGCTGAAAAATTTGTACTATCAAAATAACCGCCTACTTGGCTAAAAATAATTCGATTCTATTGGCTGAAAGAGCTGCATCAAACCAGTTTCATAATGAATCTCATTAACGCCCAACTTTGTGAAACGATACTTTAAGTTGTTAAAAAAAAATTAATGTGATTTAGCTCAAATTATATTATGGGTTCGTTCCACGAATAGAATTTGAAATATATCAGAAGTAAAATATTAAATGAAAAAAATTTTTTTGGACGCCAGTCAGTTGATTTTTTGATGTGATAAGAAACAATTGAGAAAAAAACTACGATATATTTCAAAATCCGTCCTTTCTTTTTTTTTTGGTTAAGGAAAATTAAACTAATATAAAACGTTATACAGGATGATTCTTTTAGAGGGCTAATTAGAGGTTTTTGGAGAAGTAGGCAGAATTTAAATCTGAAAATTTGGGACATGAGGTTTTCGGGGATGCCCAATCGATCTAAAATATTTAGAGTACTTCCGGTTATACCGGAAGTAAACATCAACTTTGTTATTTCAAATGGAACACCCTATATTTTCTTACATTGTTAGATTTGTCCTGAGAAGCTGATTTCAAAAACATATTATACTTTTAATGTAAACTGATTAGTTTTGAAGTTATAGACAATTGAAAATCGCATTTTTCCAACTTTAAATTACTGCTACGGCCAAACGACATAAAATCGGATAAAACGGCTTACATGTCCCTGCCCTAACTTTTTAAGTTCTACTTGATGGTATAAGAACATAATGTATACAGGGTGATCAAAAGTACACACATTTTGATCACCCTGTATACACTCTCTTCTTATGCCACCAAGTAGTCATTTTATCCGATTTTATGTCGTTTGGCCATAGCAATCATTTAAAGTTGAAACAATGCGATATTCAATTGTCTATAACTTCAAAACTAATAAGTTTACATTATAAGTGTAATAGGTTTTTGAAATCAGCTTCTCAGGGCAAAATTAAAAATGTAAGAAAATATAGGGTGTTCCATTTAAAATAACAAAGTTGATGTTTAGTTCCGGTATAACCGGAAGTAGCTGATTGCTAGACATATTTTAGATCGATTGGACATTCCCGAAAACTTCATATTCAAAATTTTCAGATTTTAATTCCGCCTACTTCTCTTGAAACCTCTAAGTAGCCCTCTAAAAGAATCACCCTGTATTTGTTTAATGTATGCTTTAGATTCAGAGATTGATTTTTCTTTTTTCATAAATAAAAGACTTAGCTTCACAAAGTTTGATGCTCTTGAGGTTGTAGACGAAAACTTCCTGTTGTCAGCTGGCCTGTTCAAAGCTATCCTGTTCTCAGCTGTCCAGAAAAAAACTTCTTGGACCCGGCAAACTTGACCGTTAAGAGGAAACTTCTTGGACCAGAGAAAAACAACCGTCTCAGATGCAAGAACCCAAAAAAACCTATTAGAATAAGGGGGAGAAAAAAAAGAAATCTTCAGTAAGCAACACAGGCGATATAAAGTTAATTATTTGGACTAAATAGATAAAAGGAAAAGAAGGTTATTAACATGGGAAAGGCATTTTATAGGAATACCAAGAGGGGGACATGACGCGAGGAAATAAGAAGGGGGACAACAAGCGAGTATGAAACTATAAAATATACTGAGTAGAGGATTAATGAAAATACAGGCACAAAAAAACGTAACAAAAGTTTTAGAGCATAAAATTTTTTACAATTTTTGTATCAAACTTTTTTTAGAATTTCCAATATTTGCCAAACTAGAGGGCGCGCAAAAAATATGCACGTAGGTTTTCTGCAGTTTTTCGAAATTTTGAGGACAAACAATGCGCTTTAGTGCAAAATTTTCTGGTGCAAAGTTGTAGAGCACCAAATTTCCTTTAACTATTATATTTAACTTTTTTTAGGATTCCCCATAGTTTTAGGGCATAAAATTACCTACAACTTTTGTATCAAACTTTTTCCCGAATCTCCAATAGTTTTCACCCATGATTTTAGGAGTGTGCTATATAATGTGCGCATGCGCCGCTTATGTTATTATCAACATTGAAATATCAATTAGGTAGACGTATTCACCATCTGATTGCTATTTAAAATGAGTTCCATAAATTAATGTAATGTTTGTATTAAAATAATCCTATTCTCTATAGCCGAGCCGGGAAAGTTCTGAGGTGACACAGCCAATTTTTTTTTGTGTGAATTTTATTTAACGTGCCAGAATACTTTCCCTAAAATATTATTATTATACAGCTTGTAAACTTTTGAGCTTTACATAGGGAAATCTGTCATGCGAAGAATAAACGCCGCAAGTAATTCTGAAAATAATGGCAGCTGAATATTAATTTTCTATGATGTATTGCCATGTTTATCGATAATAATAAAGCCATTTATTCTAAGCAGGGAAGATTAGACTTATAGAAATATGGCATCCTTGCGTGTTCGCTTAAAATGTGATTATTGGTAGGGATTTCTCGCTCGGTGACTGCTTAAAAAGCAAGTGTTGTCATGTTGCTTACTCGTGACATTCCTGTGTGAAGTACAATCTGTACTAATGTTGGATCTTTAATCAAAATTTCTGTTCACATTTTACACATGGTTGTAAATATACTTAATACCATACTTTTTATTTCTTAATACAACATAATTAAAACGACTATTAAAATAAATAATGATAGAAAAATGAAGAAAACCATATTGTTTATTTTTCCAAATTATTTTTGGTCGTTTATCAGAAGCCCGTTTGCGTGGAATTTTTCCCTGCTTAAGCAATGCACATACACCCAATTTGCATCGACACAAAATACAGAGCCGTCGTCGTTCGTAGTCGGTATTCTCATGACGTTCGTGTGTTTGTTTAGGCCATAATCACCGGAGCAGACGCTGTAATTACCCGAAGCTCCAATTAAAATAATGGAGAGATGCCATGAACCATTAACATTTCATCGAGTATAAGAGCCGGTCTAGCAAGTTTGGCTCGGTATGATTTTGTTTATTAATTTTTTTTTCAGGATTAAAAAAAACGTGCCGAAAATTGAAAATAGGGGGTTGGCAGAGAATATCTTCAAAAATTTAAATCCACCAATTAAGGAAACTTAATAAACAGCATGATGGTTTTATAGATTTTATTCCTGGCACAGTCAAATTAATATTGAATCACCAAGTTAATCTTCCAGTAAATCATATTGTCTGCAAGTAGGGAAATAAACGGAAAATCCTAAAGCGTGTCTGATTTCTACTGCTGAAGTTAAATTGAAAAATACAGTTATTGATACCTGGCAACCAACTTGGAATTTAATACAGCTTAAAACACTGCCTCTTGTATTGGATAGATATAAAATTTCAGATATAGTAGATGCTACTCTTTTAAATAAGCAACTAAAATCTGACCTCTGCACATGAGCCAACAATTCACAGGTGTTCAATTTGTATAGTGTTGGTTTGCATTGAAAACAAAATCTTGTTTTTTCATTTTATTTAGTCCGAAAGTTGCATTCCTAAAAATCAATAAATTTCCGGTGCTGAGTGCAGCAATTCCTAATTTTGCGTTTATGTTTCTACAGAAATTCCTACGAAGAATTTGTAATGAGATTCTTTGTTTCAACTTAATTTCTAATAAAAACCCAATAATCTGTGTTTATGGTGGTTTTTTTGTTTGATATTTGCCAGAAAAATAATAAGTAGCTGCCACTGGGGTGGAATGGGGGAGGGTAAGGAAGTAATACAAATTCTAAAAATGCATAACGAGTTATTAAACTATGGTAAACACAATACAAATAAGAAATAAACATAAAAGCTTCATTGTCTTTGTCTTCATTCCATTCTGTCCCGCCTGATGGAGTACTCAGGCTTACAGAGTTCATAGATCATTACAGACTCGTCTTCGTCACTGTGGGCTCACTAGTTGTCAGCAGAATTTTTGCACTGAAGGCATGAAACACAACCTTCAGATAAAGTTAAATATTGGTAATTGCAATATAAACATAAAGCCTCTGCTTCTTCAGCAGACCCCTCAGAACTTTCTTTAAGTTCTATCTTTTATTTTATTGGTGGATAAATTTCGCTGGAATATTATCCAGAATTTACAAAATAATTTCTATTTCTTTTTAAATTAATATATTTATTATTTCGGTTCATACTTTTGATCATCACTTTACAATTTATCATTCTGAAATCTAATAATAGATTCCAAATCAACAAATTTCATCAAATATCTGTCCACGTCATTTATCGCGTGATGTAAAATGGTACAGCTATACCAAAAGAATTATTTCTAAACAAAACCGTTGAAACTAACAATCATCTCTTTCTATATATCATTCTCGTAGAGAGCGACAAGCGCAGTTGCATCCAAATATGGATATCGCGCCACATTATTGTCCACACATTCATTATCTTCTTGATCGTTAGGGAGAATAGTCGTCTCCCGGCGAGAGCTTTTCAATTTTAATAATTATGATTAAGCTTCCAGATCGTCGATGAGAATGTGTCTCACGGCGAGAGCTTTTTACTTTACATATTGAACATTCTGAGATTTCAAATTAATAAGTGCTAATAATGTTTATTTAAGTTTAATGAAGTTAGAGCTATGCTCTATACATTGTGTTAAAAAAGTGTAAATTCAATTCATATTTTCATTAAATAAATGGGTGAGAAAATAACCCTTAAAAATAAATACAATCAATTCTTTGTGTTAAATAATGTGTCTAATGTGCTAATCAGACTGGTCCTTCGAGAACTAGTAAAATAAATTCCAAATGGATATGAGTTCTTAATTCATATTAATTCAATTGGAATAGACACCTTCTCTCTTCCTTTCTTCTATTTTAGATCAGACAGATTCTTTTTAAATTTATTCATTTATGCTTCCTTAACTTGGTTTGTTCCCGCTATTGCTTCGGTCAGGTCTTTTTAATAAGGAGATGATCTACGAATAGCAGTTTTGTCTCTTTTTCATTTCACTCGTACGTATTGAAATAATCACATCCGGAGATAGGGCCCGAAAATTGGAGCTGCTAGGTATTTTTATTGGTGCACTAGGAGAGTCAGACATCCAGAAAAATTGGGGTATAGAGTTATTTTGATTATTACTTCTATTTTTCTCGTGAATTTGGGAGATGGGGTTCAGGTTAAAAAAATTCTTATTTTCTGCAGGTTTATCGACTGTAGGAGCTTCTGGTGATTAAGGCTCATCGAATGAAGTAGAATTGCCAATTTAATTAAAGAATGAAATTTGAAATTTTTGAGCATATATCGTAAAATAAGGGTTGCTGCGGAGGTTATAGGCATTTTATAAAATCCCAAGTTATGCACACTAAAGAGATTTGAAAAATAAATTTTATTGCACCATAATATAGAGACAATCTAACATATCCTGGACTGTAAACGTTTTAAATTTCCAACACTTGCTCTGAAACCTGACTTAAACCATGAAAATTTTGTAAAAAAGTTTTAATGACTAACAAAAAAAAATTCAATAAAGTTACAATGCACATATGAAAATATCGAGAAACGTATTTGAGTTGTTTAAACGAAATAAGTAACCGCCACTGTATTTTCTTCAAAATTTTTCGTGTATGTCGTTTTAACCTTTAACCGATTTATCCAGGCCAAATCGTGTAAAAGTGACGGTTATGTGGGAACGATATGTTAAACGGTGTTTTAATATACAACGAAGATTGTAAATTGCTACTTGTGAAATTTTCAGTTTTTCCATCATGACGTAGTACAATATCGTAACATGCCCTATTTAATGTAACAAATTCGTTTAAAGTAACAATTTTAAATTTAATACTTATTGTAAACAAGCAAATAATGAAAAATAACCAGTAAAAGACACCTATTAATTAAATTTACAAAAATGGCCACGGGAAAGTAAAACCAATTACATTATTTCTTATTTACTTAGTTTGTATAACGATGGTTTCCTTAATTACATCAAACATCCTGTATAACAGCCACCGCACCGGCTGACAAAAAATTCACCATACAATAGTGACCTCCCAGTGATCCCTTTAAAACAACCATCGTAACATTTGGTTGGTGTACCCTCACGTTATTTTACGCATCAAGTTGCAAATAGCGTGGATCGCTTCCACGCCCATTTTCATTGTTTAAGTAAACGTCTACTAGTCAGTGATTGGTACGCGTAGTGCATATATAACATGTGTTATTTATCTGATATTTAAATTTAATAAATGTTCAATAACTATATTACCACAAATAAAATTTGCTAATCATAAAATTTAACCACATACGGGTAACTTAAAGATATTTAAGGTGTGACCCAATCATTGGAATTACTGAAACTATAAAGTCGGTCAAATAGGAAAAGTTTTAAGGTTTAATAAAATTTTTTAGTCTTGTTTTTTACAGAAATTTTGATTTTTCGTTTCTAATTTTTTATTCGTTATTAATTGAAAAAAAAATTCCAAGTCTAGTGAGGATATGGCCAATGGGCTTCAGTTATCAATTCAGATAAAATTTAATATCCGATAAAATAAACACTTTAGTGAAAAAATGATTTTTTTTAGATCCGGTTTCGTTACAGCTATTTACACGGGTATTAATTAAGGTTTACTATTCTTTATATTTTTTTGTCATCGTTACTATAACTATAACTTTTTATTTACAAAAATTATCTTGTTTAATCTCTTTTGCTTATTTCTCCTTTCCTTTGACCATCATTTTTCAATAAAATTCCCAAATATTAAAATTTGTCTACTTCTTTAAATGATTCATGCCTATTCACATTACATAATTTGTTTTTTTCTGAAATCACTCAAGAATACCTACTTTCTCGGAGCAAATTCAGACCCCAAAATAGGCTATTCTAGTATTTTAGCCCGTTGCTAAGCAATGAACTTTCCCGGACCGACAAGAGTCCGGAATTTTAGCTATTTCTATTACTAGGGAGGAAAGTGCCACTTTTCCTACAGCAGGATGTAGTTTACTGCCCGACGCGAAACGGAGGGCAGTAAACATCCAAGGGAAGGCACTTTACTCCCGTGTAATACATATGATTTTTCCTCCTACCCAATTATTAAACCTTTTTTTTGAAAATTTATTTACGGCACAAATAACGAATTTATTAATATATGCGATATAATTAAGTAAAAAAGTATTGTTAATTAAACGATTTTTCCTTAATATTAGGTTTCGTATTTGCAAATTCAAAATCACTTGAATCTTTTTCCACTTTTGAAAAATGCAATTGGGGTTAATAAACGTAGCGACTTTGCACTCTAAAAGTCAATTGTAATGTTTACTGTCAGTGAGCAACGACATACTATGATTTTCTTAGTTTAGGTCAATAAAACGTATCTAAGAATCCTGACCTTGAAATTTTTATTTAAATATCTAACGTTGAAGTAACATTCATGTCTAATTTTTACCAAAATATACGAAATACAAGATACAAGATGTTCTAGAAATTACGGAAATAATTTGAATATAATAGATTCACAAGTTTCATCATTTAAAACATACTTAAAATGAGAGGGAGGGAAAGTACTTTCCTTACTTTCCTCCCTAGGGAGGGAAGCATGTGAGGGAGGAAAGTGTGTACTTTCTATAGGGGTAGGAGGAAATATTTATTTGTATGCCTATATAGGCCGCGAAATACCTTTTTGGCGGACCGAAAGAAAAATAGGCAAGATAATCTTGAGGTCGCCAAAAAGTTTCGCAGTCGTGGTACACATACTATTTTTCGTGCAATCGTTAAAATTATGAAATTATAGATCATTGCAAATAAATATAATATTGCTTTAAAATCAACAGCAGTTCAATTTTATTAACAAAATCACAGCTGCTTTGGAAATGACCGTGTTTGATTATACAAAATATTTTGACAGTTCTTGACAAAACTCAAATATGTTTGACATTTTTAGTGATATTTTAGTATCTTGTTGATTCAACTTCTAGAGTAAATACAAGTAATAACACAAAATTTACAATTAATGTTAATACTGAAAAGTTGAAAACGACCTATACTTTTTCGTCCGTTGTCATGGGCAACGACCGCGAAATTGAATTTCGCGGCCGCTGTGGAGAACGCGAAGTGCTCACTTCGGTACGATTGCACGAAAAAGTTTTTGCCGGCATATAAGCGGTGAATCTCTGACTTTTGTCATAACAATAATCGAACAGTGCATGGTTGTCAAGGAAATGATTTCATAGACAGTAGGATGGTAATCAAAAATTATTATGCATTTATAAAAAATCACTAATTTATGATAATGATAATAGCGATTTCAGATAAAATAGTATGTTTACCTCGTAGTAAAAGCACATTCCCAGACTCCAATGCTTGTTGGCCTCGGCTTAACGCCTCGGCCACAATTTACATTGTCGTATAGGAATGTATCGCTATTACTACTAGATAAACAATGTACTATTTTTTCTTGAATTATTTCATCACACATTCTTACCGTATTAACACTCCTTTAATTTTTTCGTATTATATTCATCTAAAACTTTTGTGTTTAAATTTTTATAAATTGAAAAGTGTATTTAAAGAATATGGTTACAATTAACCAAAACTTCACTTTTTTAAGATATAACTAGGGGGATATTTGTTAACATATTCGTTCGAAGAAATTATCGAAATTCCGTGTATTCATTCACTAATAAATTGATGAAATTCACCCATTTCGTGGGTTTTTGCTGGTCGTTATGAGGGTTGAGCGGGGTTTGGAAAAAATGTCAAAATTAAAACTGATATAAAATTTAACTGATTGAAGTTATTTTTATTTAAGACATTCCCTTTAGATGCAAATTGTCTAGTTTTTTTTTTCTTTTTTTTCTCAATCGTGAGTATTTGTCTCAATATAAATCCACCTCACAGTTATAATATAGTTATTATTTAAAGAAAATTATCAAACTGAAACTGAAAATTTAAGTAACACAAACCATCTACAATTTTTTCATCTTTTATTTTTCTTTTTTCACTTAATAACAAAAAACCTCGCGAAGTGAAAATAGTATAAAGGTCCATTTTATGACTCAAATAAAATTACACAAATATTAGGTTATTACTATATAATTATATTAATAAAGGTATGTGACAGTTGATTTATGTTTGCACGCATGCCTATTTCAAATTAATATAGGTTGACAAAAAATAATTTTTTAACTACTTATTTTTATTTCTCATTTTACTGCTTATTTCTTATGTAAATATACGTCCAAGTGCCTTAATGGCGAAAAATCTCTCAATTAAAAAACTAGTTTTTTTTCTCAAAAATTAAAAGAATGAAATAGTTGTTTTGATGACGCAAACTTTATGTCTTATCTAAATTTAGCATAAGTTACTATTATTTGACTTCCACAAAATGTCAAAGGCCTGCTTGAATTCCATAAATAACAGCATTAAACTCCATATTATATTCATTCAGCTTTTTCCACTACCTTTGACGCCTTTCCTTTAGTAAATCCTTATTCATTATTAATTTTAATACATACAATAAATTCATAGTAAAATATATTTTGGTATAACAACTAAATATAATATGCAACTGGGCCAAACTGATATTAATCTTCATTTAACTTCGGATACATCGTCAATTTCCAAAATCGGTCCTCATTACTAATACAAATCCGATCAGATATTTAACCACTGTTCAATACCTGCCTTCCAAATGCGTTCCGGGTTTTTAACTTGACTTAGCTATCGGTAATTAATCTAAATTGAGCTAGGCAGCACATTCAAATTAATAAATTGTTTTCGATTCTCCTATTTACATAATGACCGGAACGTCTTTTGGAAAAGCCGCAGATATTTCAGATGATAGCTCTCGGGTTTGGAATTATATAATGAGAAAAATATTAAAACGGATTTTGTTTCTTTTTTATTTAAATATATTTTATGAATAAATAAATATTTTGGTTTAATTATAGATTGTTACTATTACTTTTGAAGTTAAAATTTAACTGTCTTTATATCAATTATTTTTTTTAATTATGAAAGTTGTATAATATTGATGTTTTGATATTATCTAATTCATTTGTTAACACTCATTGTATTATCATCAAAATCACGATTTCAAAGAACGAATATCAACAAATCAATTATCGATAATCTCACATCTTGTGGAATAGGAAATATTATTATAGTTGATCCAGCAAGTTTTATTTCCGAGATGAAGCCGAGAGATGAATAAAACTTAACACTTTATATGCTGATTACAATGAAGTTTAAAAGTGCTAATTTAAATACTTAATCTTAGAACCAAAATAATAGAACACTCGAATTTGAAATATATAGAAAACCCACTACAACTGATTCAATAATCGATTTCCATTTGAATCATCCTTTCTCACAAGAAATAGCTGCTTTTAATTCCTTTTTCCATACAGCTTTTAATTTACCTTTCTCCGAATAAGCCTTCTCTAAAGAAATCAATATAATCAAACACATAGCAATAAATAATAACTACCCTTTAGAGATTATCCTAAAACTTTATTAAAAATTTTATTACAAATACAAACTCAATTTTAATATCACATTAGCACCTAATCCAGATACCAGTTATTCAGGCTCTATTCCGTTCCTTGGCCCCATTTCTTTTAATATTGATAAAGTTTTCTGCAGATACGATATTAAAATAGCTTTCAAGTCAGCATACTCTATTTCTTCTTTGTTAGTCAACTCAAAAGATACAGTTCCTTTCTTACAAAAATCAGGAGTTTACAAAATTTCTTGTACAGACTACAATGTAGTTTATGTAGGTCAATCTGGAAGAAAAATAAATACCCGTAAAACAGAACACCTAAGAGATATTACTAATTTCTTAAATACTGACATCACAAATCCTTTCGTCTGGTTATTCTTTCAACCCCCTGAATTTCTCTTTAATTCATAATTGCCAAAAATTTTTAGATTAGACCTCCTCGAAATGTACGAAATTAAAAAAGCATATTCTAACACCAATTTAATTTGTCTTAATGAAAAACTCTAGCCCAATTATTTATTCCTCAATTTACGTTTTTAAACTTTTTATTAATTCAATTTTATTAATTTTCTTTGTTTAATTTTTCGATACCACAGACGTTCCTGTTTTAATGTAATTTAATTTATACTTTCACAATTGTGATTTGTAAGTTAATAACTACTAGTAATGCTTCTTTCCTACATTGTAATTTATTGTTAATAGGCCTGATGATGGCCCTATGAGGCCAAAACATGTCGCTGTTTATATAATAAAATTTATTAAGATTATATTTTATGGTACGACTTTGCGTATTATTCTGATGAATACCCACTACCACATTTGAGTATGGATAATTCGGTTTATCTAATTTAAAGCGATCAGATTTGGAGTTTGCGATGCTATATGTATATTTGCGATGCTATATGTATATACAGGGTGTTTCCAAATAAGTACGAATGTTTTTAGGGGATGATTTCTTTTCGAAAATTAAATGGCGTCATGTAAACAAAAGCTCTTGGGCCTGTCCTTGAAAAGTTACATTCTTCTAAAACAAAAAACAAAAACAAAAAGCGAAAACTGGAAAACAGCCTAACGAGATACCACTACCCTTACAAATATTCCCGACTTTCTATCTATCAACTGTCGTTGTATTTTAGAAACTCTGCTATTCAAAAAAAAACTGAACATTTTATAGAATTTTGCAGCAACCAATTGGATGAGAAATTAATTAAAGAAGTAGAGAAGGCAACTAGGGAGCAAAGCTCCAGTAAATTGTGGTAAAAAATGAGACATACTAGGATCACAGCTTCGAAGGTTTACGATGTTGTAAAATGTAAAACAGTGAATGGTTGTTTAGTTGAAACAATACTGGGTGCAAAAATATTTCAGACAGAAGCAATGTCGCGTGGTTTGAAATTAGAAAACGAAATTTTAAAAATACTGTCAGAAAACATGTCGACAAAATTTCTAACGGCAGGAATATTTCTGTCTAAAGATTTTTCACTTATAGGGACATCACCAGATGCTATTAATGATGATTTCGTGGTAGAAATTAAAAGTCCATCTTCAGAAAAAACTCTTTGTAATTATTTGGATTCTGATGACAATATAAAATCAAAATTTTATTATCAAATGCAGCTGCAAATGTTTTTATCCAAAAGAGAAAAAGGTATTTTTGTAGTGGCTGATTTGAAATTTGAAAGTACCAAAAAAATTTATGTTAAACATTGTGATTATGATAGTGAACTTGTTAAAAATATAATGAATAAGGTTAATGAATTTTGGTTTAATGCTATTTATACTAAAGTCATGTAAGGTGTCACAATAAAAAGAGATAAAAGATAAAATATAATTATTTAATTAAAAAATATTGAATATTAATGATTCCACAAACAATGTATACTATTAAATCTACGTATTTGATCAACTGTAAATGAATTCGAGCGTGGGGTTCAAGTATGCGAAATTCCTGAATTCTTGATATTACACGTTCAATATGTATGCGTAAGCTTGCTATCCGCTTTGCTTCTTCTACTTCTTCTTTTCAACATTTTTCTGCAGATGAAACAGATGGTGGTCTCACTAGTTGGGCATTTCTGGCTGACAATTGCTCTTCAAGTTACTTATAGCCTCTGTCTGCCATAATTTGATCTCCACCTTCAACCAGATTAAAAAAACCTAACTCTTCAACAATCATTTTATCTGTGATTCTTCCGCCAAATCCGCTTGATATAAAGGAAATTAATCCGTCAGGAGTTCAACCTATTAAATACTTTATAGTATTGCATCCTTTATATTGAGACCACGAGAGCGACTGGTGAACTGGGTTACTAGGTTTTTGAATAGATATTTCAAAACAATCTATTATACATTGTACATTTTTGTATATATGTCTAAATGGGATGGGAAGTTGCAGTTTAACTTCAAGTAAAGTTTTCCGTTGAACAAAGGGCTTTAGGAATTTAGCCAGTAAAGGAATACAATTTTGTATTATTGAACATACTTTTGTAACTGACAAACAAAAGTAATCGGCTAATATCCTGTACGATGTATGAAATTTAATTTTTGTTTAACGTGATAATTATGTAAAGTTTCGCAATTTTACACTTTTGAGAGAGCATCTCTATAATAAACAAAGAATTACTCGGAATTCCTTAATAAAGTTTTGGATTTTTTTCAATTAAATATGTAGCTCTTTTTTGAACATATTCTTTGCTATTTCAAATTTGTACAAAATGCTCAGATATATTATTATCAGATATTGAGAATACAAATCTATTTGGGAACCTTGTTGTAATTCAAACAGTGGTAAACTTTCATGTTTTCTTTGTCTTTTATTATGGGGTTCTTTACTAATATTTTCTGATTTACGTTTTTCGCACGTATTTTTAACTAAGTCATTCCTTAGGCATTGAATACCTCTGGACCTTACAGGTCGTCTCAAATTAACTTGGACACCTCGATCGGTTGAAGTGTGCTCTTGAATTTCAATTTTTTCTTCCTCTTTATTAGCTTCCAAATGAAATTCCTCATTTACCAACTTTTCACGCAATAATTCTTCTATAACTGCTTTTTGTTCTTTTTTTTTCGTTAATAACCGAGGCTTGGAAGTGCGTAATGCGGAGCGTTTCTTTTGGCAATCAAAAATTTTCGGAATAACACCTGATTTCAATTTTATTTCCCACATTTCATAGTTTTTATATAAAGATAATTCTCTATGTCCTCTTCCACCTATATGTAAAACAAAAAACACATGTTATAAATACGTTACTTAGTTATAGTATGGAATAAACTCACATTAAAATGATCCTCACAACAAAATCTTGTGCCTTTGTCGGATACAAAATCATATCTCCGCATTGCACGTTGCCATGCTCTTCTTAGCTTTTGGTCGGATGGCAAACAAATAAATAATTTTTCCGGAACATTTGTAGTTGTATTTTTACATTCTGGAACTATACAATACTTAAAATTCTTTTTATTTTCACTCATATTTAATCAAACAAGTAGTACGCAACACAATCAACCCCCCGAATACACTTGCAATAACTAAAAAGCTTGGACTTCGAGTCAAGTGCAGTCGCTGTCGCTGAGGCTTTGCGTATAGTGACGTAGCGCCTGGCTACGCCCTCTTTCTCGCGGAGTGGTAATATGTTATTGTTTTTAAGGCACTAACCTTCGAATAAAATTCTGATTTTTTGCAGATCTATTTTTTTTCATTTGTATTTTCCATTTTTTTAAATAAAATAAAAAACCAAAATAAGCTCATTGTTAGAAGAGTTGAAGAAATTGTTTTCTCTGAGCGTGTTCTACCAATAAAAAGGCTACCTATGAATATTTTTTTGAATTTAAAGGGGTTCAACATTCAAACTCAACTCAATTTTTTACCAGAACTTTTTAACAATATAAAATTTCTTGATTTAAAAATATTTGTTGAAAAGAAAAATTTTCACCCTCTTTCACGGGGAGGCAAATGATTTTGATCAGGCAGAAATATTCTATGGACACGTACATATAATGTCCATGAACAAAATTTTAGGCACATCAACTAATTTTGCGGCTGTAACATTAAACATAAAAACAATTAAAATAATAAACAATCATATGATTTTTTGCAGACATATTCTGAAAAGATATAGAGATATTTTCCACAAAAAAAATATTTTTTTTTATTCTCTACCCTTTGATAATACGAAGAAAAAATAGTATAAAATAGTTGAAAACATAGCAACACTGTGAACATTTTTGTCATTCGGCTATCCTTGCCAGCAGAATTGTGGCTGGAAATATGTGGACCTTTACATACATTTTTAAAGGACATTCAGTCCAGAAGGTCACAACTCGTTTGGCTTTAGGATGTGCATGTTTTTTTTCCCATGTTCTTCATACAATTTTTTGTACCAATGTCGGCATCTTTTGAGGACGGTCCGAACTTGTCCAGAAGTTTTTCGTAAACAATGGATTTTTGGCTTTTTCTGAGCGATTGGATTGTGTCCTATTGCTTCATTTAGAGTTATTTTTTGAATATTTTTAAATTTCAAAAGTGGAATCACTTTGCCTTTAGAGAATTTTTATGAATAGTCCAATCACCCCCACCAAGTATACAGGACCGAGGTGGTACATATACGTGTCGCTTGGTTATTTAGCAGCACCCCTGTGTACTGTAGAACTATATCTCAGAACTAGTGTTGTTAATAATCGGATTATTTCAATAATCGAATTAATGACATTCGAGTGATTTCAATAATCGAATGATCATCCGAATTAATTATTACTTGAATATTCCACATACTTTATCATCGCTAGTGCTCGTCCTCGATTCCCCACCATCCGATTAAAATTTCGGTTCTGTCCGACTCGGCCTAAAGCCGATTTCTATTCTGTGTCATTCATATAATCATCACTTCAATATTTCAATAATCGGATGATACCGAGTATTTCAATAATCGGATTATCGATTATTTTTCATTCGAATTATCACATCACTACTCAGAACGAAGCGACACACCGATGTATTTTTTCTCATTTGGAACAGTGATTACATAACAAAAACAAGAAAATACTCTCTCGGCGGGAACGCGTTAAGCGTCAATCTTTAGTGTTTTTTTATTAGTTATTTTATTTTGTAAGTACAAAATTAAAAATCTCTTTTTGTGTTTGTAAAAATGTTAGAATCAAATTCTCCTAGTTCCAACCCTGTATGCCGTGTACCCTTGACAAATCCTATATAGAAGGTATTCTACTATAATTTGCAACCTACAATATCCAAATATTTTTAGGTCTAAATAACAATGGTTTAAGGTGTTTCATGTAAAATGCCTCCAACTAAGGAGATACCCCTTAGATAATTGAGAAGTCCTTTGGCTATAAATAAAAAAACCAATATTCTCTAAATCATAAAATGTTTTAACAAAGTAGACTCTTACCATTTCCGAAAACTCAATATAAGTATCTCTCAAATAGATCATCCTGTATGTAATAAAAAAAAGCGAGACAGTTTTATGATTTACGAGACAGAGTGTATAACTAACATGACTAACTCGATAATTTTGCCCAAGCAATATTAACGGTTGTTAAAATATGTCCGGCGAAAGAAAATATCGCCAAGAAAGTACTGGATGATTTACAATGATGATTTTTTTATTCGTTCAGGTGATTCTAATAAAAACTGGCATGCCATAGTCATAAAGCCAACACCTCCTGAGGTTCTTTCTGGTTATGCGTGATGCGTAAATCTCCGATCCACCGTGATCTTGTCCTGCACTCATAAATTTTACTCGGAGATCACGTGATATAAATTATGAAAATCATTCAGGTATGTTTCACGATGATATTACAACATAAAGAAGTTTGTACATAAAATGTACCTAGGTACCTTCCGCTAGGATTACCAAATGTGGGATTGAGAAAAGTTATATGACATGTGTTATTCAATGGCGTGCATAAATAAATGTGGTTATTATCAAAATAACTTTTTAAAAACCTAAATTAATAATATAGACGAAAAGGACGCCTAAAATAGACCATATTCGGGTTCGACGATCAGCGTGTTCAACAGTAAAAAAAAATTCCCTGGTTAGAGAATTTGTTAAAATAATGTTGGTGATCTGAAATGATAAAAAGATCTACTAATAGTTCCATTCAACAGTCTATTATAATTTTCGCGAGTTAAGTGTCAAAACTTAAAAGTTTAAGTAATATGGCATCACAATGCAAAATAAAGATCTTATTTATAGCAGTACTGATATAATTGAGTTATTTTTAGTATACCACTTGGCCAGGTAAAATAAAAGAATTCATTTGAAATACCTGACACTATTTGCCTTTTTCTAAATAATTCTAAAAATAAAAGGGTTACCTATACTCTATTTGTTAATAAAACGAGAAAGCAGATTTTCAGTAATTAATTGGTCTTATCGCTATTCCTAACAAAGTGTTTTGAACAAACTCTTTTATATTTAAATTTTTGAATTTCATTCTAGGAGTTATGTTTGGTATTAAAAGTAAAGCATCTTTATTATTCGTTGGGAATCGATGAAATTTCATTCCAGGTTGGTTTATTGACTTCCCTCGTTTGCTTTCTGTATTTTTGCAACTTTTTACACAGCATTTTTCCCTCCACTGTATTTTAGCTTATTTTTTTTCCATCTTACTTGAACTTTTGAAGATTTGACACTTTAACTTTATTTTTTACTCGCGAAAAATAAAATAGACTTGTTGAATGGAACTACTAGTAGATCTTTTTATCATTTCAGATCACCAACATTGTTTTAACAAATTCCCTAACTAGGGTCTATTTTTCCTTTACTGTTGAATACACAGATCGTCGCACCCGAATATAGTCTATTGATTGCGCGAAAAAAAGACACGTAGGAAAATGTATTCTATAGTATATTAGTAATAATTTAATAGCATAATGATTTTATTATTATATCAGATAATTAGTACCAATATGCTGCTTATAAATTCTGATAATGAGACTTTGATAACTAATTAATATTTATTATTTAATTACAAAGAAAAACATCGCTTAATGGATACCTTACTTAATTTGTTTTTAATTTGGTATTATAAGGGTTTGATCAAATATTCCAGCTTATTATCCATAAAGTTGAAATTTTGTCAAGATGGTTTTAACTTAAGTAAAAAGACAAAAATGTGCTAATATGTTAATGTACAGTAGAATTAACTAGAAAAGACAAAAATACTTAGTGAAAAGAAAATTTGAAAGTGTGTATAATACACTTAGTGTAAATATAGCGGAATGCTCTCATCAGGCTTCAGATCAACACTTCATAGAGATGGGTCTAGGTTCTGGCACAAAATGGCGGTACTCACAGGTCAAAAAACCAAATCCCACTCCTACCTCCTGGTCAATGGTCAAACCCTCAACATTCCTGAGCAGAACGCCACTGCTTTCAAAGGCTACCTCTGAAATTCTCTAGTCAATCCCCCAAATCCCAATTTCAATTCGCTATTACAAGAAGTCACCGATTTCCTACTCCAAGACTTACTCCAAACTCCCAATCCCTCTGCATAAAACTCTATCCTTGATTCCTTCACCTCTGATGACATAGCCTCAGCTTGCCAACGTCCTGATCATATCAAGAGTCTAGCCCTGAAAAACCTCCTCGCTACCATTCTCCTTGTCCTCACTATTTTCATAGACACATGCCTTCAGCATTCCCATTTTCCAATTTTCTGGAAAACATCCCATACCATCCTTATCCTGAAATCCTACTTAACATCCCTCAATTACTACAGGCCTATATCCCTTACGAATGTTGTGGGTAAGATCTTTGAAACTCTGCTCAAGGATCGAATTTGGAACATTTTGGATGAAAGGGAAACATCACCCAATTCCAACACGGATTTAGGTCTGATCACTCTGCCCAAGATTCACTAGTGAGACTCCACGCTACAGCCTCCAAATCCCTGAACCTTGGTCACTGTGCATCGGCAGTCCTGTTTGTCGAAAAAGCATTGGATCAAGTTTTGCACGCTGAACTTGTTCGCAAGCTCTCGAACATCAAACTCACTTATCCAAATCATCAAAAACATCCTCTCATGATTCCAAAATAGATCAATCAAATTTAAAGTAGGAAATTTCGTCTCTAATCTCTTCACTCCTCTAGAAGGAGCCTCCCTCCCTCACCTAGTAAAGACATCCAGCTCTACGTCAGCGCTGTGATACATTTACAAATATTATGATATTTTTTATTATTTTTAGCTCTACAACCATTTTTAACAAAAAATAACGCTAGAATATCAGAATATTGAAACACGTATTTAACAGATAATTATATTAATATTAATTAATGGAATTTCTGCAATGTAAATATTATAAATCAATCCTTTAATAGAACAACCAAGTCGCATGCATTATCGCATAACTTCGTTTGTCTATATCTTAACGCCATCTTGAATAATTTCACTTGTTCCGCTATCGACATCGATGATCTGTAGCGATCGAAGGCAATTGTACCACGTGTGAGTGTGTTCCACTATCAGCGTGTTTGTGTTTATCCTATAAAGCTACTAAATGGGGATAGAATAAATGTAGTCTTGGTGGTAGGTATATAGAAAAAATATATAAAAAAATGGAAAAGGAATAAAAAATAAACAGTTTAAAAAAATAAAAATATCGGATCAGGAAGGAGTACACATTAAGCAAATAAACGAAACCGCTCAGTTAAATTATATTAAAAACAATTTTTCAAAAATTGGCTTTATTTATACACATTGATTTAAAAACTTTTAAGACTATTTTGCAATCCCAAATTTAATTTCCAGAAAATTAAGTGTAATGTAATATGATAGAAAATTCTTAAATTTTCCGAATTCAAATCAAACTCTATTGTCGAAAAAGGTTTCGGATAGATATTAATTACGGATCTTCTCTTCCTAATACCATTCCGTTAAGTAGCAAATTGCAATTCTAGTTCCTCCTAAATATTACGAACATTAATTTATTAAAAAGAACTTCTTACGATGATACCAATTGTTTATTCCGCTTTACTTTCCTCGACAGAAATGTATAAGCAGAATGAATGATGGTTCTTCCTTTCTGTATTAGAAACTACTTCAATAATATTTTATTGAAAATTGGAAATAACTAGTATGGAAAATATTTTTGAATTTGGACTGCATTTTCTTTCTTTAAGTGAAACAAAAAATTCAACTCGAAGGACCATAAAACTGTTTATCTCTAAACATCCGTTTGAATATTTAAAGTTCCTTTATGGTCTTAATTTAATATAATTATTTTGAAAAAATAAAATTAATTTGATAAGACTTTACTAAATTATTTTATCTCTCAGACTCTTAAGGGCTTAATTAGTAGTTGAGGAAGATATATTAAAATGAGGGAGTGAATTTGGCGCCAGTATATTTTTGCTAATGTTTAAAGTTCAGAAGAACAATCAAAAAAACAGACTGGCTACCGGCAAAAAAATAGAAATAAATTAGAATAATTGTCAATAATTTTTTACTCAAAATGTAGAATTATTCAACTTTTCGGTATTAGCTTTAAAAACTTACTGTCACTTCATTTAGAATAAATGTCAACACTTTAAATATAGTTTTGGTGTATATATTAATTACAGATCATCTACAAATGTGAACATGACAATTGGTCTAAAGTGTAAATTAATTTCAAAATACCAGTTAGTTGCTACTAATTTTCAAAAAAGAAAACCTGATAAAAAATATTTCGAGGAAAATATTTGTTTTGCCCCAGTTTCTTCTCTTAATGATCCGACCTTGAGTGGATGATTGAAATTATAACTTAACCCTGTCGTTGTCTTCAATCCTTTTCAAGTAGAAAATTATACAGTACTGGGAAGAGCAATCACGGTCAAAAGTATCGTAATATTGACCAAAACGATTAGAAATAGGAGTACGATAAAGGAAAAAACGAAAATAGATAATTTGCGTATATTCCCGATAAAAAGAAACAAAAAGTATAATTAGAAAAACTATTCCTATTAATAATATGTTTAAGAATGTTAAATGCTAAATTTTAATGTAAATAAATAAAAATATAAACTAAAATATTTACTACAATTAAGAATAAAAAATACCGCGTAAATAATAAATCACCATTCGCAATTTTTTGTCAAATCTATATAAATCAACAAATATAATTATAAACAGAAGCAAAAAGTTGAATTATCTATTCTCTTTTTATCCATCTGCCTTTTAATACTCTCTATTGACAGGGAGCGCGACGAAAACGCCATCTGATGGTTGCATAAAATCTGGCTCGACAATTGTGAGTATGTAAGTTGTGTATAAAAAATAAAAATTCGTTATAAAAAAATCTCATTAGAATTTATAAGCATATAAATAAAAAACGTGATTATATTTTTGAAAGAAAAATTCAGTAAAACGTGTTTTTGGGCGATGATGAATGTAATTATTCAATCAAACCGGATTTTAGTCTATTTAATCAAACCAGATTGGAGTCAATTACTCATCAAATATCATTTCAACCCCAAATGATGGACAAAGGGAAGCAACGTTAGAGATGTGAAAGAATTGAGACATAGTGGCAGAAGTTATTTAATCACATCGAATAATTGTAGAATAAAACACACATTCCTCTAAGTAAGCATGTTACAGAAGTAGGTTATACATTATTTACTTTTTTTCTAACTGCATTTATCCAGTTCTTTCTATTCTCTAATTTCCAACTAGCTTTTGAAAATGTGTCAAATCAGCACTTGCTACTTCTCCCTGTATTTTTGCAATTACAACACAACAACTATTATGAACCATTTCTATATTTCATTTTGACGTGTTTATTTATGACCAAATGCAAGTTTCACGAAATTTTGACCACTACGAGCGCTGGGATCGTTTCAGTTGTCCCCACCATGCACTCTGTACCCAGCGAATAATAAATTATAGAATATCCAACCTCGAACGGTTTTATAAGAAATTGTTAGGTTTTGGCCAGAAATTCGCCCATGCATCTCTCAGTATGATGATGTATGATAAGAATAACAAAGGTGGTTTTATACCACCGTTCGACATACAACGCAGAGTGGTTTTGGACAGTCTTCTTTTTAACGCTTCTGGCTAAGGCTGGAACTAATTATATTCTCATTTCCTAATTTCCCATTTTTTATATTGGGTGATGCGAATTGCAACGAGAACTGACGATTTTGGTAATTACCTGGAGCAATTCGTATCTGCACATAATCTGTATTTATAATTAATAAAGAATGAAAGATGTTTATTTTTCGTCCCCAAATGGCAAGGACAATATAGACGTTGAAGAAGAAGTTGAGGCTGAATTAAGCAATCAGATCATTCTTAATATACCTAGTTTGTTGAGCGTATTACCGAGGGGTACAACACAATTATTAGTAGAAATTGCTCTAAATTAAGAAAGCGACCTTATACTAACCCTTGCTGGAATGATGGACTAACTACTTAGAAATATGAGTTGTCTGGTGCTCTGGTGGCCAAATAAACCTCTTGGCTGACCTCTTTGGAGGAACATCGTGGACAGTGGTTTATAAGTTGGCTTTAGATAAGATCAATTTTCCAATACAGTGTTGTGCAATCCGATGGAACCTTGACGGGCTCATTTGGATATATTAAATGAGATTTTGGTATGTCTCATGGATCTCATGAAGATACAGATCTCCCCATAAATCCTGGATGCAAACAATTGGCTGCAAGAGTTAGGTCTAGAGAATAGAGACTGGCTGAAACTGTTTCTAGGATCTCTCCGATCCGTGTCACAGGGTTAGACCAAATCCATGGACATGGTATACTTTATAGTGAGTGAATTAAATATAGTTACTTCTTGAAGAAGTGGAGATAAAAAAAAACTAGTTACAATTTAAAAGAGTCCGGAAACAATCTCATAGATCCAAAGGCACAAAGACTTATTAACTTGTTATCATTGTTATCAGTGCTTTGGAAGATTTTCCAGACTGTACTCTTCACCACTCACAATTTGGATATATTCCTGGAAAATCAACAATCGCGATTGTAAACTAGATCACAGAATGTATAAGAGAGACATTGCTTATCCATTTCATTTGACATCTAAGGTGCCTTTGATAATTTATATTGGCGTAGTTTATTTTTGGGGCTTCAAGCGCTAAGCTTTGCTGCTGACGTTGTTGAACTGATCAGAAGTAACCTTTCATCACGAAAGATAAAAAAAACGTATCTAAGGATTATCCCTATGGTACTTAGTTATGGATTCTCTACTGAGGTTGCGCTTATGCAAACGATTTTATTATCACTAATGGAAGAGACGGTTCTCGGCTTGGGTCGACAAGAACAAATTGAACATTTCAGAAATAAAGTATGTCGTCTTCTTAAAGTTTACTTTTAATCGTAACCCTATGATGGTTCATAAGGCGAGTATCCTCAATGAAATTTTTAGGCATGGTCAGTGATCCGAAGCTCTTCTTCTGGGAAAACTTTGTCTATATAATTGTTCAATGTAATAAACATTTTCAAATATTGAAAAGGTCTTTGTGACATAATTTGACGTATTATTCTGCTATAAAAGACATTGCAAGCTATATTTTCAATACTTTCTTACGGCATTGACATTTGGGGTATTCCATTGCAAAGAATAACCATCCAACGGGGTTTTTCTTCGCTTCAAGCTATCTGTCTCTATACTGGTTCACTGAGACAGTTTGCCTCCTTGCTAAAATCCCTTCATTTTCTCTTTACTTGCAGTCGTCCTAATGAGACTGACTGTGCTTTTTTTTTGTATAACAACTATTGTCCTGAGTTGTGGATTAGGGAATCTTTTAAAGACACTTTACGCTAGGTTCAATGTGTGAAGAAGTGCAGGACTCTCCCCTGACCGCTCTGCAAGCAGAGTCAGGGGTATACCTGCTAAACCCTGCTCGGCTATTTGTCCTGATTCGGTTGTTTCCCTGTAGAAGTTTCTCCTTTTCAGTGATACAGCGGGTAGAGAGTCCTTGGACGTCAGTGGGGTGACCAGATCATCTGATGCTTAGAGGAGCATCCTCTAAGAGATCTAGGAGCTCGTCGGGAAGATCTTTGGCTTCTTTGAGAACTTTTATGTTCGGTTGAGGTAGTTTTCTTTTGGGCTTCTTGGGTAGAGGTCTTCCGTTCCTTCCATCTGTCCATCTCGTTCGTAGTATTTCTTAGGCGTGTGTATTGGAGCTGGCCAGGGTTCTTCTGACGTACCTTCCTTGGAGGAGAATCTGTAAATTATAGGAGTTATATTAGTTTATTCATGTAGTTCATTGGAAGGAAAACGCCAGTGGAGGTATTCACATTTCCCGAGGATTCTCCTCTCCGTTGCCGAGATGGCGTGCAGGAGGTGAGAAGGAAGAGAGGAGAGGTTCAGAGCTCTGTAATCTAGGATGGGTCTGATATATGTTTTGTGTGAAGAAGGGTTTCAGGGTTGAATCTCCCAAATTGCCCGACACGGCTCCGATGAGAGAGGCTCGCTTCCTAACTCTGTTCAGAGTTCTTTGGATTTCGGTTGACCAGTTGTGAGTACTCCCAAGTTGTCAATTCCGCCCTTGGGCATGAGTCTCTCTCCCCAAAGCCTCAGGCAACGTCATTAAGAGATTGGACCCGTCTGTTGGAAAGGGAAGGATGTTTGAAGATGATCAGTTTTTGGGGTTAAGGGTAATCCTTCAGTTGCTGCACCATTCTGAAACCCGGTTTAGAATCTGTTGGGTTTTGTTGTGCAGAGCTCTGGTGGTTGGGGCTGTTGCCGAGATTGATGTGTCGTCCGCATACAGTTGGATGTCTTAGCTAGGAGTTGGCGGGAGGGGGATTTCATGCGTGGTGTATATGACGTACAGTACTGTGCTTGGGATGATATCTATAAATTTTTGAAATCAACTAGAGAAAGCTGTAGATGGAGGCACCTAGAATGATTCTGAAATTTAAAAAGATTTGCAAGATTATTGGATGTCATGGTTCGTTAATTAACTTGTGATTTCAAACAAAATTATCATTGTTGATCTGTTTTTGATCGGGTCTAAGTCAAATTTTCATCTACGTTAGATCCGCTTTGATTTGCTTTTAATCCGCTTTGATTAGCTTTAATCCGCTTTGATTAGCTTTAATCGGCTTTAATCAGTTTTAATCAGTTGTGATTAGGTCTCGCCCAGCTTGCCAGGAAGCGCCGTATTGCGTGACCTTGAATTAAGCAATTTTTCCAGAACGGACATTAGCGTTTTATTATGGGACTTAACATGGGGAGCGCAGAGGAAGACTTGTTGCTCCTTTACTATACTTAATGATCCCAATAACTTTGTTCTAATTACTTTAAAATGTTACTATTGGAACTTAAAATCGCCGTTTTCATTTCACTACTTTAAATAAATTTTTAGTTACTAAATAACCAGTATTTTAAAATTCCTGAGGAAGAATAGAGAAATACGTAATTTATTACATCTTATTTTTATCAAATCCAGCATCAATTATTGACATACGTATATGCTTAAGATGGTGACACAAGAACCTAAATAATAAGTTAACCTCCTTAACCTTGATTATTTTAGTGCGAATCCTTTCTACTAATAGACGTGGTGAGTTTATGTGAATAGACAACTATAAAGAAGACAGTGCGATCGTATTCAATTTAAACAATTACACAGATATTATCGTGGCATTTTTTATACGACACCCTTTTGGTGTTATAAACGATGTCTCGGGTCGTCCTTGGCTTGTTCGTTTTAAAATGTGTCTTGTATTGTTGGCCTTTTGATATTTTAACATCGACTGTTTCAAGATAGAACATATTATTATGGGTTAGAAGAATGCTTGGTGTTAGAAACACGAGTGTAATATACCAGATATCGTGTTTTCATCGGTATTCGTGCGGATATTTAAAGTGGTATCAAAAAAATAGGATGACAGAAAAAATACATATTTAAATGCAAAAAAGTAATAATACATAATTTTAACCCTTTCACGGATTATTAATCTTAATATTAGTGCGATAAATATATCTTATATACTATATATTTTTGAACTCAGAAACTTTTGATAACCTGCATGCGTTGTATAATTTAAGTTTGCTTTTTAATATTTCCTTTTCACGTAGGTTGCCAAAGGTATCTGTCAGGCACAGTGTCCGCGTCAAGGTTTATCCCCTCGTTAAATAAGGACAATTATTCCCTGTCATTGAAATAAATCTGCTTGCGAATGTTCTCCAATCACGACAGACACCAACCACAAATGATTGATCTCACGCAATCACTACAGCATCAGCGCAAACGGCAAAACTTTCAATAAATAATTCTACTATACAGAGACGGATTTTTGAATAATAATTGTAATAAACCTAAAAAATAAAAAACACCCTTTACTTTTAACGTGCACTAAAAAGTAAAAAATAGTTTTTAATCTAATTACTCAAATGTAAAAAAAGCATGGAACTAACAATGTAAAAAATATATAATTGATAAGAAAAGAAGAGGTTTAAAATCTAATTAAAATGTAATTGGAAAGCTCTAGGAAGGGACAATATAATACCAGAAATGAGGATACAGGGTGCAAACAATTTATCGATTTATTATACGTGTAAGATTTTGGATAAGATTTTTTGATATTTTTTACACCATACATTCTGGTATATAGCCCAGTTTTAGACTTCTCCGGCTAATGCGGATGATATAAGGTAGGATCTCTTTTTGCCCCCGCTGAAGCAAAGCTGGAAAGATTCCATTGACCCCTAAGGATTTAAATGGTTGGAAATTGTTCATTACCCATCTTATCCGCCTACTATTACATATGTGTCTAACCATTTTAGTGGCTTCCCTAGTAGGTCTGCTGTATCGATCTAGTGCATTTCCTGTGGGTATGGGTTTGCTTCCAGGAAAGTGATTTTTTTCTCTGTCTATACTCTACTAATCTCACTACTTCTGGAGACAGCACAGGCCCGTCTCCGTTAAAAAAGTACTCAGATTGCTTCTTGACTTTTTTTCTTTAATTCGAGGTATGCTTGAACTGAGAGGAGGTCTCTTGTCATGAAATCTTAAAAACAAAAGTAATTAATATTCGCTTACCATTTTCTGGATGATCACTATTATGATATATTACCTTAACGTCCTTGCAGGCAAGTCCTCTTACCTGCTCCTTGTAAACCCAAAGTTATTGGATCAATATGATGCTCAGTTGATCTCATTGGGAAGTTTCAGTGAGGTCCTTCTCACCGATGAGGGTGTTGTCCCCATTTCCCTCTTCCTCCATTTTCGATAATACCACCATTTCATCGGACAGTGGTTTTTCACTGAAGAGGAGAGATGTGCAAGCTCTCTATAGTCTCCTTCGTCTTTCGAGGTACTGGGAGTATCTCCGGCTGTACTGGGAGTATCACTTTCAGTTTTAGGAAACTTTTCACCTTCCACATCATTCACTTTCGGTTCCAGGCCATGCACGAGGTTTTTTAAAATCCGGTGGTGGATATTGTACCCGTTCTCTCTGATATTTTGGCAGGATAGGTCATCTATATCTGCTCTCAGGATTCAGCCTTTATTCTTATCTTTTAGATTGAGAACCTTCCATTGGATCGTTCTTAATCCTTAATTTTGGGCTTCTTTCAGCTGTACAAGCTTTTCATCTCTCCTGACTTCTATGGAGAAATATTCTGACAGTATGCGCCTGTGAGATGTCGTCTCCCGTGCATGTCGTGAGTTCTGCTCCCTTCCAGCTTTTCAGCTGTTGTACTTTCAGTCGGAGCCATTCTGCCGACTGTGGTGTTTCACAATCGACGTGGATAACGCCTAGCCGAAAGTGAATGACTCCGAATCGGAGCTTGTGCTTCTATCCCAAGATCATTTCTTCCACAACTGATTCCTCTGCCAATGTTAGGTCATTAGCGCTGAAGATAGTTTCAGAGAACGATTTTGGGACGATAGCAATTTTCGTTGTTTTAACAACTATTTCATAGCTGTTTCCCGAGGTGGTGGTGGTGGAAGTTACCATCCTCCTTCTTTTTTCAGTTTGCGGAGGTGTGATGCTGTTACTCTCAAGTTTTCACTTACGAACATCGACTTTAATCTTCGGCCCGCACCTTTGTGCTTTGTGCTCACTGGCTTTCTTTTTTGGTGGTAGCTCTTAGTCGAGGTAGCGAAGATACCATCTGACTCTTGGCGGATCATCCCTACCTCCTGATTTTCCCAGTTCCGGTAGTGGGAGTATTTTTCTTTTGTGCTCTTTTTTTTGGGAGCTTTCCGATATAAAGGAACTGATATACGCTGATGATATGGGAAAATTAGCAGACCCAGAAATATACTTACAATACAATTTATAAACAAATAGGATAGACAATCAATTGGACAAATGAATGGAAAAAGCTAGAACAATATTTAACTGTATAAAAGAGGGAAAGAGATACCGAAGATTATAAAAAAGGAAGCTGGGAAGGAAATAGTAAAACCAACTATATTATAAATCAGTGAGACAGGCACACTTACAACAATAAGTACAAGGGAAATGAGATTCGTACATAGGATAGAAAATTAAACTAAAAGGAACAAAATATAAAAAAACATATAGACAAAGTTAAATATTAAAATAGGAGGAAGATAACTAAAGGTTTGTCGCATGGTAAAAGAAAGAGTACACGAAGAGGAAAACTACCAAGACTGACCATAAGAATGTGGAGTGAATGCATAAAAGAACGAGCCGAAACCAAAGGAATAGTATTGAGAGGGAATTATATAAAATGCCAGCACTAGATAGAAAAAATTGAAGAAAAATACATGACGGGTTAAATAACTCCAAAGACGATAAAAGTCCTCAGAGTTATAAGTCACCCGATCGTATAAACATTAAGTAATGCTTATGCAACATGTGACAAACTTTAAAAGTTTATTACTGAATTCTACACGGTTTCCACATATTAGAGGAATAGTTAGAACAAAAAATTCTTATGATTTTTTATGAAAAAAAAAAAATAAATGAAATGTAATGGTAAAATAACAGACATTAGTCGTTAGTCATATTATATGCGATTCAATGTAAAATTTAAATTGCAATGGTTCACTTTTCAATTCAATACTTTATAATGAACGAAATCCAAAATATTGACAGCAAAATGCACCAAGTTTCGTCAATTTGTTCTAAAGATTATTAGAAACTGGTAACAAAGGAAACAGATAGAATTAGTATTGATCATGCAATGAATGCAGAAGAAAGCATTACTTTTATTTCACTTGTGTCGCATTACCAACTTTGTACAGTGGTCTAGATTTTAAATGCAACTTCTAAAACGTCAATAAAAAATATTTTTGAATTATTCGAAAAATTGCAAATTTTGTTTAAAATAACGTCGTCTACCTATTCCCCTAATAAGAGCTCTTTTTTAGTGAACACACCCTGTATAAGTCTGTATGCCATGGATTTTTTAAATTTTTATTTCAAATTTGGGTTTATTATGATTGTTTTAAAAAAAGTAAGTGCCTAATAGTGGTCTGAAGTTTTAAAATTTGTAAATTAATTCTTATTGTAAAATTCAAAATTTTGATTTTATATTTGGATACCCAAAAAAATTGTTTACTGGACAACTTGAGCTAAAACAAAAAAACCCATTTAACAATTAGTCTTACACATAAAAAATAATTAATAAATTGTTTTACGAAAAGTTTGTGCCTATTAATATAAAAAAGATATAGAGCACTGAAGTTTCAAAATTGGTGACTTTTTCTTATAAGCGTAAAATTTCAGGTTTGGATTTACCATAAAAATTAAACAACAAATTATGTTACGACTCAACTTCTAGCTTAGGTGTCCTTTAAGTCCGGTTTAACTTCTAACGTAGGTGCAGCTTAATTCCGGTCTAACTTCTGGCCTAGATCCAGCTTAACTCCGCCCTAACTTCCAAAGTATAAAATGCCAGAAGATATAAGTTACGAAAAAAAAAACAACCAACCAACCGAACCACGTGCTCTGAAAACAATTGAAATAAATTACATTAATACTAATTAAAATAAATGATTATTCAACTTAAGAGAAAAAGAAAATAAATTAAATTAAAAAAAACAATGTTTATAATAAACAACTAGATTTTCGAAATATTATAACAAAACTAAATACTGAAATTATAAATACAAATCATGGTATCAATTTAATATTAATAAAAAATATAAATAAACCGATCACACCTCGTTTAAAGAGGTTTTTAAAAATTTCAAAAAAAAACTTACCTAATTTGGGACGAAACAAAAACTATAGAAATAAGTATTTTTTTTTAAATAAAATTTTAGCTAGAGAGGAGGATAGTCCATTGTACGACGCTTTTTAGGTATTTGGAATGGGAAGTAGAGATGGGAAATGGCCTTCGCATAACTGAAACATTAACACTAGTCGATATAATTTGGGCAACAACGTGATTAGCCGATGTAAACAATTTTATGTGTCGTTAGCCAATTGGTCTTAACAGATCTTTTAAATTGATCTTATATGTACCTGATGAAAAGTTATAATAAGGTTGCTAATCGTATTATAATTTTGTTTTTGGCAACAAATTTAAATAAAATGTAAATGAAATATGGTGGATAATTAATTTAGTTGAAAAACATTCCAAGTCCGTTACTGTAGAAAATAATGACTCCAAATAAATAATCTTACTACCAAGACATGTACAACACGTCTACGTAGGATATTATGCAATATCTCCACGCAACCAGTAACTCTTCGCTATATATTGCTCGGTTTAAACCGCGTCAGATTTACGTTAGAGAATTAGTGTAGCCGAAGTTCACAAGGTAAATAGTAAATAGTGGCAGCTGGGGTACAAAATAAACATGGTGGTGTTAAGATAAGCACGGTCTCTAATTAACAGTTGACACAATCACTGAAGTGCTCGACACGGCAGCTAGACTTGTCCATAAATCCGCGAGATTGTATCAAAAACCAATTGTACCTCCCCTGTGGAGAGTCGTGTACAACACCCGTCACGTAGGCAACCATACAAACACCTCGTTTTATTGATAATAATTGTTGAATGTCTCTTTATCTTCGTTTCGTTTTCACGGAATATTTCTGAATTAATAAATTTAGCAAATTTTACGGTTAGAAAAACCAAGCTAAGTATATTATTGGTATCTAGATATTCCCAAGCACGACTGGATTTCACGTAACAATTTTTTTCACTACACGAATAAGTTATCGCCAAAAGGGTTTATCTTTACAACATTGAAATATGGATGAGCAACTAAATATATCTAACAATTTGTTTTTACCGAACCGTTCTCCAAAAGACGAAAAAACGAGACAATAGTAAACTGTAAAAAGAATTTTTGGACATGTAGTAAAAAAGAGAGTAAAAAAAATGTCGAAAGAAAAAATAGTTACAGAAAACAGAAATACAGACAGAAGAAGTTTTGAACTGAAAAAATTAACAATGAGTAAAAGTAAGTGAAGAAAGATAAACATGAATTATGATCCTTGTATTGTCAGATGTACTCAAGTTGGTACAAAACTAAATTTTCAGCTACGTTTTTGAAGCAGGTAACCAATTTAAAAGAATTTGAGCTTATTTTACTTCTTATCCCGATATGCTTCGGTATGAACTGTAAATGCTTTTTAGGGGCTGGTTCGTTATTTAGACTTTTATAAATTCGTCGAAAGCAGTAGTCTAGGAATATTTGTATAAGAGAGTTGATTAATAATTAACTTAAAATTATGAAAGAGGCCAGCCATACCAGTTGAACCTCCGACAGATGGAGAAATGTCCGTGATTCTTAGACGCCGAAGTTCTTATCGACTAGGACGGTAGCTGCAGTGGCAGCCCGTAGTCCGAGTTGCTGTGGCACACCCAGTGCAACGGGTAAACTACCGTTGTTGAGATGAAAGTATGTAAAAATAATAATAATAAATATTTGTTCTAATATTGAGACTCTTAAGGGGGTGGCGTTCATACCTGAATACAGTTTATGTTTATTTAGGGATTGTGTAGGATATGTTTCAACTAAGGGTTATTTTAATGGGCGCCAGTTCATTTCTGAATATTTTAAAAGTCCCTAAAAACAAACAAAAAGTGACTTGTGAATTGAAAGAATGAAATTAAGTTGGAATTTTCAAATATACTCTGTCGCCAAACAAAATGAAACAAACTATAGTTAGAGAAAGTATAATATATATTTATTTAAAAAAATAAAGAAAGTTGTCCTTTTATCTCATGATACTTCTATATGGACGTAAAGTTAAATTTGTATTTTTATATCCTTTTTTCACAAGTTACATTTGTATAATAATTAAAATTATTACCAGTAGTTTTCCATTAGGAAAAAGAAATAGTTGACGGTGTCTGGGTGCAACGGTAGGTGTGAGATGAATTTTCTGTGAGCTGAATTTCCGGTGAGCTGAATTTCTGGTGAGCTGATTACATGAACTTGTGCAGGATTTTACCAGGCAATCAATCGTAAACCAGCCAAAAAGGTAAACCAGTCAAAAATGGTAGACCAGCCAAAAAGGTCAACGAGCCGAAAGGGTAAACCAGCCAAAAATGGTAGACCAGCCAAAAACTAAACGAGCCAAAAACGTAAACCAGCCAAAAAGTAAACGTTGCTTATATTCCTGCATCAGTCTGCAAAGTTAACAAAATAGCACAACACGTTTCTCAAATTAAAATAACTATCTCGTCTGAGATCAACTGAAGCTGACGATTCCAGCGAAAAAGAACATGGATGTTTCTTCGTGTTCAATTTAGTGCCCGTGATAGTAAGTGGAAATACGTCACAAATTCACGTGACTAGAAACGAAAATTTGAATATTTGAAATCGCGCAGATCTTAATAAATTAAAGAATTTAATTTTGTGATTAATAGAGTTATTGAATTTAGAAAATGTCTTTTAAATTGGAATAAATTTGATAAATTTAAGAAATTAATTTAATATAAATATACTAACATGTCCTACATGTTACACCAGTTGGAGTTCTAGTGATAGTCCCAGTCCTATAGAGATAGGTCAAGCTGAAGAAGGCCAAGTGGAAGTCGAACAGAGAGACAGGCCTGACCAAAAGAGCTGTACACAAGCAGGAGGACTAACCGCCGAATATATTGCGACCGACACCGATGCTAAAAAAACGATTCGGATTCGGTTTGTTATCCTTCATTATCACAATAAAGGTTTTATTTATTTTATTCAATAAATGTTGCAGCAAATACCCAGGTACGAACCCAGTAGGGCAAGTCATTTGGTCGGTACCATAACGACCTCTGGAGTATCTTTGTCTCCACTGAAGCTGCCCGTGCAAATGGCCTTCACACTATAAACGGAAGATGGCGCTCAAGGCAATCCGAAACCTGTACTAAGGCGCCAAAAGACCGCTTGACGACGCAAAGAGTGTTACAACGTCAATACGACACCATGTAGTAGTTGTTTGGTATTAGAGTGTCTTTTTTCAAACTACGTCGAAATTTGAAAAGGCCAATCACTGACTTAGTACGTTAGACCCCTCGTACGTACCAAAAAAATAATCTTCATGGTGCTTCTAGCGTAGCGTATATGATCTAAGAGCGAAAATGATGATATTTTAATTTAAATGAGAATGTGGGTAATGTGGCAACCGTAAGGAACAGAAAAAAATTGTACAAACTGTGTTTACTGATAAGATGTTTTTAGTGTTAAATATTTGAATGACTTTCTAATTGAAAAAATAAGAACTGTTTTTTCAAACAATTTTGCACGTTGTTGATTTAAAATCCGCTCAAATCAATGATCGACATAAACAACATATGACCGGTGAGAAGCGACGTGAAGGGAAATTAATTTAGTCAGAGACTATTAAAACTACTAAAAATTTATTAGGTCACGTGCAACATTTTTCAAAAGATTTTTTAATTTATTGTGTAAAAACCAGTTTAATCGATTTTTTTTAATCAAAACAGGAAGTTAAAATAAAAAGGTTTAAATAGATATGTAAATCTGTTTTCAAATGAGGCGTTACACGCATATTGTTGCCATTTAGAAATATTTTAAAAATGGCGCCAAAAATCTATCTTTGACCAAACAAAGTAAGTAGTAACATACATAAACAGTGACAAAATAGTTTATCTACTCCTATTAAGTTATATATTAATTATTCAACTGTTTTTGAGCAATTAATAGTATCCATAAACAAATAATATGAGTTATAATAACTCACTATAGTGAGTTATGGAAAGTAATGTAAATTTACGCACCGAATACAAAGGTTAGGTTAGGTTAGGTTAGGGTGAGTTATTATTAACTGTCTGGGATCCTATTATAATTAGGTATGTAAATAGTGTGCAGTAAATTCTCATTGGCGTAGAAATTGCGGCTGGTGCTGCAAATTTCATCTACATTACCGTTCGTTAAATAATATACTAATATATGTCATAATCCATTATTTAGTATTTGAATATGAAGTAAATGTAATCAAATTAAAATAAGTAGCAGTAGGTTTTGTAAATATTTTTTTCTTGATTCTGAATTAAAAGAAAAGTAGTGCTACTTCTATAAATGATTTTAAAAGTGATAAAACAGTATTTAAAATTGACATTGATTGATTTGGGGCCTAGTCAGTAGAACCGGATTTAATTAGCACCTTTTAGAGATTTTATCGATTTAAAAATGTTTAGAAGGTCTGGATTTTATCTGCTAATGTATTTTCATAAAAGTAATGACGATCTGATCGAGAAGTAGACGGGTACAGGTAACTTTTAATTTTAAGTAGGTTATTTTTTTAATAAAACGAATATAGATCACACAAAGATTAGACTGATTATTTAATTTATTTTATTTTATTTAGCCAAAATTATTGATTTTGTTTCTCATACCATAATTGTTGAATAAAATAAAAAGTGATAGTAGAAATAAAAATAACTAGTTTTTCACTCAAATAAAAGGATAATAAAATCAATTTTTATTGGTCATAAAGAAAAGAAAACCAATTTAAATCCAATTAAAGTTAACGTTGCAACAATATTCAATAAGTACTGTGGGTGGAGACCGGCTCGAGATATTTTACATTCTAACACATAACTGAAACATTAATCACATGCACAAAACGCTGTATTAATGATAAAATCAAAGAAATTAATCAGAACAAATTAAATATAGGAATAACACCGTCGCTAAGAGCGGCAAGCCTAGATAACAGTCCTTAAAATACTTTGTTTTATTACCACAAGATTTTAGCTTCCACTTTGTTATCGACAAATCAATATGAAGGTTCATTATAGGCTGGTTTTCATTTTTATTTACGAACAAGAAACTTTGACATTTAAGAATTAATTGCTTAACGTTTAAGTTCACCTAAATTTATTATGTTTTTTGTACGCAAGAGGGCTCTACGAGACATGTCGTTTAACTTTTAGTCATACAGAATACTATTGAGATCTGAAAATCTTTCACTAATGTTCACTAGATGGTATGCTTAAAGAAAAACTCTTGTAAATTTCATATGATTAGAAATGTTATTATCGGCATAATAGTGTTGTTTTTGTGAGTTTGAGTATTTTTGATGAACTAATAATTATCTTCTTGTTTTTGTTACCTTTAAAATGTTGCCTGTACCCAAAAAAAGTCAAAAAGATTATTATACATTAAGATAAGTAAGTATCTATTTGAAAATAATAAATTAAAAAAGTTTTTAGTTCATAATAAAAAATCGGAGTGCTGCTGCGATTATTGATTAATTTTTACGTTTAGAAGGTGGTGGTTAAAATTGTTCATAAAAGTCCAAGTAATAAAGTAAATAACATCGAAGCGGCAACGTCGAACAGTCCATTGAATAAACATTAGTATAGTTCATCCATTCTCAGTTTGAGGACACGTGCTACTATAAAAGTCACAAATGATTGTGGGCGGCATGCCGATAACGGGCGTGCATATAAAATTTGTATAGGGAGAAAAATGAAGTAATAAAATAAAATCATTTCTTATACAAAAAAATTGTACAGTTTCTTATAAGACAAATAATAATTTATGTAAATATATATTGTAATGATATTTACAAACTACCTCAGAATTTTGGCTGGGTCCTAGTCAAAAAAATAATAAACATTACAATAACTAAACAAAAAAAATTTAAATTTTAAGTTCTCTCCACCTCCACCTTCTTCAAATCTTGTAATACTCTTCTTTTTTTTTTAACCAGCTTCGTCTATTTATTCCCTTAACCTTTATCCTGTCTTCCTTCTCCAAAATTCTTAAATTCTTCCTGACACTACTCCATTGTAAATTATATCCAACATACCAATCAGCCTTATCTACCTTTTCAAAAAAAAATCTTCACTTAAATCTTTTGAAATTTTTATATTTTTTCAAACTTCTGTCCTTATTTCAACATTAACAGCCTTTTTTATTGGTACAACTTCATTTTTATAATTAATAACTTTTTATAACTTCCATAAATTCTCGTGACATTCAAAAATTTTTTTCTCCTTGATTGACAACCCTTTGTTTATAATTTTTTTTTATCAATTTTTTTTTACCACTAGATTTTTTTTAATACCTCAGCCTTAGTTTAGGTTATTAACCCTATATTCCCTGTTTACTATCTGACTTAAATTTCATGTATGACAATTCCAAAATTTCAATTTTATTATAACATCTTTCATTATTTTAATAACTTTTAAGATTCTTTCACTTTTCTTAAATTTATTACCAATTTATCTATTCGTTTTCTTTACTTACATATTAACTGTTTTATTCCATTTAATAAACATAACATTTAACTATTAATAATCTTTAAATAAATTAACTATCAGCTCAAACAAAAAAATATTAATTTCTAAAATTATCTCTACAGGGTGAACATTTTCATAACAATATATGTATATAATGGACTCATCCAGTGATTTTTTTTTATATTTTTATTTTATAATTTTGGTCTACCATAACACACTGCATCGGGTCCAGCCTTTCTGAGACCGATCCTGCGGCTGTAATTAATTCTTAAAATTTGAATATCGGGGCTATAGTGGCTTGTGAGGTAGATATAGATTATATTTGGCTATGTTGTCATATCGATAAAACTGGCAACTATCGGTCTCTTTTCTTATAATTAAAAGAAGGAAAGAATTATGTCAATTTTTTCTACAAACGAACAAAGCTAAAATTTTGGCAATGCTGTAGAAAGTGAAATGTTAATTATTGGTCAAGAAGCAGCGCCACTTTCAAAATATATTAATTACTTTTTATTGAATTTTATTAATTAATGAAAATTATAAGAACAATGAAAATCAACATGAGCAACTATATTCTTTAAGCTATTCATTAATTAAAACTCCTACTGGATAAGTCCATTATCATTCCATAATCAGTATAAAAACGACAAACGGTTTGTAAGCAAGATGATATGAAGTTTTATGTCATAAAAAATAGACCATGTAATGAGGGATAAATGTACTTTTGCACCATGGGTAATGAATAAATTAAAATAATTTTATGTTTACCTTTTAAACGAAAAGTATTCATTATAATGATTATTACAGCCACACATTAAGATACATTAAATTAAGTGCATTGTAAAATATCGAGTTCCAATTGATAAAACTTAGTAGTGCAGTGAGTAAATGTAAAACACCTTCATTACACAAGTCAATTAATCAGTTGATAGATAAAATCGGCAATTCAACTTATTTTGATTAACTGATCGTATAATTATATGTATTCTGTAAGTGCGGGTACTTTCAGTCCACAATGGAACAATTGGTTAACCGGTAATTAAATATAAGATGGTAATTAGAGAGATTAGATTATATTTATATTCATATAATGTTGTGGAACATAGTGCTGCTATAGATATGGTAATGAATACTTTAATATCATTGCATACTATATACTAGGTATATAAATAGAAATAAAATAAATGATATGAATGAATGAGCTACACAGGGTGATGTAAATGCCTGTAATTTATATGTTACTTAAACATTGTTGATATTAATTAATTCTACTAAATTAATTGTTTATCATTTATACAATAACAATATGTCGATTCATTTAATTTCTTAATATCAAAGACAATAATTATTCTTTTTGTAATTAGAAAAATCTTATTATTCTTGATTATACTTATTCTTCTATTCATTCCCTTCTTCTAACCCTACATGTCATCGTTCGCAATATATGTAAAACTTTTTTATTATCAATTTTATGGAAAAAGTTATTCTTCATAAAAAGTTCTGCTTGGTTTGAAACCTAAAATACACGTTATCAATTTTTTTAGGGAATGGATAAAGGTCCGCAAGTCGCAGATCTTTAACAAATTTTATAAAGATCCGCGAGTTGCAGACCTTTGTATAAAAAAAATATTTATTTTATTGAAAGAAGTCTTGACTATTTAAATATAGCCTGCGTATTTAAAAAAATATTTATTTTATTAAAAGAGGTCTTAACTATCTAAATCTAGCCAGTGTTAAAAAAATTAAAGGGCCATGTGAGGAGTCGATCCGAGGACCCACTGCACCACAGGTGGGCACTGTGTTACGCGGCTACTAGAGCTCATACTTAAATAAGTTCAAACTTATTATTTAAGCGAATCACATTTCAAGCAACTCGCGGATCTTTATAAAATATGTTAAAGGTCCGCGATTAAGAAATCATTATTAATTCATGATATTTTAGCTTAAGAAATCAATATTAATTCATGATATGTTAGCTTAAGATATCAATATTAATTCATGGTAATTTAGCTTATCAAATCAGTATTAATTTATATTTTAGCTTAAGACATCAGTATTAATTCATGATATTTTACCTTAAGAAATCAGTATTAAATCATGATATTTTAGCTTACTACAATTTGTAGTGGATTAAACGATACAAAACATGTAATATTTCAAACATCCTGTATAAAAAAGTCCGAAGTTTCATTGTTTTTGGTGTTTATTTTGAAGAAGGTTGTGTTAAATTTCATTTTACCGTTATGTTAATAGGTTACAGACTTTTTGATACAGGCTGTTTGAAATATTATTACCTACATGTTTGTAACGTTTAATCTACAGTAAGTTAAAATATCATAAATTAATACTATTTGCTATTTAAGATAAGATAATTGTCAATAAAATGAAGCACAATGGATTCGTTTTGACTTATAAAATTCTAATAAATAAGCAATTTGAATATAAAAATAAAGTTGTAAATTATTCTGCGCAAACTCCTAAGGCACATCTTTAGATTCAGTTTTTTGGGCTCTTTTTGAATATGGAATCAAACCTTCTAAATTCAGGAATACAGGGTGCTCTTTTGTGGATGACCAAATTTGTACATATAAATTAATAATGATTTGATAAGCTAAAATATAATGAATTAATACTGATTTCTTAAGCTAAAATATCATGAATTAATACTGATTTCTTAAGCTAAAATATCATGAATTAATAGTGATTTCTTAAGCTAACATATCATGAATTAATAGTGATTTCTTATCCTAAAATATCATGAATTAATACTGATTTCTTAGGCCAAAATATCACGAATTAATAGTGATTTCTGAAGCTAAAGTATCATGAATTAATACTGATTTCTTAAGCTAAAATATCATGAATTAATAGTGATTTATTAAACCAAAATATCATGAATTAATACTGATTTCTTAAGCTAAAATATCATGGATTAATGCTGATTTATTAAGTTAAAATATCATGAATTAATAATGATTTCACAATTTTACTATTTAAGATGAGATAATAATTGTCATTAAAATGAAACAAAATGTAAACAATCCAGTGGATTTCATTTTGACTTCCCAAGATTCTAATAAATAAGCTGTTTTAATATAAAATTGAAGTAGTAAATTATTCTGCGCAACCTCCGATCTTTAGATTCAGTTTTTTGTATATTTTTTGTGATGTCGGGCCTGGATTTTTTTTATGAATGTCTCAATGGATTTTGCAATTTATGATAAAAATCTGTAGCCCAAATATAAAAAATATACCGAGTGGATCGTAAGTTATTAGCCATTAAATTAATAGACAAAATAGATGAAACACTCTGTATCTCGGTTATAAAGACCGCTAGATCCATCATATGGTAGTTATTTAGAGTCACCTAGGTGCTCCCTATCTGCAGTTAACGTATGCCGTTTCCCAATGAAACACCCTGTATATATAAATAAACAATATTTATCTATTTTAGATTAATGTTTGGATTCAATAACTTTAACGTTTAAAATTTCTTACTTTTCAAGACGTTGTTTTTTATTAAAAAAAACATGTATACAATTACAATTATAAATTATTTAAAAAATACATATTTTCAACTTAAATATTATTCAAATGATATGTTCGCAAAATCACAAGGAAAAACGGAACTGTACTCCAAAACTCCGACTCCAAAAACCTCTTGTCGATCTTCCAAAGCTTTGTCAATACTCCGCACACATTCACATGTAAGTGGATTATTCTTAATAGAAACATTCTTTGTGGTAACTTTAACGTTTTCTAAAACATCATCAGGTAAACAGCTTAACTGATTTCCATCTAAATTTAAATTGCTATAATCTTTAAGCCCATGGAAAAGACTGGATATTGTTGTTAATTTATTATTTTCTAAACGTAAATTAACTGGATTAATGAAGTTGAATACTGCAGAATCAATGTCTTGTATATTATTTCTAGCTAGTATAAATGTTATTGGTTTGCTAATTGAAGGCTGAAGTTCAGGAAAGTTATTTTTTTCGATAGTCGTGAATAAATTATATCTCAAGTCCAATAACACTAACTTTGAACTACCACTAAGTACATCAGGATCAAGTGCTGTTAGTTGGTTTCGATCTAAGTGTAGTTGTCTAAGGCTAGGAAGATTTTGAAATGCTTTTTGATTTATTTTTTGGATATTATTTCCTGACAGGTAAATAATCTCTAATAATGAAAGGTTATTAAAGCAACCATTATCGATTTCTGTTAAATTATTTACCGACATCGAGAGTTCTTTAAGATTTGGTACTTCTACGAATGCACCAGGTTGAATTCTTGACAAATTTACGTTAATTAAAGATAGAACTTGTAATCTTGGAAAATTTTTAATCATTCCTTCGCATAAATCTGTTATATTTCCTTGAAAAATATTAATAATTTCGTGTTTATCCAAAAAGTATGCGTTTCCATTATATTTAAAGCCTCTACTTAATCTTGTTGTATGCACTCTAGCAGTCACATTATTTAGAGCATCTACATCAACACAAATTAAATCCACAAAACTTAGATGAAACAAAAAAATTAATACCACACTCGCTTTTACAGTCAACATTTTGATTAAACTTAGAATATATAATAATTAGGTTAAAGCAAATTATTTCAATGTAATTCTGATAAACTTTTAAAGAGGTCAAAATATAATGATGTCACTGATTTAGTATTTAGTTTTAATGGTCGACCTCAAAAATAATTTCTAATATTTATCATTTTTAAATAACAATAACTTTACGTATATTATAAGGAAAAGAGGAGTGCAATAAAGATATAAAATATTTCATAGGCGTAACTGACTTTGAAATAAACAATATTTTTATTTATCTAATCATTGGTTATATCGTGTGTTATAGGCTAGTATCTTACACCTAGTTTATTATAATTAATGAGTGTAAATTATAAGGTGATTGGTTGTAAATAACTCTCGGTGTAGAACTGCGTATTATAATTTAAATAAACATCCGTATTTTAAGTTTACAAACATTATTTTATTCAAAATGTATCAACAAATTTTATTAATTAAAAACCTACTGTATTTGCACATAGCTTAACCCAAATGAATGGGGATTAAGGAACCCTTATTAGAGAATGAAATAACATGGAGCGATTTTGTTTATCCAGTGTTTTTAATAGTTGTCCAAGCCACTATAACTTTATAAAAACAAAGATTCCTAAAATTAATAATAAAAGTCCTGATACAAAGGACCCCGCACGGTTCTTACGGAAAAAGAGTCCCAGTCGAAATGGCTGAAAATTTAGTATAATGTAGCTTATGATGCCCTGATCAAATGTCTCCATGGGCCCAATCAGACCTAATGGATAGTTTTTGAGATACAGGGTGTTAAACATGCGGAGTCAGTGTTGTTCTTTACCTTTAGGAAATAAATAGTGTGGCGATTAGTTTGTTACAACAAGTTAAAGATAATAATTATAATATTAATATTATCGATATCAATTGTAATGAGACTCAGTCTACAGGGGGATTCTTTTTCAACTAGCTATTTTTAATTAAGATTTTTATGTAATTCTTTTAACAAACTCAGTCAAACGCAAAAGATCATAGACTTGCAGAATAAGTATAAATATTATTTGATTTTAATATTGAATGATTTCAGATTACTATTATACAGGGTCACTTAAAATTGTCTTCTTAGTTGTATTTATTTTAATTTTTTTAGGAATATATACAGGGTGATTCACTACCGACGCCACGGATTTTTATGACGAAATGGCATATGAGGTGGTTTTATGTAAGTCAATAAGGATTACATTTTAAAAATCTACATGGGCCCCAAATAAAAGTGCCATACAAAAGTTATGTTTTTTAAATGTAACACCCTATATTTTTGTACATTTTTAGATTGGTCCTGAAAAGCTGATGTCAAAAATCTATTATAAAATGAATTGTTTTTTCAACTATATATGGTTGATGAGGCCAAACGACAAAATCGGATAAAACGGCTTAAATATCCCTATCTTAACTTTTTGAGTTCTACTTGGTGGCATAAGAATGAAATGTAATACAGAGTGATCAAAATTTGCGTATTTTGAGTGACCCTGTATAATAGTAACCTGAAATCATCCAATATTAAAATCAAATGGTATTTACTTATTTTGCAAGTCTACGGTCTTTTGCGGGGTCCTTTATAACAAAGAGATAAAAACGATGTCAATGAATAAAAAATGGGTCACGAGTGAGTCGAGCTCGCGAAATCAGGGTTCCGTATCAGAACTTTATTATTATTTGACCAGAATAGTGTAACCTCCAAACCCGGAGTTACAGTGCATGGGTTGTCGATCTCAACCGTTAAGCCTTCGGTGTCACTCTGTAGATTTACCTCTTAAACGGCTAAACTGGATAAATCAAAGATAATATATTCCCATACACATAAAGATTTAGTTCGAAGTTAGTACTTCACACCACTAATGAACACAGAAAAAGTAATAATAATTGTAGCGCACAAAATCAAAACTGAATATGAACAATAATATAATAAAAACAAGATAATTAAATGTCACATATATATTCTACCAGTTCAAAAAAAAGAAACATTTAAGCAAAACTTAAAATTCCCAGAAAAAAAAGAAATAGAGCGCTTTTAGCGGAGATTAAAAATTGCGATTAAACAAATGATTATTTAAGCGATGGAAAAAATGAAAAAATGCAGTTTATAGTGAATCGTCATAAGAACAAAATAAATGGTTTTCGTAAGTAAACAAACCTTCTAAACAAAAAATGAAAAAAAATCCCGGCGGTCTCATGAAATCCCCCCCCCCCAAATATTTTCCCATATTTGCACAATAAAACCACTAATTAAAAATTATATGTTTCTTCTGCAAAAAATGTGAAAATAATAACAAAAAACAAACTAACCTACATACAAAATTCATAGACTTCATTACCACCATTACCATTATCATTTTCTGCAATATTGGAAGAAACCTTTCTTTAAATACATATAGCGAGCTAGATAACCCTCAAGAAACTATTTTTTTCTGTGGGAATAAGGCCCTGCCGCCCTTCCATGTGGCCTGAAATAAAAACATAATTTTTGAAAAATCGTCTTCCCGGTCAACTGACACCTATCAAAGAATATGCATTCATGCTTCTCAGCTTAATATCGCTTGTTCTACTTAAATAATTAAATAATTAAAAAAGAACGTAACATGAACCTTCCATGGCATTTGTGCAGACTTCTGTCTCAGGATCCTTAAAATGCGGCCAATAGAAAACATCCACGTCACCTAAGTCGGCCAATAAAAAACGCCTACGTCATAAATGCTCAAAACTATCCAAAATTGCTGAACACAGTTAAAAAATTGTTCAAAATTAATAAAAATAAACAAAATTGCTAAAAACTTACAGAAACTGTCAAAAATTGGGAAGAATATTTAAGAAAAATGTTTAAATTAATAAAAAAAATTGGAAACTTTTATAAATGCTAAAAACTGTCCAAAATTGCTAAACACGGTTAAGAAATTGTTCATAATTAATAAAAAAAAATCAAAATTGCTAAAAACTGACAGAAACTGTCAGAAATTGATAAAAATATTTAAGAAAAATGTTTATATTAATAAAAAATGAGAAAAAGGGTACTTTAAGAAACTGTCAAACATTGCAAAACACCTTTAAGAAATTGTTCAAAATTAATTAAAAAACATAATCAAAATTGCTAAAAACTGACAGAAATTTGGAAACTTTCATAAATGCTATAAACTGTCCAAAATTGCTAAACACCGTTAAGAAATTGTTCAAAATTAATAAAAAAAATAATCAAAATTGCTAAAAACTGACAGAAAGTGTCAAAAATTGATAAAAATATTTAAGAAAAATGTTTATATTAATAAAAAAATGAGAAATAGGGTACTGTAAGGAAACATTGGAAAAAAATATGGAAAAATAGGGAAAGGAGGGTATGCTTTTGATAGGAGAATTTGGGCCTTTTCTGAAAAAAAATTTAAATGCTTTTAAATGCTTATAAATGAGTAATCTTAATACTTTTTATTTTAGTCAGTATTTTTATTAAATTTTAACACTTTTTAAGGCTCTTGCACGTACATTTACATAAGAAATAAGCAGTAAAAATAAGAAATAAAAATAAGCAGTTGAAAAAATTATTTTTTGTCAACCTACATTCGTTTGAAATAGGCATGAGTGTACACATAAAGCAACTGTCAGATACCTTTATTAATATTATACATGACCTAATATTTTTGTAATTTTATTTGTACATATCAAGATCAAGTCATAAAAAGGACTTTTATGGTACTTTCACGGTGCGGTGATTTTTATTAGTGAGAAAAGAAAAATAAAAGATGGAGAAATTGTAGATAGTTAGTGTTACTTAAATTTATTTCAGTCTTAGTAGATGGTTCAGAGACATTTTCAGTTTCAGTATGATAATTTTCTTTTCATTGAACACTGCCACTGTATTTTCGTCGTTTAAATAATAACTGTAGTATAATTGTGATCTTCACTCATATTTATTTTTATTCTACAACTAAAAAGAAACTACAAAGCCACAAAAATAGATAAATACAATAGCTCAATAACTTAGCAGCTAAATGCCAAATGGTCAAAGTACTGTTTTTCATTGGTCAGAAATAAAATTTTCATCCTTACGGAAAAAATTATTTCATATGTATTATTTCTTAATTTTTATTTTTAACTGCTTATTTCTTGTGTAAATGTACGTGCAAGGGCCTTTTATATCTATCTGTTAGCATATTTTTTATTTGAACACTTTTATATCTTGATATGTTCAAGTTCTCGCACATTTACTTGGTTATTACAATGACGTGCTTAAAATAATCTGGCCTCTACCTATGTATTACATCAAAACCACAGAATAGACCAATCCCAGATGCTGTCAGTTGAAATTCAAGATGGCCGCTGGTAGGCACACAAATCCTTGTCTTTCATATAGGTAACATGAAGAGAGCAGTTATTTAATAAAGTGGCAGTGTACAGAAAAAATATTGTTTGTTAGAAAGAACTACTACTTGTTCTGTACTCAATTGTGTGAGTCGAAGAGGTCGTGAAACCATTAGATTTTATAAAATACCCAAGTGAATTACATTTTCCATACAAATCAGAATGGAATGGTCTCTCAAAAACCAGGAAAAATATTTATATGCTGACCAACTCTTGTATTCTGGATTGCCTTATACGCACATAAGCGGCGTTGCCAAATGTCTATTTTTTTATAATATTGCCTTAAAAAGTTTTGCTGAAGAAGAGCTTATTTGAAGATGTTCCGGAATAGTTTGAAAGCTAAAATTTTGGGAAAATGTTTCTTTTTTATAGATCTAAAAATGTGCAAAATCTTATGGCCGGGAGCAGATAACCCAGAAAAGCATACCCTCCTTTGTGAAAAATACGGAAAATAAGAAAAAAAGGACTACTAAGTAATAGAAAATAATAGAGATAAATGGACAGACAGAGGAAAAAATAGGAAAAATAGGGAAAATTGAGAAAAAGTTGTGAAAAGAAGTACAAATACGGACAATTAGAAAATATAAAATAAAATAATTTAAAAACAGTAAAAAATAGATAAGAAAAATGGAGAAATCTACGAAAATAGCAAATAATAGAGTAAATAGGGGAAAAATAGGAAACTTTGCAGCAAATCTGGAAAAATAGTAAAAAATATGAAAAAAATGGAAAAAGTGGAAAAGTGGAAAAAATAAATAAAATAGGAAAATTAGACAAAAAAACATATGGGAAAATATTGTTAAATAGTGGAAAAATAATAAATAAAAAAATAAGAGAAAAATAGGGGAAAATTGGGAAAAAATAAGCAAAGTTCGGTCGTCCAGTTACTAAAGAGACTCCGTAGCAAAGCACGGGTATTCAGCTAGTTTATTTATATACAAAAAGATTATTTATAAAATAAAAAAAAATATAAAAAAATCTTAGCCATCACAAAATATACAATGAGAGAGCTTTCCCAAGGATTGCTCTGGTTGCTTCACAAGGCACCGAAATCGTTAAACAACTCGTTGATATTTCTTTCTTGAAACTTGAGATAGTAAGAAGCCAAAATTCGTGTTCTTGTCATAAACCACATTGATTGCTGTGAAACGCCAAAGTGTGACCGTGGAACCCCAAAATTTTGAGGCGAAAACAACCGATATAACATTGTGTGAACAGCAGATAAGTATAGATGATTATTAAGATAATAAAATAGAAGGAGAAAGAAATGAAGTCGGACAAGTATTTTATAGGCATTATTTTTGAGAGAGGAGGAATACATTAGGTAGAACTTGTAATTGTTGATAACAGACCAGAAATATAAGTAATTTGGATTTAAAAATATACAAGGCGAGAAGAAAAACGGTGACCCAAGAAAAAAGAAACGTAACAATAATTACATCCAAATGGGAAAACAAATAGTATGAATCGATGACACTTGTCGTTCTAGGGGTCTCTTTAGTTTTGGCAATAGAGCCGTATAATTGCTACCAGCTGTGAAAGGGCCAAATATCCATTCAGTTGTAATGGGCCGCTGTCGCGCCTCTTTTAATGCACTGGATTTTACAGCTTTTGCAACAATGGAAAAATAGAGGAAATCAAAAGTTTAATCTACTTTAAACATAATAAATGAGAACAGGGCATTTGGTTCATGAACCTCAGGCGCCCTAAACTTGTAAGTTGTCAGTTGAATTATTGGACAAAAGTTGGTCAAAAATATTTTTATCGATTTTTCAATTGCTCATGTTATAAAAATGTGAGAAAACCAAAATAATATATCAAATAACAGTTATAAAAAAAATATATCTAAATGAGAAATTTACAAAAATATTTCAATGAGGAAAATCCTCTATAGGCTCATCTCAAAAATATATTTGACACCGGATAAATCAAACCAAATGAGATTAGGACCATTTTTTTTAAAATTCACTATTAACTAGCGGAGAGATCCTAAATTGAGATGAATAAGAAAAAAAGAACTAATTATGAAATACAGAACCCACTCTGTTTTTACTTTTTAAGATTTATAAGAGATAAATTAAAAGTTGAATAATCTATTTAGTGCAGAGTAAGAAAGTGTGGCTACCGAGCTCAGATAAAGCAGCTGGAGAAAAAAGTGATAAACAGTGTTAAATATAAGGTTTGATAAAATGTTCAATGTTCCTTTTTGGTTTATTCCAATGATGTTACTAAATGTTTTAAAATAGATAATTTACTATTCGGGTTTTATTTAATAGTAATTCTTTTCGACTACTTTCAGCCATTTATCATCAACTTTTATCATCAACTTTTTTGTCAAATTATATTGATTTAATTATTAAATCTTTTGTGAACTATAGGACTAAATTTAATTTGTTCTGACATATCTAGAAAAATTCAATCAATTCGGGTCGAAAGAACCATTTTACTCTACGCCAATTTTTGGATTAAAACTTTCGTTGAAAATTTTCTTATTCTAAACATACTAGGCTCAGTTTTACTCTTTTTACATTCCCTTTACGTTCTATCTCACGATAAAAAGGCGATCTTATATTTAATTATTCTGAACATAATCTTCAGTTTCCTTTACATTTTAGCGCTGGCAGATATCACTACTTTTTTCAGATTCAAATCCAAATAAAAATCGTCCTTGATATATATCAGGCGGTGCACGCATGATCCGTTTCAATTACATATAAAACGAGTTACAAAAACTGACCAGAATTGATGATGTGTTAAATGCTACTTCCTTTGAGATCGTTCTAGAGTAAGCCGCATCATAGACTTTTTCAACACTGACTCTTCAATGAAACCATTTGATCTGATGGTCACGCGTTGCTCCGTAGGTGGCGCGACTATGCTCCGTTATTTTTACTGGGAGCCTTGCGTTAAGAAGCGTCAAAAATGGTAAACGGCTTTAAAATTCTTTTACCTTTATTTTTATGTCTGCGGAATGACACTCGGTTAACCGCTGATACCGTAAATCAATCGTAAGAAGATACAGACAGACATTTTTTTTATTGACAAAATCATACCATATTATTTTATAGTACGAAATGGATTATGGCATAGTAGGCAATATCTCGATAATCCGGTGCAAATTGGAAGAAAAGGAATTTTTAAATTTTACCATAAATAAATGAAGACAGGGTTGGCGTTAGGGTTTTTTTTTAAACTTCGGGTAATGTGAAAAAACTATAAAAACAAATATTTTAAATAGTAAAATAAAAGTTTTAGAAATTATTTTATATAAGAAAATCATTTTATGACTTTCAATTATTTAGTTGGGCCAGTAAATCAAACTCGAAACTGTACGTGTCACTTTCGCATTCAGCATACAAACCTCACACATATGACACTTAATCCACTGTTCTTTCTAAACATCCTTGATAATTGTGTTGTTATATATCGGGAGTTTCTATTTTATTCGATATTTGTTATGTATTATATATTATTTATTTTAGAGTGATTTGGTAAAACACCACTAATTGACTGTAGGCCGAGCGAGGCGCATGTGGATTCTGCAAGATGAGATCGCGAGAAAGAAGTAATTCAACGTCGCGAGCACAGAGAATTTCTATATCTAGTAAAACACCTAGATTTTTCTGACGAATAATCTTTAACTCGTAGTCATGGTGGAGGAGGCCGTAGCCACTATTTTAAGTTACCGGAGTATAATTATTTTCAATGATTGAAACACGAGATAAATACTAATTAATTTTATATTTTATATGCATGACCATAAGTTGGTCTAAATTAGTAAAGAAACAATTAAGAGAAAATTAGTTTACAAGTTACTGAAAAATGACGTTAATTAATTGTTAAAGAGCAATAGCTACCCAGTTCCCTATCAAGCGGACTCTCATTAATGGCTAATAATTTTCAAAGTTACAAAAGAAATTAGTGTCACGGATCGAAAGGCTTCCAGATTGATTCGATCCCCATAAGCTTCCCGGTACCACCCTTAGTCGTACTGGAATCTAGCAAATCAGAAATGAGAGCATTTTACTAAGCGAACTAAGAATTGCCCATCTCTTTTTGTTACAAATTTGACTTCCAGTAAGTACTGCCCTCTTGGCAAATTTGAAAGAGTTTACTTGAATTTAATTAAGCCATATATCAACGACTAGCTATGTAATTAGAATCCGCGCCATATAAGTCTGATCTCTCGAGACAGGTAAAGGTCGGGTTACAAATCATGAACTTTGGACTTTACAAGGATGGAAAAACCCGCCAAAAAACCATCATCCAAAGCTATGTCCTCTCTTCTAATTTCTTATCTAATAACATAATTTGACTAAACTAAATACGTTGTATTATATTTTTGAACGAGTAAATTTAATTTCGTGTCAGAAGGTTTTATGTACTACGTATGTTGTGAGCCCGTTGGCTTTTTGCTTTTGCAGGGCCTTCTGAGAAGGACAGCCTTTGTCCTATTAATTTATATATCTTGGTAATATTTCTAAAGTGAATATTTACAATGTATTGAATTCTAACGAAATAGTATATTTTCCTAAAGTGCTTGACAATTTATTACTTCCTTTATGTCGAATATAAGTTATTAAGGTACTGTTACAGTGTTTCCGCAAAAGAATCATACTGTAACTTCTTCGATAGGTTTTTTTTCATAGGAAGATCTAGATTAAATTCTTTTTCCATGAAGAAATGGTTGATGTATTCGATCTATCCTAATTTAACTAAACACATCAAAGGTAGCTTCTCATTATCTTTAGTTTTAGACATCCTTCGAAGATGTGGTAAAAATTCATCTAACTTATGTCCTCTGTTGGATGTCTTTCTCCCCAAAGTAAGGGCGCAGACGGTGGTATGATTTCTTTTAATGGATACTACACACGCACAACGAGAAATCCTTTAAGACGCCTTATGAGCAATGCATGCACGAAAATCACGATTCACGTTGGATTTGTTTCACTGAAGATTCAGTTTCAGGAAGGTCATTCCAAAGTGATAACGTTCTCCAGATAAAGCATTTCTTCACTAGGCTGTAAAGTATGGATAAATTACACTAGCTCAACGTGTGTTTCTTGCATGCAGGAGGCGAGTTGCTCTCTTCTGGATAGAAACAATGAACCGCAAGGTTCGCTTAGGAGTAGAGCTCCAGATGTGGGAGCAGTATTCCAATAATGATTGAATTTGCGCCTTGACATATTTCCCCCCAAATGGACACCAGGATATCCGATGGAGATACGTACATATATGAAAACGTATTAATTAATGATTTAGATTTAGACCAAATTCACTTAAACCGCTTGTTACGATGGGTCCCATTTGAAAAAAACCCAGTGAATTTCGTCTGTATTTAAAAAAATCGGCTGTGTTACCCCAGAACTTTCCCTGCTCAGCTGTAGAGATTCGGATTATTTTGATTACAAAATACTAAGCATAACATTAATTTTTGGAACAAATTCAAAATGGCAAGCCGATGGTAAAAAAGTCTATTCAATTGATATTTCAATGTTGATAATGACATAAGCTGGCGCATGCGTACATTATATAACACACTGCTACAATTAGGATCTACTAAAATCATAGGTGAAAACTATTGGGAATTCGGGAAAAAGTTTGATACAAAAGATGTAAAGAATTGTATGCTTTACAACTTTGACTAGAACATTTTGCACTAAAGCCCATTGTTTGTCTTCAAAATTAAAAAAAGGCAAAAAGCCTAAATGTCAATATTTTTCGCCATCTAGCTGCGAAACTATGGGGAATTCGAAAAATAGTTAAAGATAAAAGTTAAAGAAAATTTGATGCTCTAGAACTTTACATAAGAAAATTTAGCACTAAAATGCATTCTTTGTCCTCAAAATTTGGAAAAACTACGAAAAACCTATATGCATATTTTTTGCGCGCCCTTTAGTGGAGTAACTATTGGAAATTCTGGAAAAAGTTAAAGTACAAAAACTGTAGGAAATTTTATGCTCTAAATCTTTGCACTACAAAATTTTGCACTAAAGTGTATTGTTTGTCGTCAAAATCAAGAAAAACTAGAAAAAACCTACATGCACATTTAAAAAAGGCAAAAAATCTTACATGTATTCAATCAATGTCAGCCTTGACAACCTTCTACTGTACCAATTTAAACCAAAAACTAATGTTCGCATTTGAGGCACACACAAACCTTTCATACAAAATATCAGCTTTATTGGTCAAACGGTTCGGCATTTATCGTCGAAGATTACACACAGACACATTGAAACACAGACAGACCTTACTCTGGAAATGGTCTTAACCATCTCATAGGACCTCAAAATAGATATTTCCATCGAAAGCTCAACTTTTTTTTGCTAGTTCACTATATTTTCCTTTTGATGGGTCAGGGAAAGTAAAATTCAAAAGTATAATTTGAACCCCATGTGAATAAATATGACGCGAAAACGATTGATGTATGTAGAACCTTGGTACTACCAAAAATATTTTTTAAATCGAAATTTTAGTAATCTAGGAGCTATCATTTTCGGGTAAAATATACAGGGTGCTCCTTTAAAAAAAATCTTAGCTGTGTTACTACTCTAAAACAACCAGTAAAGTTAACAATATTTTCAAAATGTGCAACTTTAATAATTGTAGAAAATCATTTCAAAGCGTTTTTCTAACTGTATACAGGGTTGTGCAAATTTAATTGAACACTGTTGAGGTTTTGTAAACCGTTATACAAAGTTAGTTAAATCAGAAAAACGATGTGCATTTTCAAGACGAATTGAATGTTTTTTTCAAAATTAAAATATCAGGACTTGTTTCCGAAATATTTGGGGAAACATAGAAAAAAACTTTATTAAAGGTTTTTTTATTGAAGGTCAAATGACACTTAACAAAGTATATCCATTTTTTTAAAATAACGTTTCGTCTTTTAAAAGACCACTCACAACTATTTTTTTTAATACAGACCTTTACTTTTTATTTCATTTTTGAAATCTCCATTTTTTCTCCATCCAACTCCACTTAATTTTTTTATTATGTTTTGACAATGAACAATTTTTTAGGAATTTTTCTAAGTACGGTTCTGTCCAACTTTCACTGAAAATATTTATTAAATATCAGGCCCGGTTTTATTTAATTAACACATTGATTTTTAAAGATAGAAAAAAAATTTAAAAGGTTTTATATTGAAGGTCAAACGTCACTTAATAAAGCATATCTATCTTTTTAAAACAACGTTTCGTCTTTTCGAAGACCACCCACAATTATTTTTTTAATACGGACCTGTACTTTTTATTCCATTTTTGAAATCTTCATTTTGTTCTCTATCCAACCCTACCTAATTTTTTTTATTAGGTTTTGACAACGAACAATATTTCAGGAATTTTTCCAAATACGGTTCTGTACCATTTTCACTGAAAATATTTATCAAATATCAGGTCCCGTTTCCGAGATATGTGGAAAAAACCGAAATTGACGATTTTCATCTTATTTAACCTATAGAAAAAAAACTATAAAACTATAACAATGTTTTGTATTTGAAGGGCCAACCTCAACTATTTTTTTAAACGGGTCTGTACTTTTTATTTCATTTTTAAAATCTCTTTATCCAACCATGTAGCACACTTAATTTTGAATTAGGTTTTGACAATGAACTGTACTTTAAAGTTTAAATAAATTTTATTTGAGTTAATTAAACACACCAAGTCCAGTGCCACAATAGTATATTGGTTAAAAATTTAAAAATTCAAAAGGTTTTATGCCTACAATACCGCTCATTAGAATAAATTAATTGAGGGGATTAATAATAAAAAAACTCTGACCAACACCACAATATTTTATATAAAGTTGTAAATCGAATATAAACAACGGAGGGCTACGTGTTTCGGTCAAACAATGGCCATCATCAGGCAAAATAGATGTATCGCAAGTACAACATAACCAGTAAAATTCAAAAACAATAGCATGAAAAATTAGTAAATCAAAATTGTCTATGCTTCAAATAGCAAACATTGAAGAATTAGAATATAAATTTTTAAATTATGTGTAAAATTGAGAGTTACATTATATGGTTTACTCAATGTATTTAGTTTGATATTTATATCTGATCAGTACCATTTAAGAGTTAGATAACCATCTGAATTTAATTATTTTTTTGTTTGTATAAAACAGGAAATGTAAAACAAATCATTAACACGTCTTTTTTTATAAAAAAAAACTAATTAACTTAAAAAAAAACAGTTACTAGCCCATAAATAAATCGAATAATATCTTGTTAAATTAATTCCTGTAACGACCGTAAAGTAAAATGAAAGCGTCAAAAAATTAACGACAGCTAATAAAATAATAACATCTTCAGACAAATTTAACGATTTGATCTGTTCAATTTATTGGTCGTTTCGTCTAAATCTATTCCAACGACATTTAATGTGGTATTTTTAGATCCATCACACTTAACAAGTACGCCGTTTTTCAAAAAGATTGTAAAACCCGAGCTTTTAATAGTTGTATCGTGATTATAAGATATGTTTTAAAACGCTGTTAAGAATATCAAGGTGTCATTATACTTTTTATATTATTAATAGGACTTGGCAGTAAAGATAGAAATAATGTTTAAAAAAGATAATGTTAACTAATGACAAGTAATAAATGTTTTTAATATGCCAATACTAGTTATTAACTTTTTAATTTGTCAGTACAGAAGTATGGACTATAACATTTTTTTTTCTTTTGATATAAGAATTTTTTTATCTTTTCTTCGTTGCTGCAAAAAAAAGTTATCTTTTCACTACCAAACTTACAATGAACCTTAATGAATTTTGTTTACGGCACAATATTGTATTAATAAACATTTACTTTAACATATACTTTCAACAACTGAAGATGGAGTAGAAAAGAACCGTCGTCAGCTGATTAATGAAAAATTCATGGTCCAGATTCTACCATCCTCTATTGAATAAAAACCCCGCCAATAATTATAATTATATTTATAGTTTACATATTTAACCCTTAAAAGTTTTTTGTTTTTTGGTCATTTTAAATTAAAAAATCAATACACTCCCAAATTTATTTATATTTAGCTCTGCAGGAATAAAGGCTCATGGCTTGGTTTATCATTTCTTTCCATTTCTTCCTATTTTTATATTTGTTCTTCCAGTTTTGTACCCTTATGCTCCTCTTTTTTCTCCTATGTTTCTACTAATGATCATTTTTGGGATTCTATTGGGCGTCATCTTTTCTAAGTGCCCTATCCATCTTATTCTTTTTGCTCTCGCTAATCCTGTTACATTTGGTTTATTATACATATCCATAAGCTCTTAATTTGTTCTTTTTTCCCATATTTCATTGTTTCGTTTTCCTCCAAAAAATTTCCTTAATACCTTTCTTTCCTAGACTTCTAAGGTATTTACATTTGCTTTTCTCACAGACAAAAGTAACTATGGGCCTTATTATAGTTTTGTATAGTCTAATTTTTAGTTTCCTTGTTATTAACTTACTTTTTAGGAGATGCTTTAGGCTATATAAACATTTATTTCCGTCCCCCAGTCTTGTTTCAATTTCATCTTTCGTATCCGACTTTCTCGTGAATGGTGCTACCAAATAGACAAATTGCTCGACCTCTTCAAACTTATATACCTTACCACTTTTTTTATATTGTAATCCATATTCGCTTCGTAAAACTAGCATCTATCCATCTCCATATATTTACTTCTAGACATTTTTCCCTTGCTTTCTCTTCAATAGCATTAATAACTTGTGTTAGATCGCTTTTGCTTCTACATACAATAGAAATGCCATCGGCGAACGCCAAAAAGTAATTCTGGTTACCTACCCACAAAATCTGTTTGCACGGAACAAGTAACCGGCTGAGTGTGTAGTATCTTAAGATGAAATTCAGAAAATTTTTCATAATTTATGTTATGACTTAATACAAGAGTCATGTGAATTGTTAATTTCTTACTAATGAGTTGGAGAAGAAAAAACTTCTAAAAGACATTGACCGAAAATGTACTTCTGCCTGAAAATTGTTCTAAATTTAGTACAATATTGAACCCAGCCCATGCACATCACATGCATAACCCACTCGTGGCTGAGACTTACCCAAGCACATGATTTTTTAAAGCAGCGCATATTGAACACAACCCAGCCCAGCCCCAGATGCTCCAAGATACTGCAAGATGCAAAAACAACTTCTTTATTTAGGATCTGAATCTGATAATGAAGAAGGATTTATTTTACTACAGTTACTCAACAGAAAAAGTAAAACAAACGTATATTTATGTAAAGGACAGAGCCATGGAGAGTTATCTAGTGAAGTTCCAGATAGCGTATTTAAAGAGTCGTTTCGATTAAGTAGAAGACATTTTAACGAGGTAACGAACTTCTATCTTCTCCCAAAATTATCCTTTAGTTTTGACCTCATGTAATCTCCGTGACTGGTATTAGATAATAGAGGACAATTCCTAACCGTTTGAATGAATTTTTCCATTTTTACAAAGCAAACAAGGATGCACCACGACCCACGACACGAAACTATATCTCATGCACAACTTGATCCACGCGAAATCAGGTTTATACTATGCTAGTCGTGGAATGGGTTTAATATGTGTCATTTCATCTAAAACAGTGTTCTACAGAATAACACACGCGTGGGCTGTGCGTGTCATGTGCATGGGCTGGGTTTAATATGCAATCGCCAAGTCCACTTTCTGGTGGGGGGAGGACAAAGCTATCTCCCTTAGTTTTCTGCTTGAGGCCACCCACCTGTCTGGGAGAATGACGATCAAATTGCCTTATTTTTGGAACAGGTGAGCCTTAAGAATTTTGGACCTAAATCATAAAATATGTCTTACACAGAGTAGCCAAAATATTTGATGAATAAAGGCTAAACGTGACTTGGCTTGGGGGCCTAACTACAGTTACTTAGCATGTCCAGGTCTAATTAGTTATCAAATTTTACTGTTTTTGACCTAATTAAAATTTATAAAGCTTTGTCGGGTTTATGTATAGTTAAATCTTTTGATAATATTAGGTCATCACGAAATCTACATTGTGACCTCTCCTCCCCTGGCCTGTTTATCTCATGAAAAAGGCGAGTACAAAGTAACAAACCATTTTGGTAAGAAATTTCCCTACTCAAATTTATTACAAAATATTCCTGATCGTCTAGTATTGTTGTTAGGACCAACGTTGTTTTTAATAATTGTAGTAATAATAGCATTATTATTAATAATTGTAATAACCCCAGAAATTGTTTTAAAGTTTGGTGACAAGTGAACATAAATCAAACCACGAAAATCTCAAGAAATATTTATTCATTAAGAAAATTTACTGAAGAATGATTGCGCCATTTGTAATAAAAGGTATAGAGAAAACCGGACAACCGGACAACCTAACCACCATCATAATGAATGTATTCATTATAAATTAACCAATTGTGTTGACAATAAAAAAATTCTAAATAGCTTTTTTGGAGCTTATAAAAACTCCATCCAACGAATACCCACCCCCGGGACAATTATCAACGAATATGTACAAAAAGTTTTTAATAACTTTACGTAAATACCGTAAATGTCATCAGATTATGTGCACTGTCTCTCTGGATTATTGGCAATATTGCTCTTTAATGGATATCGGTGATATCATATTTCATTATTGTTGTTTGGATCAGCGATATCATCTTTTATATGGACAATCCTACTAGATTGCGACCGGATCAATACCAGCGATGCAACTCTTATGTTCAGACTGAATACTTGTTGGACCATAATTTAGAAAAAGATAATGCGATTGACATATTACGTCTCTGCGTAACACTGACAATATATTTTAGAAAAATATATGATAAAAATTGTTGTTTAGGATGGTACACTTAACTGATAAATGACACCCTCCCCCGCGAACCCACCAAAGATGGATATATTATAAGCTGGTTCAGTCGATACGTATTTAACCTTTGGCTCACGGACTATAAGAAGTTGGCGAATTAAAATATGCAAATACTTATTCTGATTTATTTTTACGAAGACAAAATAAATCTAGACGTAGAGAAGAAATTGCCGTTTACGAAATGTAAAAATGGGTAGACGCCAAAATATTTAGCGTCGGGAGGAATAGCGTAGCGACGCTGTTTGGACGTCGAATATTGTAACTTCTGCTAATGGCGTTTGTAGTTTAATTTGTGAGAATGGACTGGGTTTTGAAAAAGTAAAACCCAACTGTTTGTTGATAAACTATAGGCGTCGGCGTGTCGACGCTGGATGGATACAGGATCTTTGGTGACGTGTTATTAGTTAGAAATTCGATTTTTGACTGATCGCTCTCTGAGCTGCGAATCCCCTTTTTATGCCGAGTTATGACGTAAATATTCTACGTCATAATCTTGTGTGGTCCATATTTCCTTTTCGTTCTCATGCACGTTATCTAACCCTCAATATTTAGGCGTGAAAAGAAATATTTTCTAATATTTCAATATTCTAACTATTGAAATTAAATATTTTTTTAAATGGTTCAAGTGTGTATTATCGTTTTGTACTGACAGATGAACGTCTTTTGGGAAAACCACTTGACCTCGATAACTAGATAAAAAGAACACATTAAATATAATAGGTTTTGATTATCTCTCTAAAATTCCTGGAAACAAACTTAATAAGACGAGACAAATATCATTAGAAATTAATAAAAAAAATAAAAACAATATACCGGGGGTTGGTTTGTCACAACATAAATTATTATAAAATTTTCTTCTTTTGCATGCCTTTGCTATAGTGCTGTAAAGTAATAATTGTGATTACTATTTTCTCACCTTTTCTTAATATTAATACCAGTGTTTTATGACATTTTTTTTATTTTATCTAATATTTTTCATATTGAATATAACATTTAAGAATTGCAAAAAATATTGGTTAACTCAGGTATTTTAAAGAACCATCTTTGCGTTCATGACTCCAGCAAAACTAACGTTTCATGCCAGCATTTTACGATAATAGTTTAAAGGTGTGAAATACAGTTCACAGCCGGAAGAAATGTTGGCGCAGTATAAGGCAATCTGTTAGAAGTAAACATAGGGCGCACCCAACGCCGTTTGCCGCTTAAATATTATTTATTTATATCAAGATGTCTACGAAAAGGAAGGCATAAAGTCGTTGTATATGGTTTGTCGGACTACGTTGCCTCACGGTTATTTGTCTTTAAGTTGTTTATTTGTTAACTCCTGAAAAACGGAAAATGTTTACTGTAGAAGGTTACTTTAATAATATAAATAATTTAATAATAGGTATTTTTAGTAGGAAAGTGTATAACGAAATGATAGGAAAATTGATCAAGTTTACTCTTCTGCAAAAAACAGCTGTATCCTTAAAAAAAAAGCAAATTCCAAGCAACAAATATTTTAGCTATTTACTTTCGAGTTTTATGTTAAATAACTATTTTTTAATATATTGGCAAACATGTATATCATCAAAGTAGTCACTATCATGTAGGTAAAATGTCGTTGAAATTTGGAATTTTCTTCCCTAGCTTTTCTAGAGTCAGTTACATTAAAAAAATAGACTCTTCTTTATAGTATAAAAAACAAAAAGAATGCACCAAGTTCTATGTCACCCATTTGTTACATATTTATATTAAAATTTATTTATCGAAAAAGAAATTTCTATTTATTACGCCCCACGTTGGCAAACAATATTTTACACATGTAACACACATAAATATTTTAATTATACAGTGTGTCATTCATCTCTTACCGTCTTACCGTTGTTTGAAATCTGATGCAAAAATTAATAAGGAAATAAATATGGTACTAATAAAGCTACATTTTAAAATTATATTGGCTTCTACAGCATCTTCCAAGAAAAGGTGGCACCAAAAAATTTGTTTTTTTTTTAATGGAATGGTGGGAATATTTTTACACTATTTGAATACTTTTTTAACAGAACCAACAAGCCCTCGGTAAAAGTATATTTAATTTCAGTACTTGAATCACATTCAATTACAAACAAAAGGCTATGAAAAAATATTAAACATATTAATGCAGATTAGATAAATAAAAGTTTTTACCTATAGTTTGTTTAACATTCAATCAAATTGAATATGTCTAAATATTTCACTTAATCCTAACTTAAACAACCAGGTACATCGTTGTTTGAAAGTTGAAACACGAATAATTTAAATATAGAAATTAAACTGTTTATTTAGGAAACTCATTAAAGTAATTTTATAACTAAAAAATAATTAGTTGACCTAGCAAGTGTCCGACCATTAACATCAAGTCTTTGCACATAATAAGTTTCTAATAATTTCTCTTGAAGCTGTAACTATTTATATTAAAATTGTAACTGTGCTCTCGACTAAATGAAAAATTTCATCTTTGACATTGACAGTAGCACTTGACAGTTTTAAAATATCGTGCTAAAATTAATTCTTAAAATGTGATTTACAAAACGGCGGCACCCAGATCTAAGGAAATTCGGAAAGTTAAAAGCAAGATTTTAAAGAACTGGGAATGTAGTTTATGAAAAAGTGAACAGGAACAGACAACTGTTCTCAATCAGGATAACCAATTAGCGATTTGCTTGGCTGTTGAAGAGGACCCTAAAATAAGTGCTAGAGAAATAAGTGTTCAATTAAGTATAGCCAAATCATCAAGAGGAAAATGTTTAAAACAAAATAAATACCACCCCTACCATTTTCAGCTTCATCAGGAATTACTTGAAAACGATTATACATGGGCACAAAACATGTTGGAACAAAATGAAATTGTTTTGTGTTATTTACCGAGACAACATTTGTTACATTTCTTTGTGCCACACTGTATTTTCATTATTCCTCTACTTAATATATTTTAGTTTCATACTCGCTTGATATCCCCTTCTTATTTCCTCGCTTCATGTCCCTCTATTCTCTTGGTATTCCTATAAAATGTCTTTCCCATGTTAATAATGCTCTTCTCTTTGCCTACTCAGTCAAAATACCTGACTTTATATCGTTCGTGTCGCTTACCGTAGATTTCCTTTTTTTTCTCCCCCTCATCTTATAGAGTAAGTTTTTATTATATGATATTATATTTTCACTAAAATTCTTTGATATCATTATTAATTATTTCGACGCTTTTAACTTTTATTTACTGCTATTTTTGATTCTATTCATGCCGGTATTTTTTTTATTAACTTAAAAGTTCATATCTTATCATTTATAATATAAATTATCTGATATCTGTGTTCTCATACAAAAAGAGAACCTATTTTTTAATTTTTACAGATTGTCTTAAAATTTAATTCATTTTAATTATTTTTGTATTTCATATTTTGATCTAAAATTCAAGTATTTCATTTTAATATTATCATTGTTTTATATTCTTTTTCAAAAACAGAGACCACGAAATCTGGTAATTTATAAGATGTTTATCTAATATTCACTTTATGTGAACTTTTAGGGGTTTTCTTTCCTGAGCCAAGAAGTTTTTTTTTCTGGGCCAAGAAGTTTTTTTCCTGGAAAATAAGTTTTCTCTGGACTACATTTTCTTTAGTTGGACCAGGTTTCTTGGACTACAATTTATTTTTTAGAAGAATACAAAAAAAACCTCAAGAAAAGCATAGTTATTTGTATGTAGTATCGCCGAGGCTACTTGCGGCCGAGACAAGATAATCTTGAGGTCGCCAAAAAGTTTCGCGGCCGTTAAAATTATGAAATTAGATCATTGCCAATAAATATATTATGTTTTAAAACCAACAGCAGTCCAATTTCATTTACAAAATCACAGCTGCTATGGAAATGACAGTGTTTGAATATACAAAATATTTTGACAGTTCTTAACAAAAAACAAATATGGCTGACATTGATGATGATATTTCAGTATCTTGTTGCTTCAACTTCTAGAGTAAATGCAAGTAATAATACAAACTGTACAATTTAAATTAATATTTATCTTGAATAATATAAGTATGTATTTGTTAATTTAAAAACTAATACTTAATAAAAAATAATTACATTGTTGGTTTAGTATTGTAGAAATGTGAAATTTGAAAGTGACCTTTGCTTTTTCGGCCGTTGTCATGGGCAACGGCCGCGAAATTGAATTTCGCAGCCGTTGTGGAGAACGCGAAGTACTCACTTCGCGTACGATTGCACGAAAAAGTTAAAAAAAAAATCTGGAACCCTTTTTTTATGAAATAAACAAATATAACGTTTAATTTGAGTTTATTTTCCTTAACCCGAAAAAAAAGAAAGGACGGATTTGGAAATATATCATAGTTTTTTTGTCAATTGTTTCTAATTACATAAAAAAATTCAATTAAGTGGCGTCCAAAACTTTTTTTATTTAATATTCTACTTCAAATTCTATTTGTTTAACGAATCCATAATATACAGATTTGAGCTTAATCACATTAATTATTTATTAAAAACAAAATAAAGTATCGATTCATGACTCAAGCAATATGTATAGAACATTTTAAAAATTGGCCCGGGACCCAACCGCCATAAGAAAAGTAGGTACCTGTTACTTTGAGATTTTTGGTTACTTGTTCCCGAAGCGAGTTCCTAACTTGTTATGAACATACTGAGTTGCGCAGTTATAAAATAATAGATCAGGAGTCTGCGCAGTACAAAATAATGGACGAGTTATTTTATACTGCGCAACTGAGTATGTTCATAACAAGTTAGGAACTCGCTTCGTTAACAAACCTAGTATATCATTAAAAATGGAGTCCAATGTGGAGGCATTCTAAAATTTACAAATAAAACACTTTCTTAACAGGTTCATTGCATTATGAAATTTTCATTTGGAATTCAGAAAAACGATTTTTTTTAAATGTCTGTAATTAAAATATGGAAGCTGTAAGAGTTAAAAAATCTGATATAAAAATTTCTACTTTGTCAGTTAATTAAGTCAAGTATCTAAAGTGAACTATAGCAAAAACAAACAAAAAGCAAAACTACTAACTAAATAAGCAATTTCGCCTGATGGATTGCATAAATGACTGTCTCAAGACGAATAACTTCACACTCTTCTTTCGAAAAGGTATTTACGGGTAATTGGAGTAGTAGTCAGTGATTGATATACCTTTCGCGGGAGTAAATAAACATATTCAAAAGAACTAGTAGCTCTTTCTTGAAGTTATTTTTCTGTTGGCTGGCAGAATACAATCTCAACTATCCAGTCACTTTGTATTTATCGCTGTTTATCGTTATTTATTGTTCGCCGGAGACAAAACGGAAATGATCTACGATTTGATCAAGAGATTAAAAAATTGATAATGTGCGTAAAATGGAAGTTTGGAATGAAGGTATTTTATTGTCTTAAGAAGGAAATGCCAGGGAAAAGTATGAATTCCTTTTAAATATTTAAAAAAAGAAGATTATTTGAATTGTTGAAGATTGTTTTTATGAATATTTCTTGTTCCATTTCGGCGATAAACGTGTTAAAGTGATAAACTCTTGAATAAATTTATTTTGTAAACTATTTATCACATGAGTATGATAATAAAACGTGACTCTCTGGGGACTCTAGTTTGTAACCAAGTTGAAGGAAGACAACGGTATTTAATTAAATCTGAAAGTGACTTCTAACTTCTAGAGAAAATATTGCTTACTTCATAGAGATGTTAAGGTAAAAATGTGCCTAACAAGGGTAATTTATATTATTTTTATTTAATGAAGAGATTTCAAAAACTAACGAGGATGGTTGGGAATAATTTATTAATAAAAGCAAAGTTGTAAAATATTTTGTAATAGAATTTATTTACTTAGATGTACAACATTATTTATAAAATTTAAGCCCCTTTTACCAGTGTCGTAGCCAAATTGATTTAGTAGCGGTTTGGCAAATTATGACTATTATTTGTTCACGCCACTAATGGCCATAAGATTATAAGCTGCGCATGCGCACGTTGTATATCACACTGCTACAATTAGGATCTCCTAAAATCGTGTGGGAAAACTATTGGGAATTCGGGAAAAATTGTCATACAATAGTTGTAGGGAATTTTATGCTTTACAACTTTGCACTGAAACATTTTGCACTAAAGTGCATAATTTACCGCCAATTTTAAAAAAATGGAAAATCCCCTAAATATGTATTTTTCTCGCCATCTAGCGGCGAAACTATGAGGAATTCGATAAAAGTGAAACATTAAAGTTGAAGAAAATTTGATGCTTTACAACTTTGCATAAAAACATTTTGCACTAAAATGCATTGTTTGTCCTCAAAATCAAGAAAAACTAGAGAATACCTACTTGCAGATTTTTTACGCGCCCTCTAGTGGCGCAACTATTGGAAATTCTAGAAAAAGTTTGAGACAAAAGTTGTTGGGAATTTTATTCTCTAAAACTTTGTACTACAACATTTTGCACAAAAGTGTATTGTTTGTCCTCAAAATCAAGAAAAACTAGATAAAACCTATATACACATTTTTTACACGCCCTCTAGTGGCGCAACTATTGGAAATTCTGAAAAAAGTTTCAAACAAAAGTTATAGTGAATTTTATGCTCTAAAAACTTCGTACTATAACATTTTGCACTAAAGTGTAATGGTCGTATTCTAGGCACACACCGACCCTCCATACCAAATTTCAGCTGGATTGGTCAAACGGTTCGGCAGTTATCGTGGAAGATTACACACAGACACACAGACACACAGACATACCATGCGCTAGAAATTGTTTCAATCTTCTTGGGGGACCTCAAAATGGATATTTCCATCGATATCTCAATTTGTTTTTTGCTCGTTCACCTTACTTTCCCTTTGATGGGTCCGGAAAAGTAATAGACTAAGAATTCCTGTAGTCAATGTACAAGGCTTGGGGATTAATGGCTTCAGTACCTTTATATTTTGAAGTGGAAAACGAGACAATTCGAATTTTATGACTAATCTCAATTTTTGATTTTTAAAATTAAAATCAAGTCTCGTATTAAAATTTTATTTTACGTTTATAAAATTCAATTACAATATGCCGTGTAGTAATAATTATCACAATAGTGTAACGAAAAAATTATCTGGTACAAACCCAGTGCGATAAAATCCCAGTTGCCACACTAACCATATAATATATCTTATTATCATTTATTTATTTTTTTTATTTCTCCATGCCATAATTTACGATAAACATAGTGAACAATAAATTCTAAGGAAAAAACTAAACAGCTTATGAGTATACAAATAAAGTAAATTATAAAGGTAGTTCGTAAAACATTCAAACTTAAAGCTTGATGCGTATACCAATCTGTATCTAAAGGCATTGCATATTTATATTTTAATTCAAATTTATCATACAGATATTTATCAAATCCAGCTTCGCATAAATGCATTAATTTTTTGTTAAAAACCTTAAAAGTGGGATGACCTGATCGAAAAATTAACTGAAAATATGATAAATCGTGATAGTCTTCGTCTAAAACATGTACCTCAGATCTACCATTTTTATCAAGGTAATAAATAGGTATATAATATTGTAATTCTTTAAAAAACATTATTGTTATCATATCCTTATCAAAAGCAGTTCTATTGATACATCTCCAGTAATTATCGGTACATATAACTGAATTCATATTCGATATACCAACCTCAATTGGATCTGAAGACATTTTACATAAATCAATTATTTTTTGATCGGAAAACCCCATTGTGAAAGAAGAGTTTAAAACTTCAGATCGGTAGTTTATAATTGGAAAACCTCTATAATTCCTCATTAAATCAAACATTTTACTTTTATAAACTGTCGTTAAAATAAAAGAGAAGAACAAGTAATTTATAAGAAGAAGATTAAATGAGAATACTTTTGTACGAATATTAGCAGTGCCTTCGAATAAAATACTCAGTAGAATAAACAATATTGATCCAATGTTTTTGTCTTTAAATATAACTCGTACTATAATTTTAAATAGGGAATATACAAATAAGAATAGAGCGAATATGAGAAACCAAACAGTAGTTGTGTACTCATTTGAGAAAATCAGCCAATTATTAAATATTATTAAATTGGGAACAATAAAAACAATTTTGTCTTGTGTTCTTACAAAAAATCTATCAACTGGTTTATATTCGTCCATTCTTTCACTTACTCGTGATACATATAAATCATAGTTTCTTGTTTTAAATTCAGGTGCTACTTTACGAAAAGATGTAGGAGCTATGGTAGTAGTAATTTCCTCTTCCAAGTGTAAATTTGATATAACCATTTGAACTAATTCACTATGAATGCCTTCTGAAGGACTAATAACATAAGGAGGCGCTATTCCATATAATACTTTTAGTTTTTTTAATGGTTTTACTCCTGAGTGAAAAGTTGTTTTTATTGGAAGATTAAATTTAGAACATAAATCAAGCAAAATTAACTTCTGCTGATCTGTGGAGGTAAATGTCGTCATAAATATATCATATTTTTCTTTAGTTTTATTTTTTACTCCAATTAGTGCATGAAAAATCATATATCGGTTTAGAAGTTTTAATAGATCCTGATTTATCACATCTACAAAAATTAAAAAACCTTTTTTTGGATTTAATAAAGAAGAAGTAAATAGGATTTCTAATACTAATGATGTATTTTCAAATACGACGTATATATCTGGTGACCTAGTAAATACACCAATCATTTGGTGATCGGTATTAAATCGGTTTACGAGATATTTTGTTTTAATATTTGTATTTATTAAAAAAACAAAACTATTGGTAGTACTATAAGAGTCCAATATAGTATTGGTACAACTTTCTAAATCATCTGTAAGTTCGTTCAAAAAAATATTCGAAGAAACCACATGTAGAGAAACTGTAATTAATAAAACAGACATCATATTGGGTGATTTATTAGAATGGAACAAAATTCTATTGTTTTTCCTATTTATAGGACCAAAAATAACAAAAGAAAAATAAATAGTCTGGTAACTAATTAATCAATATATATTTGATTGGAATAGATACTGACTCCATGATATTACGATTAAATTGGGTAATACATAATTACAAAATATATTTCGGTTTGAATGCTAGAATATAGAATGACCGGATAAAATTTATATTAAACCGTTTACATTTCAATTAAACTCCAAAAGTTAATTTATGTATTTATAAAGTACGGAGCATCTGTAGTACCTGGACGACCGAGATTTGCTTCTTTTTTCCTATTTTTGCCTAATTTTTTCATTTTTCCTAGAAAGCTTCATTTTTTTCTATTTTTCGCCATCTCTTCTTAATTTTTTCTATTTCCTACTATTTTCCTGATTTTCCATATTTCTTCTTGGTTTTCATAATTTTTTTATATATTCTTTCTCTAATTTCCCTATTTTTTCCTATTTTAGCTTTTTTTCATTATTTTTTCCTGTTTTTTCCTATTTGTCCCTAACATTATCTATTTTTTCTATTTTACGGTTTTTCTTTATTTTCCCCTATTTTAACCTATTTTTTCATATGTTTCCCAATTTTTCACCATTTTCCTTATTTTTCCATATTTTTTCTTATGTTTTTTATTTGTCCATATTTTTCCCAAATTTCCATATGTTTCCCAATTTTTCACCATTTTCCTTATTTTTCCATATTTTTTCTTATGTTTTTTATTTGTCCATATTTTTCCCAAATTTCCATATTTTGCCCTGTTTTTCGCAATTTTTTCCGAATGTTTTACCATCATATCGTAATTTCCCTATTTTGTAATATTTTTCCTTATTTTTCACTATTTTGCCCTATTTATTTATATTTTTCCCTTTTTCCCCTACATTTCTATTTTTTTCCTATTTTCCCCTATTTTCACTATTTATATTACTTTCCCGGACCCATCAAAGGGAAAATAAGGTGAACGAGCAAAAAAAAAAATTGAGATATCGATGGAAATATCCATTTTGAGGTCCCCCAAGAAGATTGAAACCATTTCCAGCGCATGGTCTGTCTGTGTGTCTGTGTGTCTGTGTGTAATCTTCCACTATAACTGCCGAACCGTTTGACCGATCAAGCTGAAATTTTGTATGGAGGGTCGATGTGTGCCTAGAATGCGACCATTAGATTTTGGTTTAAATTGGTACAGTAGAAGGTCCTCAAGACCGACATTGATTAAATACACATGTAACAATTTTTTACTTTTTTTAAATTTTAAGTACAAACAATACACTTTCGTGCAAAATGTTGTGGTACAAAGTTTTAGAGCATAAAATTCCCTATAACTTTTGTTTCAAACTTTTTCCAGAATTTTCAATAGTTGCGCCACTAGAGGGCGTGTAAAAATGTGCATGTAGGTTTTCTCTGGGTTTTCTTGATTTTGAGGACAAATAATACACTTTAGTGCAAAATATTACAGTACAAAGTTTTAGAGCATAAAATTCCCTACAACTTTTGTCTTGAGCTTTTTCCAGAATTTCTAATAGTTGCGCCACTAGAGGGCGCAAAAAAAATGTGCATGTAGGTTTTCTCTAGTTTTTCTTGATTTTGAGGACAAACAATACATTTTAGTGCTAAATTTCCTTGTGCAAAGTTGTAAAGCATCAAATGTTTTTTAACTTTTATGTTTAAATTTTTTCGAATTCCTCAAAGTTTCGCCGCTAGATGGCGAGAAAAATACACATTTAGGATTTTCCATTTTTTTAAAATTGGAGGTAAATTATAATCTTTAGTGCAAAATCTTTCAGTGCAAAGTTGTAAAGCATAAAATTCCCTACAACTATTGTATGAAAAATTTTCCCAAATTCCACATAGTTTTTACACATGATTTTAGGAGATCCTAATTGTAGCAGTGTGATATACAACGTGCGCATGCGCAGATTATGTCATTATCAACATTGAAATATCATTTCGGTAGACGTATTTACCATCGGCTCGCTATTTTTAATGTGTTTCGTAAATTATTGTAATGCTTAGTATTTTGCAATTAAAATAATAATAATAAATAACATATTCTCTATGATCAAGCCGGGAAAGTTCTGGGGTGACACAGCCGATTTTTTTTTCTTGTTTTTCATTCGTTTTTCCAAGTTTTTTTATTTTTCCCCATTTTTCCTATTTTTTCCATGTTTTCCTCTTTTTTCCTATTAACAGATGGACGGACGAACGGACATAACCGGTGTTTTTTCTTCGAAAACTATAAAAGTAAAATTTTACTACAGAACTGAATAAGTTTTATTTTAAGGAGGCCTATGAATATATTTATTTAATTTGATAATTAGTGAAATGTTATACTTGCAAAAGAACTGACCCAAAAAGTGTTCTGATAAACAAATTATTTCTTAAGAGGGCTCTATATTCATTTGAAATGATTTTACCGCCTGTTTCCATATCGTACGTCATATTTTTTCCGGGAAAGTATTTTTTTTGCTTAATTAATATCAATATATCAATATGGTCTATAATTATGTTTCCCGGAATGGAAGTATTTTTTTTAAAATTTTAGTAACATTTTCATTTACAAATGATGATAAATAAACATATGGGAAGTCAAATAAAAAGTGTATTTTATCACCCCTGATAAGTGACGCCAACTAACAATATGTAAATTAATTAGATATTTTACAAGGATTTATTAGGAACTGTTTGGCGACTTTTTAAAGGAAGTCAAATAAAAAGTGCATTTTATCACCCCTTATTAGTGGCGCCAACTAACAATAGGTAAATTAATTAGATATTTTACATGGATTTATTATTAATTGTTTAGGAACTATTTAAGGGAGTCAAATAAAAAGTGCATTCTGTCACCACTGATTAGTGACGCCAAATAATAATATGTAAATTAATTAAATATTTCACAACTATTTATTAGAAATTGTTTGGGGACTTTTTAAAGGAAGTCAAATGAAAAGTGCATTTTATCACCCCTAATTAGTGGCGCCAACTAACAATAGGTAAATTAATTAGATATTTTACAACGATTTATTAGGAACTGTTTAATGACTTTTTAAAGGAAGTCAAATAAAAAGTGCATTTTAACACCCCTGATTAGTGGCGCCAACTAACAATAGGTAAATTAATTAGTTATTTTACATGGATTTATTATTAATTGTTTAGGGAATTTTTAAGGGAAGTCAAATAAAAAGTGCATTTTGTCACCACTGATTAGTGACGCCAACTAATAATATGTAAATTAATTAAATATTTCACAACTATTTATTAGGAATTGTTTAGGGACTTTTTAAGGATTGTTCAAAGATACGGTTTAGAGTTTTTTAAGTTGTTTAGAAGGTTTTTTAAGAGCTTTAATAGTTATTACATGTTTTTTCAAAGCCTTGAAGACAGTTCAAACAATTTTTCAAGAATTTTTCAAAGATTATTCAAAGTAACAAGATGTTTGAAAAGATCTTTTAAGGTTTCTTCACTGATTTTTCAAGACAGTTTCAATGATTTTTGAGCGATTTCTTTAAGCTTCTTTCCTTATGCATAAGAATGAATTTTTCAATATTTTTTTTACGCTTTTTTTAAGAATGTTTAAGAAATTTCGTGACTTTTCAAAGATTTTTTTAAAGAGTTATCAATGAGTTTTTAATGAATTTTTAAAGGATTATTTATGTATTTTTTGTGGAAATTTTAAAGTTTTCAAGTATTTTTTAAAGATTTTTCAGTGATTTTTTAAGATTTTGCAAAAAGCTTTCAAGAAATTTTAAATAATTATTTAAGAATTATTCATTAGGATTTTTTAACGATTTTTCAAGAATTTTTCAAACATTTTTTATGGATTTTTCAATTACTTATGTTGAAAGCGATGTTTCAAATTATGGTTTTGTATTGAATCCAAAATAGCATATATAAAAAACACAAACTTACCTGAATTATATTCAGCACAATCAGTGGTTTTGCCGTAATTTTTTTTCTTATGTTTTTGAAAATATACAGGGTGTTATTGAAATACACGTACATATTAAAATGGGGAATAGTATGTAATGACCAAAAACGATTGGCACCAATTTTAACTTCAAATTCTAAAATTTAAATATTGGGGAAGAGTCCCCTTTTCCGACCTACTAGTTTCCATATTTAAAGAAGTAAAATAAATCGAAATTGAACTTACCCATAGAAATTGCACTGTTGCCGTAGCAAAACCAATTAATTCAAAATAAAGTTTATTACAGTAATTGTTCAAAATGCCGTCCATTATTATTTACACACACTTGCAATCGTCTTTCCAAAGAACTTTGAACATTAGAAATTAGTCTTGGATTTTGTCGTAGTTCCTCGGCTACCGCATTAACTTTATTGGTTAGTTGTTCAACACTATTAATAGGTTCATTATAAACCAGATGTTTCATGTGACCCCACAAAAAGAAATCGCATGGATTTAAGTCCGGAGATCTCGGAGGCCACTTAGTAGGTCCATTTCTGCCTATCCACTTTTGAGGAAATCTAATGTTCAAAAACTGCCGTACGTTTAAATCAAAGTGAGGAAGGAGGAGCGCCATCTAGTAGGTACCACATCCGTTGCCTTAATTGTAACGGTATCTCTTCTAGGAGTACTGGCAAAATATCTTCTAAAAAGTGGAGATATCTTGGCCCATTTAATCTGTTCGGGAGAACATAAGGCCCGATTAAATACTGATCTATTATGCCAGCCCAAACATTTATTGAAAATTTTCTTTGATGCCTAGTTTCCCTAATGGCGTGAGGATTTTCATCACTCCAAATATGCGTATTGTGCATATTGAACACGCCATCACGAGTGAATGAAGCCTCGTCAGTATACAATAATATTTTTAGAAAATCAGGAATATCAACACATTTTTTGAATCATCCATTCACAAAACTCCTCTTTTCTTCATCACCTGGATATAAGACCTGGACTTTTTGGATGTGATAAGGATGTAAACCTTGTTCTTTAAGTGTCCGCCACACAACAAATGAGGACACTCCAATTTCAAGACCTAGTCTTCTACAACTTAATTGAGGCCGGTTTTCAACAGCTTCCAATATTTCTTCTTCGGCCGCCAATGTTTTTTGTGTTCTTGTTCTCCCTCGATCTGCATTGACACTCTCAAATTTTCCATGGTCTCTTAGATGCTGAACAGTTGAAATAAACGTACGACAGTCCGGAATTCTCCAATTTGGAAACCGTTCGCGATACAGGATTTGTGCTTGACGAGAATTTTCTCCAGCTGCCCCATAAACCAGCACTATATCGGTTAGTTCAATATTCGTAAATAGTGGCATCGTAAAAAAATATTTAAAAGTAATCGTAACAACACTTTTTACCAACTTGGAAATGACGCGCTCGTGTTAGCCAGATTCGTAAATCAACTAAAATTTTAATAATCTATAGTTTCAAAAATGTATAGTTTAAAAACAATCATTTATCAAATATTCTAGTTTTTTGATAACGAGGGTAGTAAAAACCAGTCTTCGGAAATAGAAATTAATTCGAAAATCTTGGCAACATGGTTATTTCTTACAAGACTAGTTTTCTTATCATCTGACAAAAACTTGCATATTAATTACTGTTGATGTTTAAAATAGGTAAATAAACCTAATTTATATAGGTCATCCTCAACATATCAGTGAAGTACGTTTGTTTTAGAATTAATTTTCAAAAATTAATAACTCCCTTAATAAGGGGTATTTTTAAAAAATAATATTTTTCTACATTCAGTGGGGATCTGCGCAATACCCAGTTTTAATATGTACGTGTATTTCAATAACACCCTGTATTTTAAAGTTTTCTCTTCTAATATAACGTTTAAAAAAAAGAAAAACGGCACAATATAGCACAAAAGTAGCACAACAAAGAAAAAATGGCGAGGCTACATTAACTATTGAAAAATTAAAAAAATTGAAAAAATAAAAGTATAAAATTTTTATATACGGCACAAAGCATTAAGTTAACTGAAGCTGCCCGTGCACGTAGCTTTCACACTATAAACGGAAGATGGCGTGCGATGCAATCCGAAACCTGGACTAAGGGGCAAAAAGACCGCTTGACGACGTTGGCATGGTTCGTTTCAATATGGATATTACCCGACATGCTAACGATATCACAGTGAATAAGTTTTACTTGCAAGGATTTTTTCTTTGGAATTTGCAGCATAGGGTTTTAGAAAAAAAAAACAATCTTTAATTGCTATTTATTTTTTTATTTCCCTAGATGGTATTTTACGGTTTGTATAGTATACAATTAATTCCAAGGAAAATACTAAACAACTTAAAAGTATACAAATAATGTAAATTATAAATGTAGTTCTGAATACAGCAAAACTTAAAGCTTGATGCGAGTGCTTGTCTTGAACTATAGGCATTGCAAATTTAAATTTTAACGCAAACTTCTCATACAGATAGTTGTCAAATCCAGCTTCACATAAATGCATCAATTTTTTATTAAAAATCTTAAAAATGGGATGACCTGAGCGAAAAATTATTTGAAAATAAGTTAAATCAAGGTACTCATTTTCTAAAACGTGTACCTCAGTTACATTATTTTTATCAAGGTAATACATTGGTATAAAATATTGTACTTCTTTTAGAAACCTGATACTAACCATGTCTTTATCAAAAGCAGTTCTATTTATACATCTCCAGTAATCATCAGTACATAAAGCTATGTTCATTTTCGTTAAACTAGACTCAATTGGATCTAAAGACACTTTATATAAATCAATTATTTTTGAATCAGAAAACCCCATTATGAATGAAGAACTCAAAACATCAGCATTGGATTTTAATATTGGAAAACCTTTATTATTTCTCATTAAATCAAACATTTTGCTTTTATAGATCGTCGTGATAATGAAAGAGAATAACAAATAATTTATAAAGAGAAGCTTGAATGAAAATATTTTTGTCCGAATAATAGCAGTGCCTTCGAATAAAATACTTAGAAGAATAATTAATATGGAGCCAATATGTTGGTCATCAGGTACTATACATACTATAACTTGGAATAAAACGAATATGACTAAAAATACAGCGAAAATTAACCACCAAACAGTTGTTGAGTACTCATTTGAGAAAATCACCCAATTATTGAATATTATTAGATTGGGAACAATAAAAACCACTTTGTCTTGTGTTGTTATAATAGATTTTTCAACTAGTGTATAATCATTCATTCTTTCACTTACACGAGATACATATAGATCAAAGTTTCTGGTTTTAAACTCAGATGCTATTTTAAGAAAAGAGGTGGGATTTATAGTAGTCGTAATTTCTTTTTCCAAGTTTAAGTTTGATAAAACCATGTTAACTAATTCGCTATGAATGCCTTCCGAAGAGCTAATAACGTAAGGAGGTGCTATTCCATATAACACTTTAAGTTTTTTTAATTGTATTATTTCTGATCGAAAAGATGATTTCATGGATAGATTTAATTGCGAACATAAATCCAGTAAAACTAGTTTTCGCTGACCGGTGGACGTAAATTTTAATATAAATATTTCATAGTTTTGATTATTTTTATTTTTTATTCCAATTAGTGCATGGAAAATCATATATTGTTCAAGAATTTTTAATACTTGCTGATCATAACCATCTAAAAATATTAAAAAAAAACTTTGTGGATTCAATAAAGAAGAAGAAAATAGGAATTCGAATACTAGTGATGTATTCTTAAATATAACATAAATATCTGGTAACTTTGTAGATACTCCAATTGTTTGGTAATCGCTATTTAACCGGATTACAAGATTTTTGGTTTTTATATTTGTATTGATAAGAAAAACAAAACTATTGTCGGTAGTATAAGATTCCAGTATGGAATTGGTACAATTTTCTAAATCATTTTTAGGCCCGTCCAAAAAAATATTCGAACCAACCAGACGTAAAAAAATTGTAATTAATAAAAGAAATACCATTTTGTGTGAGTTATTGGAATGAAATAAAATTCTGTTACTTTTCTTATTTATTAGAACAAAGACTAAAAAATGAGTATTTTATTGAAATGATTAATGACTACATCATAATGATACATTCTAATATATCTTGTTCAAAATTATATTCCGAAATTTGTAATATTTTGTTAATGTTTACACATAAATGAAATAATGACTGTAACAATTATTCATTTTTTCCATAATTAATAGAAGAATTTGTTATCAGGATATCTACTATAGGATCTTCGTGTGGTTCGTGAGTATTATCACTCTAGCATGTTCATTATATGGGCGAGCATGCGCAATAAGAGGACCCACCAGTGGAATTTAGCATGTCGTAAATCCAAAGCTGTTTCGAATCTGAATCTTTAATATATTACAATTATCAAAAGTTATAATGAATGTAATCTAGTTAGTAATTTAGTATTTTAACCATTGACAAAATAATACAAATAAATTAGGTAAAAAGTAAAACGTTTTTTATTTACCAGAGGCCAGTTGCCCATTGGCAAATAAGATTTTGTTTTTGTAGAAAACTAGGAGGTACTCGTGAAATTAAAATTTGACAACACGTTTCGTGAAATAACTTATGGGATTATCGATAGTCAAGATGCCACTAGGTGTATTATATATGATTATATCACGAATTAATGACATTTTAAAAATTTAACAGCTTAATAATTTACATTTACAGTACAGAAGCAATGACAAAGATGACAGCATACCTACAAGATTTTTAGCATTAAAAGTACCAAGTGTGATTATCAGCTACTAGTCAGTATATGGTGAATGATTATTGAATATTAATCAAGTAACAATATACAGGGTGTGTACAAATTAGCGGATAAGCTACACGTGGCGACATTCTTCAATCGTTTCTGAATCGAAAATCGTAATGCGAAAATGTTGTAGTCTGCTTCATGCGTCTTCACGAGATGCTTAAAGTTCAAATTTTTAGTATAAAAATAAGCGCCTCTATTCGATATCGAATTTCATGTTTTTTCATTTTTTATTTTTTTTTTATTTTAAAATCTAGTTTTTAAATTTTTTTCATAAACCCTCCCACGAAAAACACATTTGGCAACGTGGTAGGAAAATAAGTTTGTATTCGAATGTGGTTTCTATTTAAACATTGACATTGACATTTATGTGTCTATTTAATTCATCTGGTGTACCCTTTGATTCTTGAGTTTTGTATTGATTTGATTACTTTTTGTTGCTGTGTTTTATTTTTCTCGGTATTAAATAATTTACTTACAATGAATCATTTTACATTTGAGTATGCCGATATGTACATGGTATAAGGTTCCTTAATCTAGTATTTTTAACGTTATTCATTTATTAAAAAATATTTTAAAGAGCAAATTAAAGTATTAAAGATGTGTAAAATGTTTTTAAAGGATAAAATTCATAAACTATACCAATTCCTTACTATTATAGTAATATGAAATTACAGTCTTGTCAAATGGATGTTTCTTTTAAATGGTTCCTGAAGGTAAACGACGCGTGATACAACAATTTAGCATTAAGATTTTCGATTCAGAAACGATAGAAGAATGTCGCCACGTGTAGCTTATCCGCTAATTTGTACACACCCTGTACAGGACATTATAACATTAAGTGTCAGTAGATAGAACGTCCATTAACTTTAAAGGTTCTGTAAGTTGATTTCTTGTACAATAGTCACAATCTTAACGTCATTGTCATTAGTTACAGAACCGTTAAAGTTAATGAACGTTTCATCTACTGACAGTTATGAGTGGTATAATCTAATGAATACCATTCGTGTGCTCGTAATTAATTGTTAATCGCACATAGGTTAACACTCGTGTTAATCTATATGCAATTATGAGTATACTAACGGTATTATATATGATTATAATAAGTAGATTCGTTTTTATTTGGGTAATTCTGTTTCGTGTCTGTGATTGTTTTGCTGCTAGAATGGCGGGTGGGTACGGTTGTAACAATTTTCGTGGGGATGGTTGTAACATTTGTTTTATAATATTTTTGCATTTCAGATGTTTAGAACACGAATAAGAAAGACTTTGAGAGGTAAAAGCGACATATTGTTGTACAAGAACGCTTATGATGATGTCAAACTAGATGTTTCTTTGAAAAAAGCTACAGAGAAGCATTATATCTGATTCGTTATTCAGATATGTATTTTGGGCTCTCCACCAAAGAGGTGAGAAAATTGGCATCTGAATTTCTATCTAGAGGGACGAGTTTGAACAGAAGTAATGTCTTTTTTTTTCAAAAATAAAACACGAAGTCAGTACCACAATGTAATATAATATAAAAGGATGATAACAGGCAACTAGTTTCGGCTAAATAGCCATCATCAGGCCTAAAAGGTTCAGAACAATGAATAGTATACAGAATTTCACAAAATTAATAGTATAAGAACTTACCAAGTGTAATGTACTCAATCTCATGCTTTTATATTATATTACATTGTGGTACTGACTTCGTGTTTTATTTTTGAAAAATACTTGAACCACATTTGAGATATGGATAACCTCTTCGATTTAGAAGTAATGTCAATGCGTTTTACGATAATCTTCAAATCGTTATGGATCGTGATAACTTTGAACCTCAGGACATTTACAATGTTGACGAAACTGGAATTACCACAGTGTAGATGCCTGACAGAGTCGTAGCAAGACGTGGCTCAAGGCAGGTGGGTGTACTTACATCTGCTGAAGGGCCTTTTATCAGAGACGGACCATCAGAGTAGGTACATGTTGGAGCAAGATGTATTTTTCAAACATTTAAAAAAACATACGAATGCCTGCGTCTAATAAGGTATTACTGGTGCTAGATAACCATTCATTATATATACACATCAATTCCTTGGAATTTTGCAAAAAAAGGGAATTATATTTCTCTCATTTCCAACTCACTGCTCCCACAAATGGCAGCCATTTGATCGATCTGTTTATGGAACTCTCAAAATAGCCTGTGCATGTGATACCTGGATGATAAATTATCCAGGTAAAACCATGATTATTTACGTCATACCAAATATTAAAACTACTAATCTTTCCATGCACCGTCGTTCATGATAAACAGACCAAATCCAAATACTGCAGAAAAAGTGGCCAGTACTAATCAAACCTGACATGAAAACGAAGCACTTATTAATAATTAATCACCTGCGTCGCCTCAAATCGCTACACTTTAAGCAGAAAGATCGCCACTCAGACAAACTGCCGGAAAAGCTAATCAAGAGCCAGAATCTGTTACACCGAACCTGGAACTGAGCATTTTTCATCGTGATGCTTTGCTTCAGTAAACAGAATCTCTTTCAAGCAAATAATCTGTGTTCTCAAATGAAGCATTACGGCTCTTCCCTAAAATCCTACGAGGAAAATGGTAACCAGAGGTCGAAAAACAACAGCTATCTACAGAGATAGTCCGGAAAAGAAAACTATTAGAAAAGATTATAAAGAGCGACAGAATCGTTGAAAAATAAACAAAGAGAAAAGTTTTTCACCTAGGAAAAGTTAAATCGACGAAAAACAAGGCAATACCACCGGATTCATCAGGTGAAGATGAAATCTTATTGCCTTGTTTGTCTAGAGACGTATTCAGGAAGACGGTCTAGAGAGAAGTGGATTCAATATCAAGAGAACTGTAAAAAATGGTATAGGTATAAGAAAGAAATATTATTATTGATTTGAGTTTCTAAAATCAGATTTTGTTAATTAGTTTTTTTTAATTATTACCAATTTAGAGATTGTCTTAGTTTTTTATTCTGATTAAGTAAATATACATTATTTTTGATGGTTTATTTTAGTTTAGCTCTAAAAAATATTTAAAAATTTTGTTTCAAATAAAACTGATTTAAATACTAAAATTGTGTATAACTTCTGAACGTTATAACTACCTTTTATCACTGTTACAAGCGCTCATGATATAGAGTCGATTGTAACAATCGCATACACTAAATAATTTCTGACAAAGTGCTTTTCCTATACATCTGACTTTGATATCAATCTAAAGACAAATGACCATGCTTTCACCTTTAGTTATTGTTTATAGCCATAGTGAAAATGTTGTAACCAATCAAAAGAAGATTATTACAACCGTACCGAGTCTACCTATAAAATTCTAGAAAAAATTCTTTAAAATTGCCATTTATTTTATTATTTCCATAGATGCTATTTTCCAGTTTATATAGTGCACTGTAAATTCCAGGGAAAATACTAAACAACTTAAAACTATACAAATAAAATAAATTATAAATGTAGTTTTTAATACATTAAAACCTAAAGCCTGATTCGAGTGCTGGACTTGAACCAAAGCCATTGCATATTTAAATTTCAACTCAAACTTCTCATACAGATATTTGTCAAATCCAGCTTCACATAAATGCATCAATTTTTTGTTAAAAACTTTAAAAATGGGATGTCGTGATCGAAAAATTATAAAAAAGTGCGATAAATAAAGGTGCTCTTTGTCTAAAACGTGGATCTCAGATAAACCATTTTTATCAAGATAATAAATTGGTATATAATACTGTATTTCTTTTAGTAATCTTATAGTAATCATGTCCTTATCAAAAGCCGTTCTATTTATACATCTCCAGTAATCATCAGAACAAAAAGCTGAATTTAATTTCGATAAACCAATCTCCATTGGATCTGAAGATGCTTTAAATAAATCCAATACTTTTTGATCCGATAAACCCATTGTGAACGAAGAACTCAAAATATCAGCATTTGATTTTAGAATTGGAAAACCTCTATTATTTCTCATTAAATCAAACATTTTGCTTTTATAGACGGTCGTTAAAATAAAAGAAAAAAATAAATAGTTTATAAAGAGAAGCTTAAATGAGAATATTTTTGTCCGAATAATAGCAGTGCCTTCGAATAAAATACTCAGTAGAATAATTAATATGGATCCAATATTTTGGTCATCAGGTACTATACGTACTATAACTTTAAATAAAGCGTACACCAATAAGAATACAACGAAAATTAGCCGCCAAACAGAAGATGAGAACTCTTTTGAGAAAATCGCCCAATTATTGAATATTATTAGATTAGGAACAACGTAAACCACTTTGTCTTGTGTAATTATAAGAGATCTTTCAACTAGTGGATATTCAGTCATTCCATCAGTTACTCGAGATACATATAAATCATACTTTCTTGTTTTAAACTCCGGTGCTATTTTAAGAAAAGTGACTGGATTTATGGTGGTGGTAATTTCTTTTTCCAAGTGTAAGTTTGATAAAATCATATTAACCAATTCGCTATGAATGCCTTCTGAAGAGCTAATAACGTAAGGAGGTGCTATTCCATATAATACTTTCAGTTTTTTTAATGGTATTACTTCCAAATGAACAGATGTTTTCTTCGGAAGATTTAATTGCGAACATAAATCGAGTAAAACAAGCCTCCGGTGACCGGTGGATGTAAATTTTAATCTAAATATTTCATAGTTTTGGTTATTTTTATTTTTTATTCCAATAAGTGCATGGCAAATCATATATTGTTCAAGAATTTTTAATACTTGCTCATCATAAACATCTAAAAATATTAAAAAAAAACTTTGTGGATTCAATAAAGAAGAAGAAAATAGGAATTCGAATACTAATGATGTATTCTTAAATATAACATAAATATCTGGTAACTTTGTAGATGCTCCAATTGTTTGGGAATCGCTATTAAACCGAATTACAAGATTTTTGGTTCTTATTTTTGTATTTATTAGAAAAACAAAACTATTGTCGGTAGTATAAGATTCCAGTATAGAATTGGTACAATTTTCTAAATCATATTTAGGCCCGTCCAAAAAAATATTCGAACTAACCGGACGGAAAAAAATTGTAATTAATAAAACAAATATCATTTTGCGTGAGTTATTGGAATGAAATAAAATTCTGTTGCTTTTCTTATTTATTGGAACAAAAACTAAAAAATGAATATTTTATTGAAATGATTAATGACTTCATCATAATGATACACTCTAATATATCTTGTTCAAAATAATGTTCCGAAATTTGTAATATTTTGTTAATGTTTACACATGAATGAAATAATGACTGTAACAATTATTCATTTTTTCCCTAATTTACAGAATAATTTGTTATCAGAAAACCTACTATAGGATCTTCGTGAGTATTATCACTCTAGCATATTCATCATATGGGCCAGCATGCGCAATAAGGGGACCCACCAGTGGAATTTAACATGTCGTAAATCCAAAGCTGTTTCGAATCATGACTGTGTTGAATCTGAATCTTTAATATATTATTACACTTATTAAAAGTGATAATGAATATAAACAAAACCCTTCTAGCACTAGTTAGTAATTTAGTATTTAAACCATTGACAAAATAATGCAAACAAATTAGGTACAAGGTAAACCGTTTTTGATTGCAAAATGCAATCAAATTGCAAATATGATTTTATCTTTGTAAAAAACTGGAGGATACTAATATTAAAGTTAAAAATTGTAGTTGTGATGCATTGTTTATGTTATGACCACGTTTCTTAGTTAGCATTTGGGACTACAACATTTTATGCTGCATCACCGAAGATACTTTTTTAAACTGAAAAATTGGTGCTATAATATGGAATAGTACTATCCGCAAATGTGGATTAGGATTTACTGTAATTTTGGTACAGCATGAGTTATACAGAGCATTTCGTAGGAAAACGGACATAGGTTATCCGCATCACATAGATGTTTGAGATCCATATTTGATGGTTCTACGGAGTTACTGAGTGTTTTGACAATATTGTTCATTTTCTCAACCCTCATTTCTTCGAAACCACCCTAAATATTTATTTCATATTTAGCAAGCTTTTTCTAGTCTATCAGGGCATTCAACAGACAAAGTAACCAGAGAAAACTACGAGAAAATCTGGTGCTAACTATGCCATCGGACAGAATGCCTCTCAGCCATAACTTTGTGAAACATTTCAGGGTAAACATACCTGAAAGGAACAGAAAGAGTGAGGTCAGGACTCAGAAAAACCAATCAGTCTGGTACACAGACGGGTCAAAAACAGAAGACAGCACATGAACTGGATTCTATCATATGAATTCAGGGAGAACTTGCATTCTAAACTTGGGATTTATGACAATGGTCTTTCAAGCGGAAATGACTGCGATAAATGCTTGTATAAATGTGATGTGATTAGAAATAAGAAAATCCGTAAACAGATAGACAAGCATCCCTTAAAACAATACAAACAGTGGTAATGGTCCAAACTGATATGAGGCTCCCATAAAAATCTAATTGTTCTGGCGGAACACAACAAGATAACTCTTGAATAGGTGCCTGGGCATGAGAGCACAGAAGGAAATAAAGAGGCAGACCGCCTGGCTGGTAAAGAAGCAAAAAAGTCTTTAATTTAACCGCAACCCACATGTGATATTTCCTACCAACATGTAAAGGGTATGCTGGAAAAACAATTAAGGGATAAATACAGGGAATACTGGATGAAATTTCCGGGACCAAGACAGTCCAAAGCACTTATAATCTGCTGTTATACGTAAAAAGGCAGGAACTCAAAACTGCACTAGGTGTCCCGACAGGACACTGCGGATTCAGAAGATACCTGAACCTGATAGGAGTATCGTAAGATTCCCTTTGTAGGAAATGTGAGGAAGAGGGCGAAACTAATCTTCATGTATTATGCTAGGCAAGGGAATGGCACGTTGGGGTACAGTATCCTGAATCCGAAGAGAAAGCAAAAGCTAACATCAGAACTATTCTTGATTTCATCAAGAGTACTGGGCTGATGTCAAAGCTGGTGGGGTACAATAAGCGTAGAGCCTAAGTGCAGGTGGGATCTCCCACGCTTGATTCAGACAAAAAAAGATAGTAACCAAAATAAAAGTCCAAAATGAATGACAGCATGTATATAAGGTTTTCAAAAATTGGTTCACATATTAGAAAAGAGCTAAAAAAGTTTCACGTAAAATTTTTGTTTCTACTTAAAAGAGAACTAATTGTTTTGATAATAGTTTTATTCCAAACTTATCGGTATCTTTCAAAGTAAAATTCAGTAAAGAAAGTCCGCATCATATGAAAAAAATAGTTATTATTCATCATTCATTAAATTGTTATTATGGATGAACACTACCTAACGGCTACTTATCAATATTTAAATATTTATAGATAAAATATCATCACCACTCTCCTGAACTTGAGATGCGTATTTGTTGTATATGTATTTTACTTTTGTTGTACCCTTTCCCATAAAAATTCTTTTACCCTCACCCGATTTGTCCGTGACAGCTTTATACCCCCACATTTTTATATATTTCGCGCCAACCTATTCTTGAAGGGCAACTCAGCAAAGAATGGAGCGGATTTTGACTCAGATTCTTAGTTTTTAATTTCTTAAACGTTTGTTAATAGCTATTGGTTAAGCCCTCATAATTTTAGAGTGGTAATTTTATTCTTATTTGTTTTAGTATAAACTTCTTGATTTTCTTGTAAATAATATTAGTCTGATGAAGTTACTATGTAACGAAACTAGTCACTATTAAATTAATAACCTTTGTTATTATTTTTGTGGAAATCTTAAAACGTTGTTTTATTTATTTAAATTTAAGATCTGGGTTTATTTGGACCCAGTGATATTTTGACGATGTTATCCCAGATTGGGAGCCTCGGACTTCCCGATGCATTTGCTGGCTGTTCTTCGGTCGATCCCTGTAGGCTTAATAGTTAAAATCTTCTATTATTCATTTTCATGGCATTTTTATGAAGAAAAAGTCAGTCGAAGACGAAAACTTTCCATGACACTTACTATGAGTTTTCTCAGCCGTCGGAATATAGACGTTAATAGCATGGAGCTGTAATTCTTATTTTTCTTTTTGTTTCTTTTTATTTTTATTAATTAAAGTACCAAGTAAATCATATTTTTTTTAACACTAAAAACATCTTTAACACTAATTAATTTCTTAAGGGTGAGTGGTGACTGCACCTTGAAGTTTAATTGCAAGCATGACGATGTGAGGTACAAGCGTGCGTTTATGAATGATAATGTTGTCGTCTATGACTGTCCAATCGGCGGATGAGTTTTTGCGCCAAGTAATAAAATGGGATTCGATTGGATAATGCTCAATAGCATCTACAATCTTCTATTTGTAGTTAAATATGACGGAGCCCATGCTGTTCAAGCCTGTGATTCCTTTGTCAGTGTGGAGATACATTCCGCGCGCTTAGTTCGTTATTAGAGAGGAATATTGTGTTTTGTAAACCAAAAGTAACGAACGTCTAGGAACCATATAAAAGACTGGATCAAGGGAAAATGCAAATTGTACTGGAACAATGTACCCGGACTTCTACACGGGAAAAAGTTTATAAAAGAACCGTCAAAAAACGTAACTGAAGAACTGCTTTCAATGAGTAGGAATCAACTACGAATTACCACAGGGCTCCTTACGGGACACCTTCCCACCAAAGAGCATCTAAACAAAATGGGGCTATATAACGGCGACCTTAAATGTCTACTACAAACATTAAAGAACCTGTACAAACTAGTACAAGGTTAATGGACTGGGTGCAGTAGAGAAAGAGATGGGAGATAACGCAATAAGCCCATGAGGCTGCAGTAAATTCGGTTGTAAAGAACGGTTTCGGACAAAAAAAAAGCCAAAAGTAAGTGTTTTTGATGAATTTCTTTTCGATATTTTAGAGATTATATCACTCATAATGTAATAATCTCCTATGCTGTTACTTGATTAATGATCAATAATCATCCACCATGTACTTGACTAATAACTGATAATCACACTTGGTGCATTTAATGCTAAAAATCTAGTAGGTAAGCTGTCATCTTTGTCATTGTTTTTGTACTGTAAATTGTTACGTTTTTTTCTCTGCCACCCTGTATTTTCATTCGCTTCTAAATCTGTGTCGCTTATTGAAAATTTCTTCGTTCCCCTCGTTATATAAGGGTTTTTGGTACAAGTTCTTTTGGTACAAGTATTTTGGAACAATTTTTTTTGGAAAAAAACGTTTTTTTTTGCTACATGTTTTTTTTGGTACGAGTCCTTTTTGGAACAAGTTTTTTTTGGACAGAATATTTCCTTTTTTAAACTGAACAAGTTTTTTTTTTGGAAATAGCAAGTTTTTTTTCCTACTTTCGGACCAACGTCTATACTGCTGGATCCAAGAAATTTTAAAAGAATCTCGAAGACAGGCCAAAAACCAAGCTAAGTCACATTTCCAGAAAAAAAAAAGAAAAAGTGTCTGAAAGATTTAAATTTTTCTTATAAAATTAAACAAATCCACAAAAAGGAAGAATGGACGGATTTTAAAATATATGTATATTATTGAGTTGTCAAATTTTTAAAATGTCATTAATTCGTGATATGATCTAATGAATACAACTCTTGGTATCGGGTCTATCGATAATCCCATAAGTTAATGCACTCACCGTGTTGTCAATTCATAATTTCACTCGTCCTGCGGACTCGTGAAATTAGTATTTGACAACACGTTTCGTGAAATAACTTATCGATATTCACGATTCCACTCGTTGCATTGTATATGATAATACAACTCGTAATGTATTTATGTCCTATAATTTAGACTTTTTAACAAACGGAAATCATGTTGCTACGCGGCAGATTAATAGTCGATAATTAGCTATTTATATATTTTTCCTTAGCAATCGTCAAATAATCACATGAAACATTATAAATTTGATAGTATTCGTCAGAAAGTAATGAAGAAATATAAATAGTGGTCTTTAAATAGTTGTGTTAATCTGCATATATGCGATTATCGATAATTATGAGTATACTTATGGTATTATATGATTATAATAAGCAGGTTCGATTTTGTTTGGGTTATTCTATTTCATGTTTGTCACTGTTTTGTTGCCAGAATACCGGGTGGGTACGGTTGTAACAGTTTTCGTGGGGACTGTCGTAACATTTGTTTTATAATATTTATGCATTTCAGATGTTTAGAATACGAATAAGAAAGACTTTGAGAGGTAAAAGCGACATATTGTTATATAAATTGTTAGCATAGTATTATAGGTCATAATAAAGTTTTCAATGAAAATCAAGAGCGTCAATTGGCAAAATATCTGATTCGTTATGCAGACATCTATTTTGGGCTCTCCACAAAAGAGGTGAGAAAATTGGCATTTGAATTTACCGTTAAGCACAATTTAAAGGTTCCTTCCACTTGGCTTGAAAGTGAAATGACTTGAAAGGAGTGGTTTTGTTCCTTCATGAAGAGGAATTCCGAACTATCTATGCTCACTGCTCAAGCGACAAACCTATCTAGAGGGTTGAGTTTCAACAGAAGTAATGTCAATGTGTTTTATGATAATTTTCAAATCGTTATGGATTGTGGTCGGTTTGAACCTTAGGACATTTACAATATCGCCGAAACTGGAGTTACCACAGTGCAGAAGCCTAACAGAGTTGTAGCAAGATGTGGCTCAAGCAGGTAAGTGTACTTACATCTGCTGAACGAGGCACTTTCCACCAATGCTTGTATTTCCTCAAATAAAAGCATTTTATCAGAGGCAGAGACGGGCCATCAAAGCAGGTGTATGTTGGATGCAAGATGAAACTTTTATTGTGTTTCTAAAACATTTAAAAAAATACACGAATGCCTCTGTGTCTCATAAGGTATTACTGGTGCTAGATAACCCTTCATTATATATATACACATCAATTAATTGGAATTTTGTAAAAACACGGAGTTATATTGCTCTCATTGCTCCCACAAATTGCATCCATTGTATCGATCTGTTTATGGATCTCTCAAAATAGACTGCGCCTGTGATACCTGACTGAGGAATCATCCAGGTAAAACCAAGAGTATTTACGTCATACCAAATATAACTATACTTGAACTCACTGAGACGAATAAACAGGCCGGATTTCGAAAGACAGGAATCTTCCCAT